>JBAFTA010000011.1:3640093-3653625 GCA_036919975.1 Melanotaenia parkinsoni | reverse complement strand
ATATAATTTGTTCGTTGTGTAGTGAGTGACCTCTTAATTTGCTGTTTTTTGTGGCTGTTAGAAGAACTTTTTCTCCCTTTATAAGATGTTTCTGTTGCATTGGCTGGGCAGAATGTTTTTTTTTGGCAACTACCCAGTTTTTGACTCTGCCATAAACTAAAACATGTGTGCATGTATTTGAAAAGTCATGGTGCATGCCTGAAATAATGTCCCCCCCCCAAGGCCCTGTAATTTGAACCCTGGTTAAATCTACATTGTTTTGTGCATATTTTGTTGTTGACTGAACAATGTTCATGAGGCCCCAGAGAGGCTGTTTTAAAGCAGGATGCAAACGGAGAGCAGCAGTGTTTTGAAGGCAAGGTACCAGTAACGAGGTATGTGTTCAAGCCACATTACTTCAGCTTCTGCATTCGTTATGTTATGCTCTCTGGCCTAAATAGAATTTTGTTTAAGCATATTACCATGAAAATCCATCATCTGTACTGTAATAAACATCTTTAAAATTCTGAAACATTACAAACATTAAACATTAAAAACTCCTAAAAAATACATTTTATAGTCAGAATTGTGTCCCTATGGTGCAATAGGGTCTTGAAAATGTAGAAAAGTTGTATATAACTTTAAAGCTTTTCTTGAATGTTTTTCTTTTTTCTCCTCATCTTAATCAGCATGCTTTGAGGACCTAAAGCTGTAGAGAAAAAGGAGCTCTCTCATAATATGAGCTTGTAAAATGATTTGGCGTAAGGGCTGGGTATTGTTACTAATTTCCTAAATCGATTCGATTTGATTCACAGCAGCTTATTTCGATTAAATCTGATTCAATACAATGTCGATTATTTAATACCACCTCTTTTTCTTGAATATAAAACACCTTCTCAGGTAAAAAATATTTTTTTTAAAACACTAAGTGCATTTATTGGCAATCAAAATCAGCTATCTGGGAGTAATCAGATTACTGTAGTAATCTGATCTGACATATCTACATGCATTTCTGAAGCACCATAACAATACAGTGTTTCCCCAGATTCAGAGCCAGAAATGCTGTGATAAAGAAAAAAACAAAACAAAACAAAGCAAAAAACCCTCAGGACAGAAAAAAAGAGAAACTTTTTAAATGTCCTGATGGAAGCGTTTCATTCAGTATTCTCATTCACATCTCATTCATATTCTCAAAGTTCAGAACTCCGATAACATGTTGATGTTAATGAAACTTATAAAGAATATTGGATCAATTTAAAATAGTAATAAAACTCAGAAATTCATACAATAATGATAGATTCAGCTTCTTCAGCTTTGAGTGTTGCCATGGCGGCCATGACGCTATCGGTGTAACACAGGAGCAGGAAAAATCCTCCATCTGCTCCTCACTGGATCCAGATGCTTCCATCTCCACCTGCCTGAGAGAATTTAGAAAACTTAGAAAGCGTTCATGTGTGTATGTTCTCACTGCCATGGACACAGAGAGCAACTACGACATGCCGTCATGTAAATCAGATAAATAGCATCAGACTGTTTGCTGTTTGATAAAAGGATGAAATCTAAAACTGTTCTAGTGGAAATGTGAGTTTAAATGACCATGTTGAATGTATTTCAAAGTACATATGTGCAGGGTGACATCATTTCCTGTTGTGAAATGTGGCGGTGCTTGTTAGCATTAGCTGCTAATATGAGTGTCTTAGCGTTTGCTGCTAATGTGAGCGGTAATACATGTGATACATGTGTGAAAAATGTAATCCACACAGGTGAATGAAAAGATCCGAATGTGACATTATTTTGGCAAGAGAAGCTGATTTTGGATGAAGGCGACACAGGAAACCAGTTGTGTGTATGTATGGTAAGATCGTGCCCAGCCATGGTAAGCTTTATGAATCAATATTGTATTTATTTATTTTTAACCGATTAAAATCAATAAATTATTTTTTTAAAACCCAGTCCATCTGGTGTATGAACAACTGACCAACTTGGATGTAAAGCCCTATTTTATAATCCAGTATTTAGTTTTTTTTAATAGGTACACCTGAATTTTTTCCTAAACAAATTTTGTTTATATTCCCCATTTAGCAAGTTAACCAGAGATGGCAAATCAACTAGTTTTCAACCAGAAATCAACATTTTAGCCGGCAGTTGGCCAGCATCTTCTTGTTGCGTATGCTAGCTTCTCAGTCATTCATTCTTCACAGCACATGCTAAATAGCCATACAGTCTGACCCTGCAAAGCCAGGAGTCATTGCTTGCAGTGCAAACACTTCTGCTTTTAAAATAGCAGTATATTCCTTTCTGACCTTGAGAATCGGTTTGCCTCATTTTGATGACACTGTGGCATTTATCATGTACATTTCTGAAGCCACTGTTGCCCAGCAGCAGCATCCCGAGACTGAGAAACCACACTTTCATCCAGGATGCTGTGTCACTCTACAGCTGAGTTTCAATTTTTGCATCGCATCACATGCTAGAAACTGGATAGGAAAATACTGGCTATATTTAACATGCGCCGGGGCTTATTCATCAAAGAAACGCAAGTAGACATTGTCGGAGAAAGAGAGGAAAATAAAGAGAGAAAGGGACAAAGCAAGAGATCGGGCTGACTTTTACTCAATGTAAAGAGCTTAGAGTACAGGTAGGATACAAGATGGATGCTGAATTAGCCGTTGTTAGGAGGCACACTACTGAGAAAATCTGGCAGATCTCAGTAGTGCATCTTAAAAATGGTTGTGATGGATAATGTGCATGTTCCAGTGGGGATGCACTGCCTTGATAATTTGACCATATAAGGGAACCCAGCAGCTATGATGGGATAGTGGCCAAGTTACTTAAAAAAGTCTCTAGTTTGAGACTAGGGATGAACTGAGTTCCTTTTGCATTAAAATACTAAAATATGGTTACATCTCTTATTTTGAGCTTTGGGTGATCTTTGAGGTGAAAATACTTATTGCAACGCTGAAGATAAGCCTCAAAACCTGAACAACCATGCCGTGGCCCCTTTAAGAAGTTTAAATCTATGACTAGAGCAAGTGTTGGTGCCAGAATACCTACTGAGTCTTAAAGGGCATTGGTCTCAGCAAACCTAAGCCAATAAAGACATCTCTTCTGGCCCCCTCATGCTTCTTTAACCTTGTCAACAACACTCACACATCTCTTGGAGACAAAAATGCAAAGATGTTTTAGGTGCACTGGCCTGGAATATCTCTTTTTTATAAACAACTCACACTGTATATTAGATAGTGCTGAAGTCAGTAATCTACCAGAGACACACAGATGATTTTGCTATCAGTGCTCCAATCACTTCATGCCCAAACATGGTCAGGTCCTTGGCAGTAGCTTTATTTGTGCATGTGGGTATGACGATGTTTGCAAACCTATTTGGACTCAGTTTTTGTCACAGTTGGTTATTCAGAAGTTGATATTTTTTTTCACATTTGGATGATTTTGGCTTAATGTTTCATAAAGCATGAGTAATCTCTGCCAACTCAAAGCTGCAGAGTTCTGCTCTTAAGCATTTGAACACACACAAACACACACACAGAACGGATATCCACATTTCTTTTTATTTATTTATTTATTTTTTTTATTTCCTCCAGTCATTCTCTTTCATCCTTCTCTCTCCTCACTTCTTGGCGCTGTGATCTTCACTGTGCTGCATCATTGGTGAAGCCACGTGCTCCGTGTTTATCATCAGGAAGGGGAGGGAGGGAGAATGAGAGAGGCAGACATCTCACCCTCTCTCATTTTGTCTAGTGAAACCACAGACACACACACACGCTCTCATCCAGTTTGTAGCAGCCGAAGGGACAAGAACAAAAAAAAGCTAGACCACACGGTGTCGACTACAGAAATTCCTTCCTACGCCACAGGTAGTGTAAAGCTTTATCTATCTGCAATATATCTATCCATTTGCTTTTGAGTTGTAAAACAACCATTTTGAAAACAGAAACTCTTCATAAATGTTCAACAAGCTTGTTATTTTCCAGCACAGCCAGATTTTAGCTTTCCATGAGCTGTAGCTGTTACATGTTGGAAGACTATAGGAGGAGGAAGAGGTTGTTAAAATGAGGACAGCATTTTGGCACCGATTGTGTGAATACTGCTGCTGAGGCTTTGTACTCTTTTATACTTTTACCCCCCCCACACACACACACTCACCCCCTGCTACCAGCTTCTTCATTTGCATGAACAGAACATCGACAGGTTGAATTTACGGAGCTTGTTGAAAACAAGGCGGACAACTTAATCAAAATCTGTTTTTTGACCTGAAAGTGCTTATATTAAGAAAACTGACTCATCACTAAGGAGTCATCCATGAGAAAATGTTGTTTGGCTGAAGCAGGGTGAGGTGGTTGAATGATGAATTTATAGTAGGTGGAATTCATAAAAGTTGATTGAATTTTGCTGCAGGCTGGTGTTAGGGGTGCTCTGAGTCCACTTGCATTTGCAGAATGCCCTTGACAACTATAATGAAACTGGTCAAAATTCCTCCTTTGGGTTGCTCCAAACAGGCAGTTAAATATGTCTGTATTCTAATTTCACCACTTGTTATTATTGAGCATGATTACATCTGGTCATAAAAAAAAATAAAATATTCAAATGAATCTTTTTGTAGAATCTCTCCAAATCTTCTAGAGGCACAGTTGAGGCCCCTTTTTTGTCTGGTCCTCTTACATAAATTCACTGCTGCCTCCAAAACAGCACTGACCTTATCACTGCCTTGCAGGGAAGGTTTTTTTTACAGCCTGTTTTCAAGCTGTAAAACTTATTACCTATTTTTTTTCTACTACCAGTGCTTCATCAGTCCACTGAAAGTCAAGCCTGTCATTCCTTTGGGAGTGGGTCTGTTTCATAGCGAGGGTTTTATTAATAGATCTACAAAGAGCAATACACTCCTCCCTTTGTTTCTTCATGAGCCACACAACAGTTCTAGCTTGTATCTTATCACTGCTGGAGGTAGTCCATATTTGGAAAGAGCATTTTGAGATTGGATAGCAGCTAACAATTTACCCGATAAAGCCAGAACCCCTAACTAAGTATAAACAACAAGAGTTAATCTCCAGCAGATGTTAACATTTTGAGTTGAGATGTAATACTTGATTTAACTTAAATAAGATATTTTGGCTGCACAATTACGAGCTTATTAGGTTGTATCTTCAAAGTCCCAATATAGAGTATTATTAAATTATACAATATTATTCACATCCATTTTTTACAAGAAGAATGAACATATAAAGCATTCTATGCATTTTCCCCCCAAATAATATCTTTTAGTCATGAAGAAAGGTAAAGATGTCATTATGTTTATGACATTTAAGTCACTAACATAACACTATAGTGCATGTAAATGGTCGTGTGATATGTTTCTTCATACCTGTTAGTATGGATGAAATGATTTACTGCTCCACTGGAACAAAAAATGCTTTATCCCCTTTTCAAGACACTGGAAGTTATGTAAGTATGAAAACTTAATGGACAAAATGGACAAACAATATTGACTGCAAAAGGAGTAATAGTGTAACAAACATTTCCTCTTTTGAGAATGTGAAATTGTTTATTTGGACTTCACATTGTATTCTTGTTTCTTTTGAGGTTGTCTTTTATTGTCACAGAGCCTTTGTTTAACTTCAGGAAAGTGTTTCTACACTCAGGCTGTAGGACTGGCCTCAAAACCATGTCTGGGTTCATTCGTAAGCCTCATAAGCAAATAGTAAACATATCCGTATATTGTAAGTAAAACAAAAACACTTTAATCCATTAAACCAATAAACACATTATTAACAATAGTCATAAAATCCTCTACTTATGACTTCAATAAGTAAAGCACTAAATATATCTGGACACATAAATATTTGTTTATTAGATTTGGTTGGGTTTTAAAGAGGTCCCATTTTTAATGGTTTCAGCATTCAGTGGTGAGATTCAGTTACTTCTGGTAAGGTGCATCTCATCCCTTCTCCACTAGATTCGAGCATTTTAAACCAAGCTAAACTAAATCTAACCAGACAAGAGTGATAATGTGGGATGAAGTTCCTGTCCCAGCATGCAACGTGGCATGACATGCCTTCACATTTTCCATGAAAGAGGTCTACAGCGAATTTTTGTATTTATAGTTGTTATTTTCAGTCGTGACTGAAGTTTTGAACTATAACAAACAAACTGTCGCAACCATAACTGACAAGTAACGATATAATAATACTGAATTATGGTTCTGGGTGGAAAATATTGTGTTTTCATAGCAGTTCTACATCTAGTGAGTTCTATTATGTTTAACAGCAGATTTTAACTGACTTTTATAGTAGCTCTTATAACTGGATGTCAACCATTTTATCAAACACAGTTCAAATGAATACAAATTACAGAGTGTAAACACAACCACAGCACCGCTGTGCATTTCTACATTAGGATTGTCTGTTACAATAACTTTCAAGTTTAAGATAAACCCACCAAGATTATATCCACACATAACAGTCTGCAAAACTTGGTATGATTGAGGACTTTGCCAATTGGGTTTGCCACATTCTTCCAGTCTGAGTTTATTTCCACATTGCACTTAATCAAACAAACCAAATCTTTTGAATAATGTAGCTATTCCCCTCCTTGACTGAGGTGGCACTGCATCAAGAATTACTGAAGGAGAAGACAAGACAAACAGTGAATGAGAAAACTGGATTAATCTATTAGTTAATCCAGGTCAAGTTCTGTTCCTGCCACATTAATTGTCGTCTGCTTCCTAAATTTGCTTCACTTAAAGCAAACCGAGACCTACGGTTAAAGGGGGCCAGAGTTTGGTTGCGTTTTCACACCTCACTAAACAAACAAACTAGACTTTCTTAATAAACACACTGAATTCGATTCAGAAGAGCAGGTATGAATGCATATTACAAGCAAAATGGAAAAAAAAACCCTACAAAAACTAAAGGTTACATTTAAGGGACACATTAAAAAGCTAACATTGCTAGCATAACAAACAGCTAGCCAACTGTTCTTTTCTGAGCAGAGGGCAAACATAGTAGCTTGAATGGGATGTTTTAAGTTGTTACTAGCATACAGGTATAAATTTTTAAAGTTTTTTTATGATGTGGCCCAGTTAATACTCATATAAGTTACCAACATTATCTTTTAATTACTGGTGGCAAATGCAGTAAATTCACAGTTTTATCATTTTAAATATTTATCATTTCTTCTTAAACAAGTATCAATTATCAGTTTGAGTTAAAGAAACTTTTCTTTAATTAAAAGTGCTTGATTGCTGCATAGAGAATTATGGCTGAAGAGTTTCCTTGTTTGTGAGACTGGCTGTTTTTCTGTTACCATCTGTTTTGGAACAACTCTTATTCCTCCCTGGAGACTCCAAACCTCACTTTAAGCCCCCACTTCCCTCCCACCCTGTGGCATTCTCAACAGCTAAACAATGAGGTTGGCTCAGAGACTGAGCTACTGGAAGAGCTGCACTGTTATTAGCATGTTTTGCATGCTAATACACTTCCCCTTTCTAGACGTTTCTTCTGGATCTTTGCATTAATTAGATAGCGTCCTTTTGTCTGTTGAAAAATGGAATGACATTCTTATTTACGCAAATTACAAAGGGTTGTTACACTTATTTCTCATTTTTAACACTGTTGCATCATTCACTTAGTCACAGTTTCCTCTATTAACTGTTAACCTTCACATTTCTTTTCTTTGTCTTTAACGGCAACTTTCACAGAAACCTGTGCATCTGTCTGCTATCTAACTATTCATTTTATTTGCTCTGTGTAGCTTTATTGCATGACATCTTCCCTTAAAGTTCTGTGAATCTTTTTACTGCCTTTGCACCTGCAATGCACCAACAGCAGTACAGTGGATCTTGTCTCTTGTATTTTTATACCCGCTGCTAGATGGGGCCTGGATTGTTTTGGAACTTCCCTCCCAAGGCTGGCTGCACGGTTCCACAGAGCCTCCTGCAGACCATGTACGTAGGATCGTGAAGCCACTTTATCTACCACATAATGCCACACAGGTGTCTCCTTTATCAGCCTGCGTGGATTTATCTATTGCATTTTCCGTCCATCCGTTCCATTCTGTCAGTCAGTCCAGTGTTTCACACATTCATTTCGCAGCAGTCAGCAAATGCTCATAAATCACATCAATAATCATTATCTAGCAATTACATAAACATGCCTAGGATGGGACTAGTCCATCTGTCATGTGATTCATATCTATTTAGTGGTAATTTTTAAACCACATGAGACACTGGAACAGATTCTGGGAATTAGTCTCTGAGCAAAGCCAGACCTTGAATCTGAAAATCATCTCAACAACATTTGTTGTCAGCCTGCTCCAGGTGACATATTGTGTTGTGACACAATTTCAGCATGAGCAGTTTTCTTATTCCTCATTGTCCAGCCTTAAAATATGTCTTATTGTGTACATTTTGACAGTCAGTTGCTACTGCCAAACGTCTTGGATGAAATAACTGACAGTCCAGGAGGAAAAAACAAACAAACAAATAAACAAAAAACAAAAACAAAAACAAAAAAACAAAAACTCTCGGGAGATCAAATTCAGTCTATGTGAATGTGAACAATATGCTTAGTGTTTACTTTGCAGGGAAATAGCTATTCTAACATAGTGGTAATTTAATAACTTCAACTAAAGCGTGAGAAGAAAGATAAAATTAAATTAAATTTAGCTAATTTCAGCTATGGTGAATTCACTTTGCTGTTGAACTAAACAAACAAACAAACAAACAAACATTGACATAATTTAAAGGCATCAAGCTACCCTGATGGAGGATGTTATCATTTCCACCTAGAAAGTTTACCATAATATGCTGATGTTGTTTGTTTAAAGAAGCACTATTGAACTTCGGCAGATTTTCTCAGTGGCATGCCCCCTAACTACGGCTAATTCAGCATCCATCTTGCATCCTACCTGTAGTCTGAGGTTTCTTCAACCAGTAAAAGTCAGTCTGATGTTGACTCTTGTCTCTTTCTTTTCCTTTCTTCCTCCATTAATGTCCTCTTGGGTTTATTTGCTAAATCAGCCACTGTGCATGTTAACAATGGCTACTGTGTTGATATCCAATTGCTAGTGTCTACATAAAGCAAAACTTAGCTGTAACATGTAGTTCCAGGCTGGAAACTCCAAGTTGTGAAGTGTGGTTTCTTAGTCTCGGGACACTGCAGGGCAGCGACGACTCCAGGAACGTACATAATAAATGTCACAGTGTCATCAAAACGAGTCAGAAACTTTAATATTTTTAAGTTTGGAAAGTTACATAGTGCTTCTTTAAATGCTAAATATCATGGTTCCGGTTAAACAAAGCTAGCTTGCACGGAGCCTTTTCCATAGATTTGTATTTTTAGACATAATTGTCAACAACAACTTCATGGAAATACTTCGGCAGTACTGCTGGTGTATTGGCTTTAGCTTGATGGAAATGTATTCTAAGGATCCGATTAAATGCACTAAAATCATAAATGAAAAAAATGCATGAAATTTTGCTACATGTTATAAACTAGGTCATCACAACTGATTGTAGTTTGGGGTAAAGTCTCTTTTTTCATTTTAAAAGCTTAAATCTAGGTTGACCTGAGTCCTGTAGAGATTCAAGATTATCAATAACTACCTTGCTCTGATTTCAACTATGATTTGTAATTTCACTGCTTGTTGCAAAACGGTTTGCTTTGCAACAATCCCATTTCCAGTGTCAGCAGCTTTGGTTTAATTTACGACTCCATGCTGAGCAAGTGGATGCAGATTTGTACTATAAATCCTAATCTCATTTATTAATATTGCTGTACTCAAAAATGAAATTGAATATTTCAGCATGCATGGTCATCCAGGGACACACGCTTTTCTTTTAACCAATGTGTGTGCTTTCTATACTGGATGTCCAGTGTAGTTGTCAGTCTGGAAGAGCATGTTCTCCATGTGTCTGCATGTATATTATTTCTTCTGTATGAAGACTGAGTTTATATGCAACACACAACAGGTCACCTTTAAATTCAGTAAAGTCTAGTTATGCTGTTTTAACATGAACTGCAGTAAACGGGTGAAAAGACAATGTTCTGACGTGATGTGCTAAAACTAATGGGTTTAGTTTTGGGAACAATGCCTCTGACATAATAGTTGTTGAATGTCCACTCTGGTTTATATGATGGAGTTGGCTGCAGGGAGAAACGCACATGTGGGAAAACAGTTTATATATTGTGGGAAAATATCATTTTGCCCCTTATGACAGGATTCTGTGGAAAACTGTATGCGCCTTTCTTTGCTCAGAAAAGCATCAGGAAATGGTAAATACAGCTGGTTAGATTAGTACTGAAATACAAAAGTGATCATTTTCTCACACGTGACTACCTCAGTTATTAGGTTGTTTGTGAAACCATTGCATGTCATTTTAGAAGCACTGCGAAGAAACAAGTAAAACATGCTAAAAAGACAACATTTTACCAGTAAATTTGTGTTGGACTTCCATATGAACATAAAAAATAAATCAAAAGGAACAAACAAGTTCTATTTGTTTTAAATTAGAAATCCTTTAAAAATGCAAACAATTTACATTAAATAAGTGTAAAGGATGGGGTCAACCTGAAAATGAAAATGTATCATCACCTGTATTCTGCTATGTAGGCTATCTACATATATAAGTTATCATTTTTGTTCAGAAAAGAATCAGATATCTTTATGTAGAGAGCATACAGATAGTCTTATACAGGAAAGATATACACCTCTGATAATAACAGTTTTTGGCAAGTATCCACTGAAGAGCAGGGAGATTAGCTACATGGCTACTATCTGCATCACACTAGATTGAATTATATCGAATTGATCCAATTAGTTTTGCATCAAAAAGAATTGTTCATGAGGTCCTAGAATTCTATAGCTAAGTAGTGAATCATGATATTCCCATTTACCGGTAATTCAAGATAATACAGCTTGAAATACCCCTCCATACTGGTTGTGTAGACATGAAAAACAAGTTTAAGAAATTCTATATTTCATAGTAATTTATACATGTAGACCAAAACATGATGCTGAACCAACTGAAAATAGAATAATGAATTAATATTGTGTTGGGGCCAAAATAAAAGCCATGGTTTTGTCACACCAAACCTGCCTGTAAAGCTAACATTCCTGTAAGGCAGTTAGCTTTTTACAAAGTAAACAGCAGCAGCCTTTTCTTTACAAACATGTCTTTTTAAAGACTATTGTAGAGTCATTTTGCCTCCATGACCTCTTGTTTATAGTGTCATTGTTAATCATATGTAAATATCTAAGGTTATTTTTTATTATTTTACTTTTGCCAAGACAGCAACAATAGCATATTTCACATTGAATTGTTCAGAGTAGGATGTGCTAATTTAAAGGTGCAGCATGTTACAAAATCAAAGGTTAATAAAAGAAAAAGGTCATATACCATTAAAAAGTATGTTTCTGTTCATATCTAATTGCTTTACTAAAATAACTGTGCCATTTAAATCTACTTACCATGAATCCACTTACTGTATGTAGCAGCAAATCTTTAACTTTAAAGTAATTTCTATGCCCATCTTTACCACTAGATATATCAGTAATTCTTCCACAATGTACCTTTAAAATCAAAATATTATAAATTCAAATTGTAACTAGACAATCATTTTAAAAATATTACAGACCATGGCTGCAAAATGATTATAAAGTTTAAATCCGCTGCTGTCAGAATGTGAAATTGATCCAGACTTTTCTAGTTTGGGTATGCTAAGGTTCAGACATGATTTGGAGTTTTACCATTAACTTATGCTATATTAATCTCTAGACGGAAATCCTGTTGATACAGCATAAATCTTGAAGGAAAAATAATTACCTATTTTCCCTCAGATCACTACACGGGGCTTTGATCCTTGATATCTGGTTCTCAGTTTGGTTCAGGGAGGAGATGCATTAATATTCCCCTCCCCCATTGGTGTACTGCTGGTGACCACACACCGTCTGCCCGTCTGCCCTGCTGGCATCTGCCGGCAGCCCAATGGACAGATCATAGAAACAAAACCACTGAAAGGAACATGTAGCTGCTTTTTTTGTTGTATTTGCCGGACAATCCAACTGTGCCATTCAGCTAAAGCCAAATGAATATAAATCATAGTGTGCGAATGCTGGTGAATAAAATTTTGTTTTGCTATAGCTGCTGGTCTTGGCATGATTCAAGATACGGGGTTAATGCATGTCTTTCAGCAAGTCCTAAACATTAAACATTGGATATTCTAAAATGGGAGAATTTGATGTGGCCTTTTCAGTGTGAATCTCAGTTGGCAAGTTAACAAGTCATGAATCGCGGGTGTGATAGTGACAGAAGCTGCTCAGTTCCTAAGAATTATGTAATCTATTTTCTCAAAGCATTTCATAAATTTCACCACACTACTGTTTTTCTTTTTCTTTAGTAAAATGTGGTACTTATTAATTATCAAGAAAGTAATTATTATTTTTCCAATTAATGGTATTGTAAAAAACAAAAAATAGAACTAGTTTTTGCCCTAACATGGGTATTCATTCATAAACTATATTACAAACTGCAGTGTATGAATATTACATTTGGGGTGTAGATGTCTATTCTTACCAGGTATTTTATCACATGCACCATGTCAGCCTGCCAAGATGACTCTGAATATGTTTACATGCACATTACTAATCCAGTCCAAATAAATGGTTATGTAAGCATCTAGATTTCTAAACATGTATTTCAAGCTGTGTCTGATGTCTTATAATCTCAGCCACTGTGATATTTACTGGCAGCAACTGTTCGGATAAGGCGCTTGCTTCCTGCTTCCTGCTTGTGTTTCTATCTAAGGTACAACTCTTTTAACACAAGGATAGAACTTTCTCCAGGTGTCTGACAGCAGGATGTTTACCCCCAATTTACACTGGGTGCATATGTGCTGCGTTCCGGCTTGGCCGAAGTTTCGTTCCAGCCTCCGTTGTGGGTCAGTCGGAACTGAGAGCGTATCAGGTGCGAAGTGCCGGTGTGTGTAGTCCGCCTAGCTGGATCTGCGAGATTACGAAATCACAAGAGAACTGAATCATGTGATTCTCCACTTCCAGGATAAATGTTTCGTCGGCCAGGGTGAAAAAAACCCAACAACATTGAGACACCCTAACCGATTAATGATGTAATGTTTACATGGTTCAGCAAGAACAAATCTGCACAGAGCTTTTATTTTGAAAATTACAGAAAGCTTTTGCATTGCTCTTGTGTCTAATTTCCTGTCTGCCCCTGTCTGAACTGCTGAGTTTGATGCGTTCTGGACGTGTGCTCCTCAAAAAATAAACTCGGCAGATATGTTTAGCAGGGAGCCGTGACAAGGTGCTTCTGGGATGCATCTCACACACTGCGGCGCTCCCAGCGTGAACCAAACCACCGACTAAAATGGCTGCTATTAGCTGTGGAGGCCGCGGTGGAGTGCAAACGCACCTGGTGGAAGTTAGGACTCATTTATAAATAGGTATTGGTAAATAACACTTTCAAAGAATTCTATAAAACATTATATACATCACAACTAACTACAACAGATGACAATATTGATAAA
>JBAFTA010000011.1:3626199-3639993 GCA_036919975.1 Melanotaenia parkinsoni | reverse complement strand
TTCAGCACGATACAGCAACCAGATTATCATTTTGCTTGCTATAATGCTGGACAGGACAAGTTAGAAAAAAAAAAAAATAAATAAAATAATGAATATATATATATATATATATATATTTATTTATTTTTTTTTGTTAATAGACCAGTTTAAAAAAATGTATGAAAATTTATCCCCAAAACTCCAGATTTCTAAGTAACAGGCTTGCAGTTCTCTGGGATCTGCTTTTCACATGGCTCAACCCTGACATAACAAAAGAATGAGAATAGTTAAATCAGCAAGTAGTGAGATGCCTTCAAGGCTGTAATAACACCATTGTGTTTTTATTAGCTGTGAATAGCTTTTTTCCATTTGGCTGTTGAGCCTATTTAAATTTGTGTTTAACGCTGGTAGAGAGATGATGCTGTCTTATCCTTAGGTAACATTTTTACAGAAGGGTGGAATAAACAGCTGTGGGGCAACTGTAAGCAGTACCTCAGCTTTTATTTCCATGCAACTCTGCCTATAAATTTGCTGAGCAAAGTCACGGCTCTGAATGCAAACCTGTGTATGAGTCGGGATTAAAACAAATAAACAAAAACTCAGGCTGCCCTTACAGAATTAAAGGTGAAATGACTACCTGAGTACCCCTGACCTCTTGATGATGACAGCATTAAGATGGGATTAATGATGCAAGTCACTGCAGTATATGCAAATGTGGAAATGGGTGACCTTTATTTGACACCTCAGCTTGTTGGCAACCACACTCATATTTTAGGATGTACATCAGTGCAGGACATGGATGAGTGATGCATAAATTTATTCGCACAAATTTCCCTACCGACATATTGGTCAAGGGTGAAGTATTTTTTCTGTTTATACTGATTGCTGGAAAATGGTTGTCCAGTTGGACATTATGACAAGTACAACTACAAAGCCCATTGCTATTAACCAGTTTTATACACTTTGGTGTAAGTTCTTTCTTTTTTTTTCTTTCTGCCAAATGCCAGGTGCCTATCTGTAGAACACAAGAGGCCTGTACTACGAAGCTCAATTTTCTATGATTCAGATAACTTCAGAGTAAACCCAAGGTTTTCCATCCTGGTTCATTTCTTACTGAGGTAAATCACCATGGTAACTTAAGCTGCTCCGGAGCAGGTTATGTTCTGGAAAATAGATCAGCAAGTATAAAAGCACCACCTCCTGACCAATCGGTCCTCTTGGAACTTGTACTTGTTCTGGACTTGTTACAAGTCAGTTTATCTACACTAGGGTTGCATCTGGAATAATGAATTTATTAATGATGGTCACACAAAGCATAACTGCAGAACCATGAATTTATGGAAAGCACATCTACTCATGCCGCCACGGTGTGGAATAAACATGCTCACACGGGGTGCTGAGCCTGAAGAACTGAACAGAAAATATAAAGGAAAGGAAGGACACGTAGGAAGAGCTCTGCCCAAAAAGTCTGTGCTGTAATGAAGTGAAATTGAGTGATCCGAGTGCTGTTCGTTTATATTGTCTGATAAATGAATATTGTATAATCTCACAAATTAATACGTTCAGAGAATCTGCAATTTTTTGCCATCAGTACTTACTGGCTGTTGCTGTGGCAACAGTGTTGCTTTTGGCCTGGATAATGTGTTTGAATTCTTCATACTTCTGAAGAATTATTTCCTGTTGCTCCATGGTGAAGTAGGCTTCTGTGCAGGGTTTCTCCATGTCTGCGATTGGTCAGACGTTGTTAACCCCACCCCTTTTATATAAACAAACACTGATCAAGATTGGAAAGTCCTGGGTTGGAGTTGATAACCAGCTTGGTAGTAATGCTTAACCTAGCAAATATCTGGGAGAGATATCCCAGGTGTGTTCATCCCACTTCGTAGTACAGGCCTCAGGACCTCAACTCTGCTGATGTAGTCTTGGTCTATTGGTAACAGAATGTGTAGCTCCTGCTTAATTTTGGAGACTGTAGAATAGAGATCCCTAAGGTACATATTTTTTCTCCTAATCTAAAACATTTCAGGCAAAATTAGATCTCAAAAAGGCATTTTTAAAAGATATACAACTGCAGTGCTTTTGCGCAACTACCTGTCTGTCTGTCTGCTGCTGCTTCTCATTATTCCCACAGATAAATGCTCCCATGTTTGAGTGTTTTGCTTCCACTTGGAGGAAGTAATCAGGAAAATTTGAAGCAACTGCTTCAACACAGAATGCAACATTAAGAAATATCTTCTTTGATAGGGTTAATCTTGTTATTGAGTTAAATTAAGAGCTGTGTAATGGAGATTAATCAGTGCAACTGTTGTCTGAGCTTTTCATCTGAGATTCGTTGCTGTTTATCATTTTTTGTTCTTTCTCCTCTTTGTTATGTAATCTGTTGTTGTCAGCTCCAGTCAGCCCCTCCTGGCTCGAGCTAACTTTAATCCATTCAGCTAATGCATTGCATTATCTCTTAATTTATACTCTTCTTTGTTAGGTTTAAGAATTTAGATGACGCCACATCTGTCTGTCTAAGATAGAAAAAATGTCTTTCTGCTGGGGCTAAGGACAATGCAGATGGGTAACAAATTGCACTGAAGGGTCTAATCTGTTGCAACCTTTGGGTTTGCATTGTTTGGGTTTGCAGCGTCTGTGTCTGCGTAACTGCCGTAGGCGTTGCGTTGCTACGCACACTGTGACGCGGATGTACTCCCTTGTGATTGATCATTTTGGTATTACAAGTTTCCGAATTTCTGGATCTTCTCGCTGAACTTCCATTAGTAACCACCATTTTTAAAAACAACACCCAATGGATCAAGTTGATAAGAGGCTGATCGAATTACTGATGAGCTGAACCTGTTGTCTTCTCTCCTCACAGCATGTGGTCTCCTTCATACCTGTCCACACGTCCCTCACATTATTCCACTGGAGTTTGGCTTCCAGCGTCCTCTGGTAGTTGTCCTTACTCCTCCTCAGTTACACTCTGAGATCCTGTTGCAGCCTCCTCTTTTCTTCCTGGTCTCCTGACTTGAAAAACGTTTTTCTTGGTTTAGAATTGCCTTCCGGCTCATTATTGGGGAATAAGCTCACAGACCATGTGGGAATGGGGATTTCTTTACAGAATCTGATGTAATCTGTGATGCAGTCTGTCATCTTGTTGATGTCCTCTCCGTGTGGCTGACAGAGAACGTCCTAATCCGTTGACTCAAAGAAGTCCTTTGGTGTTTCAGCAGCATCCTCAGTGTCCTTCTGTGCACAGTCTGTCACTGAACAAGTGGGACATACTTCAGGGTCAGCAGAATCAGATTGTGGTCTGATCTGTCAAGGGGAGGGTGAGTTGTGGTGGCAGTGGATGCATCCCTGGTATTTGCATACAGAAAATCCAGTGTTTTCTTTCTCGGGTGGGACAATCCACATGTTGATGGAATGTAGGCAGAAGTTTGTCCAAAGTCATGTGATTGAAATCCCTGGTTATAACTGTGAAAGCATTGGGATGTTAAGTCTGTACCTTAGCAATGCTGACGTCACACGCCGCCTCTACGTCTGCTGATGGTGGAAGGTTAACTGCCATGACAACGACGGAGGTGAATTCCTGAGGCAGATAATATGGGTGTTTCCCACAGCAAGCAATTCTATATCTGGGTTACAGAGACATTTCTTCACATGCACATGTCCGGGATGATACCATTTTCCACTCACATACAGTGCAATCCCCCCACCTCTCTTCTTTCCACTGCAAGTTGCAGCTCTGTTGGCTCGAACAGTGCTAAAGCCGGGTACCGCTATGCTATCGTCAGGTATGAGTGACTGAAGCCATGTCTCGGTAAACAGTGTTGGGGTAGTTACTCTAAGTAATTAGTTACTAGTTATTAGTTACTAGTTACTTCTGTAAAGTGTAATGAAATTACTTTACTAGTTACTGCATTTGAAAAGTAACTTCACTACATACTACTTTATTTTACCATTTTTTAATTCACCGTGTAGACATGGACAAACATCATAGCCGAATAATCGCTGCCTGTCTGCATAGTGTTTATTGTATACTGTAAACAAAACGGCTTTAAAACCATAAGAATAACATCCCTATATGTGGGAAGAAATGGACACACTTGTCGCATAATCATTTTATCCAGTATTTTTCTAAACCTGGGCGATTCAATAATCGACAGGGGGAGCATGTCTCCTACAATGAATCCTGCAACTAGCTCGTTAGTTTCTGTCTTACTGGCTGCTGCGTTCCAGGAAATGTTAAAAAAAAAGCTTAGCTTGTTTAGGCGGGTCGGCTGCTTGTTCAGGCGGGTCGGCTGCTAAAGGACTCCTTCCACTGACTGGTGAGCAGGATGTTTCGCCACAAGTTTGGACTGAAACTTGACTGAACTGAAGATAATGTAAATATCACCACTGACCAAAAGCCTCTGTCTCCGTCTCCAGCTCCATTTTTCTTTTTCCTTGGTTGGCGCACAATCATCTATGTTATGAAAATTGATTACTATGGCAACGTGCCCAGGCAAGCACACACTTAAAACAGATCAGAACTTTACACATAGGCAAACACGGCTCAAGTAATGCAGAAAAAACGCGTTACTGTAGTCCAGTTAAATAATTTCGTTACCCATATTTTAGGTGTAACACATTACTTTACTTCTTCACCCAAAAAAGTAATATTTTTATTGTAACGCGTTACTTTGTTACTTTGTAACGTGTTACTGCCAACACTGTCGGTAAAACACATGGAACAGCATTCATGGGATTCCCACTAGAACGTAATAAGCGCAGCGAGCTCGTCCATGTTATTCTCCAGATTTCTCACGTTCCCCGTTATGACTGCTGCCACAGCTGGTTTGTACCTCCACTTCTTTGCCTTGATTTTAGCTCCCACTCTGCACCCCGTATGTCTCCTCCACAGCTCCTTCTGGATGACGGGCCTCACTCTGGGTAGCAACACAGGCCTGCACAGCGCTACCAGTTGTTCATGGGTGTAATCAATGCTTCCTCGGTAGTGCTCCTGTCCCTCAATCACCAGGAATGACAAAAGTAGCGCAGAGACCACGAGCAATATTTTCAAGCCATCTGGTTTTAAAGTGTGTTGTTTGGCTGGTGTAGATAAACTAAAACAAAACAAAAACATAGAAAAACATGGAAAAAATTCAACATGGAAGCTGCTGCAACGGGCGACCACCTATTTTATCACCAATTTTCTTTAGTTTCTGTGTATTTTTAAATATAGTTTCACACATTACAAACTTCTGAGTTAAAGTAGCACGTGTTTAGTAACATACTTAAAATATGTTGGAAAAAAGCATTAATCTAAAATACATTACTCCCCACATTCATGTCAATGAAAATTAATTTAGAATTTTAATTTTGTGAGTACGTTCATGTTTTTCCATGATACAAAGGTTTTTAGAAGTTCCCCATGAAGACATATTTTTACTATTTCAACCTATAAATGAACATTTCCTGAAACTATCATATTTTGAATCTATTCAGGCTGGTTACTAGACAAAATCTACCACGGGAGACCAAACTAAACAGGAAGCTATTCACAGCTTCGCTGATGAATATTGTGGTTTAGTCAAGCTTGCAACATGTGCAACTAAATTGTACTTTCCCTAAATACCTGCTACATTTGCTTGGTTTGCACAAGACATGCCACAATAGATATTAATGAGAAATACGGCTCGCTGGCAAGATTTATTTATTAACAGCAAATCTCAAAGCTGATTTATAGGTAGAATCAAAGATTTTTCATTATTTTATTAAATGTTTCTAACATAAATCTACCAATATTCCTTATTAAATGAATAAATAACTATGAAAAGCACACAGCTATACTGACATTAGCCATACCCCTGCATGGTGGCAGTAAGTCCAGCTTTTGCAGAAACTCAGACCCTTCAGGGGGGCGTTGCCCTCTCACACACGACTCTGCTGCCCCCACCGAGAGCTGAGGCAAAAATAGATTTTTGAAAGAGCATGCTGTCAAAAGTGTGAACTCAACACTGTGTGACTAGTTATTGCCTGTCTCTCTTTGATTATTTGTTTTAGTTTGGCATGAAGCTTGCTGATTAGAAAACATAAATAAACATATTTTTTTTCTCTGCCTGTATTACCGGCTCCAGAGTGCAGCATCTTTTAGAGTGATAATGCTTTCATCTTGCTGCTCTGGCAAGAAAGCTATTAATGTCAGAAGAGAATGCTGCTAAGCATTTCAGTCTGGAGTTGATAGCTGATATTTAATATTTAATCCTCCTTTCAGACAATGGTATCTCTGCTCTGAGAAGCCTCTGAGCCACAGCAGAGACACCCTGCAGCTATAAATAATTAAAGTCTTATTTCAATTGTTGGAAAAAGCAGAGTGATTTAAAAACAGTGATTTGTGGTTCTTTAGCATGAAAGTTAAATGAAATCATACATGTCAATTGGTGCGGTATTTCCACACCTACTTGTGTCCAGAAACCAACAGGTTGGAGGATAGAGATGGGAGGGAATGTTGGGAGATGTCAGTCAGGATTAACGTCCAGCTCTGTGTGCCTGGAGGAAGCTCCTCCAGGAATCAGCTCTGTTTGGTTAAATGGTACGAAAGCCGAAAGACAAGATCATGTAAATAAAGAAGAAAACAAGGTTAAGGTTAAGGTTCAGTACTGAATTTAGGTAGACACTGGAAAGAGTTTTATTCAGTTTTTGCTTCTTAGACCCAACTTCCAGTTTCTGTTTAATTTTTTTTGCCACCTTTAACGCTGCTATTATTTGCATTTTTTTCTATAAATCTCTGACTCAGAGTGATTGATGCTGTTACATCTGACTCATCTCTTTCTCCATGACCTACATGATATATAGCGGTCTTACTAATTGGCATACTTTGCCTTTATTTTCCTACATGTTTTACGACACTGAAGTCAAGTTGAATACACTGGTGCCTGTTTCATGCTCTGGCTACAGTAAAATACCTGTGACTCAGTGTTTGTACTGTTGTTGCTTGCACTTGATCTGCCACACTACTGTATATTTCTTGGCTCTTCTTAATACTGAGAGGATGAAGAGGAGAGAGTCATATCCTCTGAAGCGATGTTATCCTCTTTGAAATGTTGTAGTCAGATGTCTAATTAATACACTTGAGCAGAGTCAGTAACCTTGCAGTGAGATGAAGAGTCAGGAGAGCAGGGATGAGCCTCAGCACTTTTACCCAGAGTGCTTGAGTCAGTGACCAAGCAGCCTTTTGGGTATGCTAAACCACACCACAGTTTCAGCTTCAGTGCTTTTATCAAGGTGTCCTTGATTATTATTTTATGTCCTGATTGTAAAAGTCTGATCTGCTTTCTGTTACAGCCTGTCCTTCTTTTGTCCCTCTGCTGTCTCTTCCTCCCTGTGCTGACCCACTTTCCAAGTATTGATTCAGTGATTTTACATCAGATCGGATGTTTACCCTCTATGTGTCTGTGCAATTGATTTCCTGTCTGACAGAAAGCTTCTCACTGAGCTTATTTAATGTCCACCTAAAGAGCACTTTCGTCACTGGACAACTGGACTGGACACAGGTCCCTACCCTCCCATCAGCCATACACAGACATTTAACAAGGATTCAACACCTTAGCTCATATAATGCTTTACTAATTAGTGTTTAAATAACAGATGAGCTTTTAGCTGACCAACATCTTTTTCAGACAGAATTACTTTTTAAGAGTTTTAATGTAAGCTTCCCTTTTAAGTGAATCTGTAACATATGTGTATAAATGTTGAGCTATTTTAATTTTTCTGTAAACTTGTTGCTTGCCCTGCAGTTTTTCCTCACAGTATCGTTTATTTTATTTTATTTTATTTTATTTTATTTTATTTTATTTTATTTTATTTTATTTTATTTTATTTTTTATTTTGTAACCTTATATTTCTGAACATGAGTGCTTAAAAATCACTGTAGATGGTTTAGATTGTGTTGCCATGTACAAACTGTACTAAATTTGAGACTTAATATTTAATAAAATTTAACTCAATTTTAAGGTAAATCATATTATCAATTTAATTTTTTTATTTATTTATTTATTTATTTTTTTTAATAATAGTATTTTTAGGCTATTATTACTTGGGTTTTCAGTGAGTGTTTGGCAGTTATTGAACAGATGATCTTTTGAATACCTCCTCTAATCTCAACATCAGAGATGAAGAGTGCAGCATTGGGAAATGAAAGTCTGAACATTGTAATGACCTGTGCAATCACTCACATAAGACATAAACAGAAAAAAAACATTGTGTTACCTCACTCATGATGGATGGAAACAGAAGCTGTTTTGATGTAGTTTGTGTGGTGATAATGATAAATAGTTATATTAATTCTGTGTGCAAAGTATTTCTATGAGCAGCGAAATAACTAGTAGAATTCAAAGACACTAGAAGTGAAGTTTCACAGCCCTACATGTCCTCACACAAGAGGAAAGGAAAACAAAGAGAATAAAGGTTACTATGGTGTAACTGTGAAATGTGCAATTTGGCAAGACACACTCGTGAATGGAGAAGAAGAGGGGGCCATTATGTGTAATTTAAAGCAGGAGAGCAGAGAGTAATGATGCTTCGGTGAGGTAACACAATGATGATTCAAAGACAGAATTCACACCAGTGTTTGGCTGATGATGGAGCCTGATGAGAATAATGTTTACAATGTTGTGCAAAGAATTTGCATGTTAATTTTATTTACTTCTTATTCTTTTGTTTTTTTACCCCCTCAAGTCATTCGTGCATTTAGCAAATTTAGCCCACCTGTCTGCAAAGTAGTATCTATTCTAGTTCTCATCTATTTAACAATAAAAACACAAAGTTTAATTGTGATTTCCCCCTGTACTGGCTGTCGTTATAATAACAGTATCAAACAAGGAAATTCATATCTGCAGTCAGGATATCGATGGGAGGATGAAAGTTGTTGATAACTGGAAACTAGTTTTCCTGTTAAAAGCACATTTTCTTTTAACCTCAGCTAATCTGTAGATTAAACTACATTTTGATTATCATGGCTAGGACAGCAAAGATCATCTTTTCACTCAACCCAACTTAATTAAATGGATGTAGAAAATATCTGCTTTCTACCAATTTTACTTAAATGGACTGATACTGTGTGCATTGAAGTGGCTGAGATTTTCATTCACTTAGACATCCCTGTCTCTTATAAATTGTATACTTAGTAAGTCTGAGGGTTTCACTCAGCTGTTTGTGATGTTAACACAAGTTAATGTATAATTATACTCCTGATCCACTTTCAATTCCAGCTGATGCGTCATAATTTTGTTTAGGATGAATTAGTAAGTTCAGCTATTTCCCATTTTTCCAGATACGAACCCAAGCAGTTGAAGTGTCTGTTGAATATTTTGCATGTCCATCATTCATTCCAACCACCATTCATAAATATGATGTTTAATTTATTTTAAAAAGATGAATATGATTCTGTTTCACCACCTAAACTAGGGAAACAAGCTGATATCACAGAAACTAAATTTATAAGAGAAAAAGCTTTACTATTACCATTACTATGACGAATCTTTTGGTAAGCAGGTTTCTGCTTTACATCATCCACAAAAACACGTTCTCAATAGAAAATCAATGCAGGAAACTACTGTGGATTTTTGTCCTTGAGAGAAATACCTTACTGTTGTTTTATTAAATTTTGTGGGTAGATGTTTTGCCTTAACAGCACAAATACAATCATGTAATAAAAATATCATCTGACCTTTTATAAATAAAAATTGCATTGCATTAAAACAAACAAAAAAGGTTTAATATTTCTGATGTTGTAAGCCTGACATTAAAAAACATAGGAAGTCAAATAGGATGTTTTTTTTTTCAAGAAGGACAAATTCAAGGTAAGCAAATGCGTAATTTAAATAAATTAAAAAAAAAAATAAATAAAAAGAGAAGGTGAGCCAAACACCATGGGACCCAGCAGGGTTGTCATAGCAACCCTGTCTGGGAGAAACTAAAGCCAGAAAAAGAAGCAAAGGAGGTAGAGAGAGAGAAAAAAAAGAGGACAGGTCCATTTAGTTCTCCTAAACAGACTCAGTAAAGCAAACTGCTTTATCTGCAAAACTCCCAAAAAATGCAGTTCTCTGCAAAGGAAGATATTTTTGTTTGTTTTATTTGGCAGAGATTTGTTGTAAAAGATAGGACAAAAAACAAGCCTGTAAATAATTTCTCACCCACTGACACTTTGGCTGCCTGAGCACAGTTGGTTAAGAGGATGAAGAGAGGCTTTGAAGTTCGGCCCTTCTCTGTGGAGAGTGGACTGCGATGGCCACATGCCTCAGTGGTCACCTCAACGGCTTTACTGGCAGCACTGTGTAGGACAAAGCTGCTACAGGAGAATAAAGCACATTCCCATTCAATATATGAGGAAAAACAAGAAACACAGATACGACTTCAAGGTGACCAAAAAGAGATACTATACAGTCTCAAAAAACATAAAGCAAAGAGATTCACATCCACAAATTAAACAGAAAACCTAACCAAGAAGATACTAAACAATACAGATAATCTGATGTAGAGTTTCAAAGCAACCACCCAAATGCACAAAATAATCCCAGACATTCAGAAAACAACCACAAACAGGTTCAAACTAACTAAACAACCAAGAAGCCTGACTGAAGAACAAAAAGGCAGAACATAACCACACATGACCGTTGACAACAACAGATGCCAAGTTATGCCAGAAATACAAGTCAACACACATACACACAAAATAAGTCCAACAGTAATATAAAATAACAAGATACAAAAGAACGGGCAAGCAATTTAAAATGATCCCAAAGCACATGCTAATGCAGCTAAAAGACAAGAAACTGTGAAAAACAGTCACACTACGGCATTTGGCGGCCTATATAAACTGCAAGTTTATGTACCCAGGGTTTCTTTTTGTCATCATAATTCAGTCTTACCAGCCACGAAGATTGCACTAAGCATTGTCATAATGTTCGTTGTTACGACCCACATCAGGGGCATGACTGGGCACAACACAAAAGTATGTCGGGACAGACAGTAAAAGTTAAACACAACACATTTTATAGACAAAAACACAAACACCGAATAAAGCCTGGAACAAAAGGTAAACAGGTGTTGGGGTTAGTGAAACTGCTGAAAATAAATACAAAAGGTTTAACCCAGAACCAAATACAAAAACCACTGAGTAAAACGAAGGAGTGTCCATAACTCGGGGGACAAAAAGAACAGCAGTTCCAATAAACTAAGTGACGTCCGTCACAAACAAAAGCCTAACCTAGCCCAACACAACGAAACCTATAATACAAAGAATAACAAAATGGCAGAACACAAACTAAAAGTGTAGCAAAGCTTGAACCGAAACTGGGTGGATAACAAAGGTGAGTCTAAACTAAACAAGACTAGAACTAAATCCCCTTAAAGGAACACAAACAGTCCAGGGGTAACCCTGCTGTGGATACAAAACAGTCTTGCACCAAAAGGACTACCATATAGCACTGCCAAACACAAACTAAACCCGAAGGTTATCAAAATGGCTGAACACAAACTAAGGCATAGCGAAGCTTGAACCGAAACTGGGTGGATAACAAAGGTGAGTCTAAACTAAACAAGACTAGAACTAAATCCCCTTAAAGGAACACAAACAGTCCAGGGGTAACCCTGCTGTGGATACAAAACAGTCTTGCACCAAAAGGACTACCATATAGCACTGCCAAACACAAACTAAACCCGAAGGTTATCAAAATGGCTGAACACAAACTAAGGCATAGCGAAGCTTGAACCGAAACTGGGTGGTGTCCATTAAGATGTAATAATGGACACCTATAAAAGAAGTTCCGGCCAAATAGCCTTATTGCTGAAATTATTGCACTGACTAAACGGTCAGTGCAATAACTGAGATGACCGTGGCAACAGAAACTCAGACACCGGGCTGCAGACGCGCCAGATCATGTCTGTGACGGCGCATTGTTGTGAAAGCAGCTTGCAGGCTTATTGGGCTCCGTCAGTCCAGGAGAGACGAGAATGGAGCAACATTCTGTCGTCCGGCAACGTCCCAACCAGCAGTGGTCAGGGTCCACAAACGTTAAACTCCGTCCTTCAAACGCCACTATGGACATGCCAGTATTTTTATGATATATTGCGATCAACGGCAATGTTGCGTTTAATTTTAACTAGGTTGTCACCTGACTTTGATGTTGGTAAGGCAAAAAAAAAAACCCCAATAATTTCTATACAAAACAGAAAAGGGTGAACACCCAACTGGGGAGTTAAAACCCCTTGTAAACCTAAAAAGGGTAAGTTCAAATAAAATGCACCTTGGCAGGTGGATTTCCATAAAAATGACATTTTTTTAAACAATTTATTTTAAAACAATTAATAATAAAACATAAAAACTGACAATTTCCCAAAACGACCCTATATGCCAGGGTTTAGATCTTTAGGGCCTATGAACTGGAGGAGCTGTTTTTATAAGTCTCTTATAGATTAGCTGAGAAAGATGTTTATCTACAATTATATTTTTCCCTTTTAAAGTTTCCAAGAGAGATTAGTTAAAAGTTTAACAACATGCACATCTCAAACTGATCTTGAAGCAGAAGTCATCATGCAACCACAATAAATCTCAGAGTGTGCGGTCAGTATTAACAGCAGAAATAAACCAATCTACGGTGGCTGGGAAGTGCAAAACAATATTAGATCAGGTGAAACACTTTTACAAAGGTGTTACACCAAAATCTGTGATCCATCAAAATCTGTGACCACAGGGGGTTGATAGTGTACATTTCTCTACATGTACGTCTTAGAACACGAGCAAAGTCTTGACCACTTTTATTGAAAACACATTTTTGATAGCTATCAGAATGTGATACTTTATTGTACCTGCATTATAATGAACTCAGACTTCAATAAAAGTGTTTTCAAGACTTTGCTCATCTCGTACATGCAGAGGGCTCCCTGCAGTCACAAATTCTGATGGGTCACAGATTTTGGTGAAACACCTTTGTAATTGTGTTTCGGTAGACTTGTAAAAGTGTTTCACTGCATGTAAACGTGTATCGTAAAAATATAAATGTGTTTCACTCGATGTAGTATTGTTTTGCACTTCCTGGCCACCGTACCAACCTCATGTCAAGGACTAAATCTGAATTTACTTGACACAGATACAAATCTTTCTTCAGATTTCTGGTGATTAAAACAGCAAGCCGTGAAGGCGTGGTTCCGTATTAATGGGATTTCGGTGTAAGGCTTTTTTTTAAAATTCAGGTTGGGTTTCTTTTTTGTTTTATTATTGCATTTTTTGTTCTGTTCTTCTTGGATTAGTCATAGTTCTGTCCTTTTGAAAATCTCATGTTCAGTTGTAGTAGTTAGTTTTGCTTCCTGTTAGAGCTTTGAGGAATGAAGAAATATAAATTTCTTCAACTTAAAACGAAAAAAGAGATGCAAAGTTGGGAAAAGTCTGCAGATAAATTACTACCATTATACCCCCTATAGAGTATAAAGGATGAAAGAACTGATCTCAGACATTTGCAGACTGAACTGTTGAAAACTGCAGCATTGTCTATGAACGAGAAAAAAATGCAGAGAAGAATAAGAAAAATTCTTATTTTCGTCCTTTTGGATAATTTTGTTTAATGAAATGATTCAACTTCGTGAATGTGAATTTACAAGTACATTGGTATATTCCAGTGGATCATAAAGAATAAGAAGAGAACACCAGAAGATAAACTGTACAAGACAAACATTTAAAACCTTATATGTGCCATTTTTTGTGATGAAAATGGTCACTGCTCTATTTGAGAAGAAAGTTAAACATGAATCCTGTGGGGTTCATCCTCTGAGGAGAAGACTACGCTGCCCCCC
>JBAFTA010000011.1:3610790-3626099 GCA_036919975.1 Melanotaenia parkinsoni | reverse complement strand
GAGGAAAAGGGTCACTGTTCTGTTTGAGAAAAAAGTGAAACAGGAAGCCTGTGGGGGTTATCCTTTGGGGAGAAGACTACGTTGCCCCCCCCCCCCCCCCCCCCTGGCTGCAACAAATTCCTCTAGAACAGTAATTTCCTACCTATTTTCCTTGGGGACCCCCTTCATGCCCACATCAAAAAGCCATGGACCCCCTGCCCCACCCTATGCTGGAACCATACTTGGTTTTATGCTTTCAAAAGTGAGATTCTCACCATAAAATCATTTAGTCCTGTCCTTTGATAAACCCAAAGTTAAATTAAGTTAATTAAATGAATATATAGCCAGGGACACAGGGACAATGTGTGGATATTAATCACAATAGCTCTGAATGTTCAAAGCCTCGAGGACCCCCGTGCTCTTAGAGGACCCCAGGCTGGGAACCACTGCTCTAGAAGATACTTACAAGTGGAAGTTTTGATAAAACACACCAAAATACTGTGGGATCATCCTCATGGGACAAAAAAAAAAAAAAAAAAAAAATGCTGTTGCTGCAGTCATCTATAATAAGAAGACCTTCATTAATAAAGAAACTTTTACTTCACTCTATTTATAGAAGCAGAATTACACACCAGACAGAGAATAAAAATATGGCACCACTATCTTTTCACTAGCACCAGTGGCGTCATGACACTAAAAATAACCAATGTAATGTAAAAGGTAATGATTTCACAAAGCAGCTGTCTTACATAAGCATGCCAGGGTGAGTAGAGCTGGTGGAAAAGAGAGTGATGAGACCGACTGGGGAAAAGGCAGATATGGGAGGATGAGATGAAGTGCAAAAGAAGAAAGACTAAGAGTAAAAAGGATGGAAATGACAGAAAGGAGTTGTGAGAGAGGCACGCTGGAGTGACAAGGGAGAGAGGTAAAATGTCAGAGGATGTGGAGATGAGACATGTTAGACACTCGGAGACAGAGAAGCTGGAGAAGAGGTGCTGTCAAACAGCAGCGACAAACTGTAGAAACAGAGAAACAAAAAGGAAGCAGAGACAAAGCAGAGAGAACGGTGACAATACCGAGCGGGGAGCAGCAGACGGGATGCCAGAAAATGACATCCATTATCTTCCCTTCAAACAAACAGCAGTTTAATGTTTCCATTTTCAACCTGAAGGAACAAAGTGTTGAATTAATCTACACTCAGATATGAAATACATTACATTACATTATAATACAACTTTATGGAAAACAGTGTAACATATTTAAAATCTTATTAAGTTGATGATTAATCACTGATATGTTAAAACAAAACAAGAAGCTACAAAGTCTGGTCATAGTTCAGTTTTACCAAATAATAAAAACAAAAATATTGTTTTGGAAATTGAAAATATTGATTTTTTAAATTCTCAGTGGTCCAAATATAGGCCAAAGAAAAATTAGGTTACTGTTTAATCTCACGTTGATAATGTTTGACAAAGTCGCGATCTGGCTTGTTGGACTGCAGCACAAATGGAGACTGAACAAATACAGCACTGAGCAAAAGTCTTTAGCCACCCCACATTTTCCTCTTTTAAACTTTGTCAGTAAAATTAGGAAATAGATTTAGTTAAAACATCTGCAAACACAAATATAAATATATGAAGGACAGAGCTGATTTTGTACAATTATGACAAGCTTAAATGTCAGTATTTGTCATAAATGTTTTATTCTTCAACAAATTCTGAACCCTCTTAGATAGCTAAAAAAAATCTATCTTCAAGTAGTTTTCAGTAACAGTTCTCCAGATTTCTTCAAGGACTTTCCAAAGCTCTTCTTTGGATGTTGGCTGCCTTTTATTCTTTTCCTTGACAAGATGATCTTACACTGCTTTAATAATGTTGAGGTCTGGACTCTGGTGGAGGATTCATCACTCCATAATAATGATAATAATAATGGATTAGGTTCATATAGCACCTTAAAGACACCCGTAGTGCTTATAAGACCTGTTCCCACCAATGCTGAGTTCAGTTCTTGTGCCATTTGGCCATTTCTCTCTTTTCTAAAAGTGGCTTCTTGACAGCCATCCTTCCATGAACACCAGTTCTGATGAGGCTTTGACCAACACGGATAAACTTAAGATCCAGATGCATCTCTTTAGCCCCCCTAACACCTACTGCACACCATGCAGAGAACTCTTCCTTTGCCACTAAGAATCTACTCGGGTTCATATTTGATGTTTAAAAGTGTTTATTATCTAGGAACCTTTCACCGTAAATAAGTACCTAATTGTTCTTAGATGCTGTCTGTGTGTGCATGAATACCATAAATTTAGCCAAAAATGCATTCTGGAGACAATTCTGACACCAACAGTGAATTTAAGTTATAGTTATTACTTATCAAACGAGACAAAGTTTGACGAAGAGGAAACGAGATCAAGACCAAATTTTGAGGGCAGTAGAAGCTAAAAGTGTAGGCGAGGTGGTGATGTCTTTTTTATGATAATACTCACCGTGGCTGTATTCCAGTGGCTCCAGGAAGGTCACACTGACCCATTTAATAAATTGTTCACGATGGGAGGGAGACAGAAAGGGGGGAGATAAACAGGAAGGAGGAAAATATGCTTACAAAGCCTAGTTTAAGGTTGGACTGGTGTTAATGTTCTAGTGAGCTGCTTAAATAAGGGTTTGTGAACCATTTTATGTAGTAAATAATGTCAGTCAACAAACAAACAGACAGAGCAGGTCTGCAGGTGGGTTATTGACAGTATTGCTGTGTCTCATGTAACAGCTACCCTGTGCTCTAATCTTATTATCAAATTAAACAAACACATTCAAACTAAAGTGAGCTGTAAAGTGAAAAGTATACATTTGTAATTTCATATCTTCTTTTTAAGATTAAAACAAAACCTTTTTTTGTTGCCAGTGATGAACTAAGCCATCTGTTCTTTTGGAGTCAATACAGCAGTGCCTGAAAGTACATTATTACTGTCAGTATTACATAGTGGCTGCACAGCAGGGCTGGGCAGATCAATCCAAATATTGATAGTATTAACACCAAGGCTAGCATCAGTATTGTTCGATACCAGCATGATAAGATCGATATGTTTATTTCAGATGGTCTCATGGGCAAAAAGCCAAAGAATATGAATGAAAGCCAACCAACAGGTTTTGCTTTTGTTTAGCTAATTTGCACTGTTGACTATTTTTTTTTAACAGTTATGTGTAATAACAGGGAATAACAGAGTTATTCCATTATTTTTTTACACTGTTGTTTACAAACAAAAAATCTTAAATTAAATTTCTGTCTTTTAGTTTGTTAGTAAAAATGTTTTAATTGAAAAAAATCTTTGTACTGTGTTTTATGATGATCATAATGATGATCAGTAATTAAAGGCAAAGTCATTAACTGACTGTGAAATTTAAAGTAACAAGTATTGGTACTGATATATATATATAAAAATCACCAGCTGTGTTTATCCAATCAAACTAATCCGCATAAAAATGTGTCATGTGAGTGTGTGTGTGTGTGTGTCAGCTTATCCAATCAGAAGTACTTTTCAGTCAAGAAGGGTAGTTGATGGATGATTTTTCAGTCGATTAAACAAATTGTGTTTCTTGTCTCGGGATTCACCAAACGAGACTAAGGTCTGCACATAATACAAATAGGTTCATTGTTTTTTTCTAAATCCAAACTACTTCCATAGTAATTTTGCGATAGGGCGTTTTAAACTAGTTCATCAGGTTAAGAGGCTAATGCAAGTTAAGTTTTTCTTTGGACTCATTCTCTTCTACATTTTTGCTCGTTTTTCCTCCTCAGCCCGCTGCCAGGTTATTGTATTTTTCTTTTTCTTGTTTCCCTTTGGGATTTTCTTGCAATAGCACCAACTACTGGCCTGGAGTATGTTGAGGAAATACACACGGACTTAAATGTTTTGTGCTTATCAAGATGAATTTAATTGCGAGTTTGAGATCATTTTATTGCCCAGCCTTAGCTTACAAGGACAATCCTTCAGCCCCATTCCCCTTTTTCAAAAATGACCTCTTGTGGCTCCAGAAAGGCCAAAGCAGATATAGCTAAAAGCCAAACACAAAGCTTTGAGACCGAGCTGTAGTCAAACCGATAGGTGATAGCCTTCAGATGAGGTCCATTGTTGTAATTCCAGTGCTACATCATTTTTTCCCTAACATTTAATTTTTTTAAAACTGAGAATTTGTGTACCGCAGCCACCACTGCTCTCATCCTACATTTCACGGTTGATGTATTGTTTTCATTTACCAGAAGCTTATAGGACTCTGTGCCCACAAAGTCAGACTGTGTCATTCTGCCAGTGGTGCAGAGACAGTAATTCACGTATTTTGACTGGTGTGACTTTAAAAATCTGTGCAGGGATGCTGTGCGTCATTTCCTAGGGTGGGTGGATTTTTAATGTTCTTTTCCTTGTTAAGCAGATCTAACACTGTTGGGCGACACACAGAACCACACTTCATCAGCTGCTTGGAGTGACTGTAAGTGGCATCTGGGCTTTGCCTTTTTAAGGGTGTCAGATAAACCGTACAGATAATGCTGAATAACTACCAGAGAGAACTGCAAAGCACAATAGAGGCTGGGGAGACAGAAAAGAAGAAGGAAGGGGGCACAGAGATGTTCACTGTGTGCTGTTGTTACCAGAGTGAAGGTGATTTTATTCACAAAAAATTAATCAATTTATTTTTAGCTCGGTGCATCGCTTAGAGGGAAATTCTTGAAGTTGCCTTCTCTGGTGAAGGGGAATTAACGACATTTTCTGGAGTTTCATTGTTGTATTTTTGGGTTTTTGATAAGAGGGGGAAATTCTTTGTGGTTTCTTTTTGTTTACTTGAAACCAGCCGGGGGTAACACAGATGAGGCAAGAGTGAAGGATCTTTCAGTATCCTTGAAACCAAGCTGGTAAACGTGGTTGCAAGAGTGAGTGGGGTACCAGGGTCACATGATGACACCCCATTTGGCGTCTGCGGTGAAAGAAGGTGTAATGATACACAATTACATACAAGAACATACCTATTTGTTTTCTATAATCACTACATTAATTGTAATGTTTTGTTGCGTTAACCACGCTGATTTTCCATATACAGTTAACTTTTTTTGTATGTGCTTATTAAGCCCTGTTTCCACCAATGGGTCATAGTGGGTCAGGGCACATTTCTTTTTGCATTTGCACACATGAAAACTGGGAAGAGTACCCTAATATCCAACCTGACCTGTTCCACTTTTTAGGATCCCTTTCGTTGGGGTTACAATCTCACCAATCGGACCCAAAAAGATTGAGCTCAACACACTTTATTCTGTTGCTTAGTTAAAAAAATAAGTCACTTTCAGTGCGACCAGGCATAAAGACAAAGCAGGAATGGCTCCTTGTTTAGAGCAACAGATTTTCTTTTTGTTGAATAAATCTCAGTTTAAAATGGCGTTACGAAGAACCACTAAGTAGAAAGAACACAAACTGGATGACTGCTATTCTGCTCTTTGTTTCTGAGTCATTTTGTGGTCATACTTAAGAGAAGGCGTTGCGCTGCAATGGCGTCATGCTATTACGTAGCCGAGGCATCTACTGCTGATACTCCGCAGGTAAGGTTACAGCTGGCTGTGGGAAAGTAATGAAATGACAGTTTACAAATGATATCTGCACCCTAACCATCTTGACCCGACCCACACCCGTCGGTGGAAAGGCTTTAGTCTTTCAATTTCTTTTACATTTGTCATGCATACATAATTTATCTTAAATCTCATACCTAAATGTTTTTTTTACAGGCAATAATGAGTAAATTATGAGAATTATAATAGAGTATCTAACATCTGGTGACTGTGAAAACAACAGGATGTAACGTGTCAAAATGGAGTCCATTAATGTGTAAGTGGCAAGGCATGATCACCGATGTTACTCTGTAAACCCAACAAACCCCACAAACCCAATAAACCCAATAAAACCATGTCATGCTGCATATTTAAATCCAACCAAGAAGTGAAAAATGTGTTTAAGGAAAGTGTTGCTGCATTTTCTATTTAAAATATTGAAAATTTCTTGTATCTGGCTGTCAAACTCCCCATGATTAAAAGCATTGCAAGTAGCTGCACCATCCACACCCACCCGTGTCCTCATTAGGAGAATTTTAGGGCTTCTTAAAGAGGCACTACTGAACTTTTGGCTGGTTTTCTCAGTGAGTTGTCCCCTAACGACGGCTAGTTAATCATTCACCTTGCATCCTACCTCTACTCTTTTTTTTTTAAACTTGACTGTTTGTCCCCACACTGGAACTTTATTTCTTGCATTTTATCATTTCATTTTAGCTTTTCTTTCTGTTTTTATTTAAATTATTTTATTTATTTTAATGTTTGGTTTTTAATGCACTTGTTCCTGCACCCAGCTGTAATGCTTTTAATGTTTTATGTGATGCACTTAGAATAGTCTCGTACATGAAATGTGCAATACAAATAAATTTGCCTTGCCTACTCTGTGCTCTATCCAGCCAGTACAAGTCAGTCCGATGCTGACTCTTATCTTTTCCTTCCTCTCTTTCTTCTTCTGTCTTCTTCCGATGAAGTCCTCTTGTGTTTCTTTGATAAATTAGCCACGGTGTGCGTTTAAAGCAGCCACTGTGTTGATATCCATTTGCTGGTGTGTGACACGGTGCGTAAAGCTAAGCTCAGCTGTAAAGTGATGAGTCCTGGAAGTAAAGTTGTGTAGTGCGATTTCTCTGCCTCAGGACACCGCTGGGCATATTCTTAAGGTCAGAAAGTTATATAGGACTACTTTAAAGGAAACTGAGTGATGTTAACTTTGCTTTGTAAATGTGCATCCCTCTTGCTGCCTGTAGGGGTCATGTTTAAAGCTATGAACAAATAATTTAATTGGTCGTTTTGGCAGTCCTGACAGTGCCATTTGATGTGACATAGAAACAATATAATAATTGATCTTCCAGTTTGGATGTAGAGAGTTGTGGCCAGCATTTCTCAGAAACTGAATTAGCCCAGAGTCTAGTTGTGTTCATACTTCTCTGTGTTCTTGTGTCGGTGGACTGATGTCATGCTCTAGTACTGTAATTGTACTAACGTTGTCTAACTCTACTGTGTGTGTTGGCCATGTCCTGAAACACAGCAGTCGGCCTAATTAGGCCTTTATTCAGTTTCAGTCTTCGTGTTATCTTTGGGATAACAGTCTACTTCCGTGGACTTCCGTGCTCCTCCTCTTACAGAATAATCACGGTCAGTAAGCATCCATTTTGACCTCGATTTTGAATGTGTCTGCAGTTTTCTTTAGTTTAATTCAGTTTAATCCAAATATTTAAACATAACCTGTCTGACATAACAATAAAAAGTGTGACAAACCCAAAGAGCTGTTCATAAACAGTGTAAGGGCATATTTACATAGCAGCGAACAGCAGCAGTTCTAAACGAGGTAGCAGACGGAGGGAGAGAGGACGAGAGAAAGGGACTGGATTTGTGGAGTAAGATTTTTACATGGGATAAGTATTGCAACAATGCAAAGTCCAGTTCAGTTATTGTAGTTGCATGGCGAATGTAATATGAGGGGGTATGGGTGGATGGGAGAGGGGATAAGTGACCACTGAGCAGCCGCCCTGCCTGAAGGTACAGACTGTGGCTCAGTCTATTGGTTCTGGCCTGGATGGATGTATCTTCTCCCTGAGGGTAACAGCTGAAACAAATAATTTGCCAGGTATGCTGGGTCACGCAGGATATTGTACACTCTCCTCAGACAGCAGCTGGTATAGATCGAAGTGATTTTTGGGAGACTGGCCCAGAAGATCCTCCCTGCTGTTTTCACACTCTGGCGCTCCTGTTGTTCAGCCTTGTTCCAGCTGGAAAACCACACTAAAAAGCCATAGATCAGTACGCTCACTATAACATAATGATGGAAGTTCAGCAAGAGTTTCTGTGGACAATTGACTATGATTAGTTTCCTCAGATAGTTAGGTAGCCATTTTTAATGGATTCAAATTAGAGCCCAGCACAACTAAAACAACAGCTATTTAGTATTTGCGCTCTTACTGTGTTACTGGGCTAGATTATTATGAATTAAAACAATCTACCTTTAGTATCCCCAAAACTTAAATTCCACATTCATTTTCAGACTCTTCATGTTGTCATTAATTACCAATTAGATGTGTAAAGAATCCTAATTGCAAAAACGGACAAACTGGGCAAAACTGAGAGAAACACCTGTAACTAAAAGACCCTACAATTTACCCTGCATGTCAAGTCCAAAGACCTCCATCTATGCTCTGAGGCAAGGCATCAGGGCAGAGGTATACAACTATTTTTAATGCACTGAGTCTTCCAAATGGTCTTAATGATAATGAAAAGGAAAAGTTTGAAACCATAAGACTCTTCATAATAACCCAGGAAACTAGCACTGGGTATGATTTATATTTAGGAGATGTGAATCAGAAGAAGCGTCTTGCTGGGAATCTTTCTTACCACTGGTGCACTGCCACCATTTGTTAAGGTGATGGGCATGTCTTCTTCCAAGTCCTCACACCCTGCCACCTGAGCAGAGACATAGTGACTGGATTAAAGGGTCCTCAAAGTGTTTCTTCTACCTCTCAACAATATCCCCAGTCCAGGGAGTACTACTCTGCTTTTCCTTCCTGAGCCGTGAAATTGTTTGATAGAACTTCTTTCAGGCCAACCGAAAATCCTTCTCCATGGCCTTGTCAAATTCCTCCCGTGCCCGAGTTTTTGATTCTGCAACCAGCAATGCTACAGCTTTCATATGACAGCTAGCACAAAAAAGTATAGGATAGCTTTTGGAGATAAAGCTAATCTTAGTAGCGTAAAAAGTCATTGATGCTCTGTCACCTCGATACCTGGCGAGGCTGTCATCTGCCTTGCTGGTAGGACCTTCAAAAACACTGGAGAAAATTAATCACATATTTGAACTTTTGAGACTTAGAATCATGTCTAAAAAAATCTAAAATACATGTTATGTGACAGGAACAAGGTAGCTCATTTTGATGAGGAAAGTAATTGTGGCTAAGGTGCATGATATCCATGGTGGTAACCACCAAACCAGAGATGAATATTAACTTTGCAACATGCTGCAAAAGCTTTCACCTTGAATCCAGCAGCTAATTTTGTGTGAGAAAAGCAAGGTGATATTTTACTTCGTGTTTGGTCTGAAGAAACCAGAAAACTTCTAACATTACTCCTTTACTAGTGAAAGAGTTGGGTTGTAGATTTCGGATTCATGGGCTGAATATTTCCCAAATGGATAGAGGTGTGAAGGCACCTCAAGGCTTTTTGAAGCAACTATTACCTGAACTTTAGTTTTTGAGATTAAATCCTATGTTTGAATCTGAAAACATCACAAGATACTTCCTTTTATCATTTTATTGTGGTGCCACAGTGAAATGAGATCAGAGAATGTGGTTTATTGAGTCTGAGTTGATTACATTTTTTTTTCTTTTGGAAGAGCAGGGTCAGTGTGCTACATATTCATTTCCAACTTGATTCCATTTCCAATCATTATTTTACCTGTTAGCTGTTCTGTTCAATACAACATTCAGTTGCTGAACTGATTCCTTCCAAAATTTCACAATGTACATTTGTGAAATTACCCCAAAAAGGAAGGTGTCACCACTCTCATTGTCATGCAACACAATGCCAATACTAGTGTTTTTAAATTCATAAATGGGAGAACAGAAAGGGCTTTATGCAATACATTTGTAATATAACCTCAGTGTGTGCTCGTCTGCATGTTGCTATGGTGATTGCAGGTTGCTGTCCAGGATGGCTGGAATGAAGGAGCAGCAGTTCACAGAGGAGAAGCCCCTACTGCCGGAGAAGAGAGGAGTGGACTCAGACGTGGTCAGTCCTCCTAGTTTTTTTGCCTTTATGTCCTCTTCTTGCCAAATCCCTCCTATCTGGGTGTTCACATGCGATTAGTGAAGCCATTTAAAACTCTTGGCATATTAAGACAGAGATCTTTGTGCTCATTAGCTGTGATGGCTTATAATGAGAACAATGTGCTTGTTTACTAGCACTGGAGAAAATTAATACACTCCATCCAACCAAGACTCCAATAAAAATACTGAGAAGATGAAAGCTTATTTAAGCTGTGTGTGTGAGAGAGAGAGAGACGGAGAATGGTGAAGGGCTGAGGGAATCAAAAACAGAGAACTGGGAGTAGGCGGTTATGTAAACGCCACTTATTCCACTCCACTTGTCCAATAAATAAGCAACAGGTAGCAGCTGAGGCAGAAGCAGGGCCTCGTGAATTCTTCTGATGCAGGAATGAGAGAAATGCTGGAGACTTGCCAGATGTTAAAGTGACTTGAAAAGGCAAGATTTATGCCTGAATATAGCTAATTTCATTATCATCTTAAAACGTTCAAACAGCACTTTAGTGAGATGGTTATTATTTCTGCCTACCGTGTCAAGAGGAGCCAAAACAGAGGCATGACAAGCTCAGAGATAAATGACTGGAAGCTATAAATGATAAATTATAAGAAGACTGTTGCATCATGGTGTTGATCAAAATTATGAGAGCCCAGGAAATCAAGAAAATAAACATAAATAAATGCAGAGTGTTTGTTTGCTTCTGTTGAGTCTCTTATTTGTGCTGAAAGAGTCAAGGAGAGGCAGCGAATGTAACCAGTGACTCAGCCATGACTCAGTTTGCCAGTGTCTCAGAAGTGAGCCTTCACCCAGATGATACAGGATGTCAGGGTTTTTTAAAACTCTGTTTATAATAACAATATGCCATGCATCAACAGGAGTGTATTGAACTGCCATGGTCATAGCCCTGCTCATTATGGGTTGCTGTTGGTAAATAATCAAAACCATTGATTGCTGTCTCATTGATCTGGTTACAAGTTGCATGGCTCAATGAGCTGCTCGGTTTATTGAACTTTTGAAAGACCTCTTCTGCTCGGTCACACTTAGTTGTTTTTTGCCACCTCTCTACCTCACAGCTTATTTAAACTCTGCAGCTCTGTTGTTGTGCAACAGCCAGTAAGTGACCTTTAAGAGAGCAGTTACTGAGTGATTATCTCCTGGCACAAAATACTGGTAAAAGTCACAACAAGTTATGCCTGGCAAATGCTGCATTCACTTGATATTAAAAACCAGAGAGGAGCAGTTGAAATTAAATAATTTTCTAGTAAAATGAAATGGACTAGAAACTGGTGTTGGTAATGCAGTTAGCCGTTAAAGAAAAGGTTATATCTCCAACAGTGAAGCATGGTAGTGGGAGTGTCATGCTCTGTATCTTAAAATGTCCATGCATGCCATATTAATGATTTAATTCTGATTATTTGTTTAAATAAAATATTATTTCTGATACGGTCTTAGGTGCTTTTAGGGAGAAAAAAAAGTAAATATTAGGGCAGATTAGAGGTACCTTGATGAGTTTTACAACACTAATATTGCTGTCGAGCACTTGGGACAACATTAGTTCAACAAATGTAATATTCTGGAAAGTTTTAGTGTTTAAAAACACGAATAGTTGTGAAATTAAAATCAAAATGTGATCTAAATATGTGCTTGACTTGTCTGAGAACCTGTTAATTCTGAAAACTACATGCCTGTTAATAAACATCCTTCTCTACTCTACAGCTTTGCTAATGACATGGATGTAGCATGATACTGGTTTAAAACTGCATATGGACACAATCCAGCAGGTCTCCACCCACAACCTGTCCCTCTATTCCAATTAAAGGAGAGCTGCAGATCTTCAGTTTGACTTTTCTGGTGATGCAAGAAAAGAAAAGAAGTAATAAAATGGGAGATGTTTCTTCTTTGGACATTTAAAGGCTGAAGGATCACCAAGGCTGTTTCTAAGGCGTCCACAAGCCCTGCATCAGAGAATGGAACATATTTAAAAATGATCACATCTTTATGTTGACTGTTGTTGGTGTGTCTGCCCCGGTTGTTTCCCAATAATCACCTTGTTGTGCTTGTTGTTCCAAAACACAGCAGGATAAAGGAGAGGAGGCAACGGAGGGGCTCCCGTGCCCCGCCAGCCCCACGCCCCCTAACCAACCCCCTCCCCCTCGTCGCCCCACTCACCGCTGGCATGTCATCGCACGGCACTGGCTCCGCCAGACCCGCCGTCGGACCAGCGGGGTCATCCCGGTAACTACCAGAACAAGCAGAAACATTTGAGTTCCAGTACACAAACTCAACTACACAACACAGCTGAGAACAAGAACTGAGATTAAAACACGAATACAGGAATAAAATATTTAGATTAATTCATGAAGCGTATATTCATTTTTGTGTTAGTATTTAGTCAGTATCTCTTTTAGAAAATCCTCACTGGTATTTCCTTCTCCTGTCTATTCAAACAATGACCTTTGACCACAACAGATCAATCTTGGCCCAGACTTTTATTATCCACTATGCCACAGAAGCCCAGAAATATTTGCTGTTGTTTGCTTGTTGCCCTCAGAGACATATTCAAAAGACTTTAGTCTGCATATTTTCAGGCTGAAAATCTCTTTTTAAAGATCAGTTAATGCACATCAACATTAGTTTGCTGCAGCAGAGCTACAAGATCAGGCGATAAATAGATCTCTCTCTGTTTTTTTCTTCTAGATGACACTAGTTTCTGCCCCTTTATAATGAACACCTCCAAACTGTACAAAAGTGCAGTACTTTCTTTTTTATTCAAATCACAACTGGTGCATGAACATGCATGAGTGTGCACCATAATACACCTATTAACAAAGACTAAAAGGAAGATATCTGAGCCTAAAGATCCTATTCTTCATGAACAGACATGAGTCAAGAATTTCAAATAAGGTGCAAGATGTTATTGTAGGAAGTTGTCTAGCTGCTTTTCTAGCTTAGAGGTTCTTGTAGAAATTTTAAAACAAGTTTCTATATAAGCCTTTTAATAATCCATCTAAACAGGGACTGATTTATTAAAGAGAAGATAATATTCCAAAGATCAGTCAGGATTCCTGCTGGCTCCACCAGAAACCCTTGAAGCATTGGCCTTTGCTTTGGTTATTTCAGCTGTTGAACTGCTAGCAAGTTTTTATTCATGCCCAACACTGCTGTGAAATGCTGCCTCAGAATAATAGTTAAGATATCTTGGATTTTCAGGAAACTGAAAATAAAAAATTGAGTTAAGGCTGTTGAGATAAATACAAACAAAACCAGATGAGTTGTTTTCAGGTTTAAAATTAGCTTTAAAGCTAAAATTTCAAACTGATTTGGTTGTAGAAAGAGAATTTAGAGAGTACCACAGAAAGCTAACTAGCTAAAAGCTAACTAGCCTCACTATGCAGAGTAATTAGGGTAGCCAAAGAGTTCAAATATCATTGTTAATGTGCCTTTGATGCACACATTTTGATGTATTGTGTTGATATTTCATTCATTAAACTAGTTCCTTGCAGGCTACACCCACACAAGGTGCTAAAATATGTGGCTTATTGGTTTGATATGCATAAGGTTTACAACAACATGCAGCGTTCCTGTTGTATTTGGCTGCTTCTGCTCAAATGCCTCAGCAGCAATGCAAAACACAGCTGCACATAACGTACTATGTTCTGTTCTCTCTGGACACCTATTCCCAATATCATGAGGATCAACTTAATCAAGTTGGCCCTTTATCTGCCTGGATCTGAAGACATGAAATTTAGAGTTGCAGCGATTCAGTGTTGCTAAGAAAGAAAGAATGAAAACCTTGAATTTAGGTCATAAATCTTCATTCACGAAACCAGCTCACAGAAAAAGAGATCAGAGACGCCAGAAATGCATCGCAGCACCTCATCAGCATACGGCCTTACACATTTCACAGTCTGTACCACTTTTAAGACTTTACTCCCACTGGTTTCAATAGTCAGTGTCTATAGTCTCCCATCTCTTTGTTATGAGCTGCCACACACACTCCAAGCTGCTCTATGAGGGGTGGGAGTTAAAAAAAAGAGGAGAAGAGTGCCACCTGCTGGTCCGACCACTGTACTGTCATCCCTGATGTTTCACCTCTGAAAACAAATATCCATCTGCATGAAACCCACAGGGACTGAAGTTGCCCTTTTAGCTTCACATTTTTCCTGAAATGAGAGATCAGTTTATTAGACTTCTTACATTCACACATCCAGCTCTTCCACATACTGGAGAAGTTAACTCCCTCAATATTGTCTAATGGTGACATATTGCTACAGGGCAGCTTCAGATCTTGTTTTTGTGATGTGTTCTTTTTTTTGTGTGTGTGTGTCTTTTTCTAGTTATCACTATGAATTAACTAAAATGTGACTTCACCTTTCCACCACTTTTACTTTTGACTTTATATATGTGCAGTATCCATCTTTAATGCTGTCATATTTTCTTTCAGAAGTATCTTCAGAATTTCACACCTGACTTCACAAACCTATAGTTGTGCATGTCTAACACTGAAGGAATGTGAACACCATCTGTTCAGTTGCTCTGATATCTAACCTCACATGCATGTCCTTAATTATTTTTTTGTTTGATCCAGATTTCCAGGTGTTCCTGCTCTGCTTTAGGCTTTACAAAGGCAGCAGAGCACAAATAAATGGCGTGTGCTGAAATAACACAGGTTGGGTTGAGTCAGCTTGCCCCAGGACAAAAAAAAAAAGAGATCTTAAGCACGTGTTATTTTATTGCACATCAGGATGCATTTATTTATAAAAAAGATAATATTTCATGCAAATACATCTTTAAAGGACAGGTTTATGTTTTTAAGCTTGTCTTCAAACAGTAATCAGGCCATTAAGGAACACTGAAATATCTGACTGTAGCATTCTGAGATCAAGTTGCTTTCTTTAAATGTTTTTATTATATAGTGTCCTTATTTGTTTTACACGGTTATTTACTAAATTAATTTCAGATGGTTTAAAGACAAATGAACTGATTTCTGGTCTGAGGAATCAACAGCTGAATTTCTTTTAACTGTTAAAAGGAGAAGGATCAGCCGAGTTGTTATCAGCACACAGTTCAAAAGCCAGCACAGTTCTACATTACTACAGTTTGCTCAAAAACACGGTTTGTAGTAATAAAAAAAAAAAAAACAACAAAAAAAAACAAAACACGGGAGCCAAACTGACCTGCCATTTCTGTCTCCTGAGTAAATGTTGTACAATACGATGGGATGCAGTGTAATTATACTTTATAGTCTATAAATCTGTGTTGGACTTAATGCTGTACCCATTAATTCACAGCACAGCAAACCTCAGTTTCCCTATGTAATTATAAAAATAAATAACACAGAAGGCCCTGGAGCTCCTGACAAATAAAACTGTCTAGAGGCTAGAGTAGGAAATTTCCCCTTCTAGTCTCCATTCATCCTTCTGTCATTAAGACCTGGCCATTCTACACCCACCACCCCCC
>JBAFTA010000011.1:3592958-3610690 GCA_036919975.1 Melanotaenia parkinsoni | reverse complement strand
AGAAACATGAAGAATGAAATCTTTTAATTATTTTCTAACTTTATGATTTACTGGTTAATTTCTTTATATTTACAGTTCATTTGTGCATTTAAGTTATCTTTAGTTTATTATTGTACATTTATTTATTCATTTTTTTAATTAATAAAAACATTTTGTGTGATTATCCCCCAGTCCCATTTTATAATGATATTGTTCTGAAAACATGTAATTTTTGGAGGGAATCAGTTTGATTTTCATGATCTCAGAATGCTGTAACTGTAAATTGTAATAAAATCTAATTTTATTCTTACTGTTTTATCACTTACATTGGAAGAATATAAGGAAAGGATACTTTCTGTAAAGTATAAGAATAATTTCAGAGGAACATGCCTGAGGATCTGATCATGTCTTTGTTAGAAGATAAATATTCATGAAAAATGTCAACCTGTCCTTTTAACACACACTAAAATCCATATTCCCCAAAGAATAAGCACCTCTCCAGTAAGATGCTCTCTAAGTGTTCAATCACTCTGAAAATTTCCCTACTTGGAAGGCAATAAATCAGCTGTCACATTGATTGAAGCCAGTTTGTCATCTGTCATTGGCCTCAATTAGTAAAATTATATCAGCAGTGATGGAGTCAGGCTGCACGTCATGGAGTCTGGGCTTTGCTCTCCTTTGTTCATAAATTCACATCACTGAGGGGGTGTCTCATTGCAAGGGGGATCCGGCTGCTGCATTGTCTCATCCTGAATTTACAAAGACCATCTTTCCTCACTTTTTAACATTGAGTTGCTCATAGTTTCCCACATGTGCTTTAGCAAATGTTTTCTGGCAGATCAAGATGTAAGACAGTCAAATTGTTAAAGGGGGGGTTAAAGTTAACATACAGTCTGAGTTATCCACAATTAAACAAGTTTAGAATAAGAAAGAAGTATATTGATGCTACAGATGTCTACAGTTTGTGGAAATGAAGCTGCTCATAAACCAAAAGTGACAAATGAGGTGAGAGCTGAAACAGGGAATTAGAAGTTTATGGACACTGATTTTTATTCTATACACAGAACTTCTCAGCCCCTATTTGATAAAAACCATTTCTGAGACCTTATGTGAAAACTTGGCTCCGAACCCTGTTGCATACAGTCTGCTGTGATTGACACTTTTATACTACAGCATTGTTGACATGTCACGTGGTAATAAACCACACATATACACACATTATTATTACTTATTCTTTTTAAAATGGTTCTAAAGGGCTGATGCAGGAACCTGTTTTGTTCTGATGGGGGCAGTGTCTTACTGAATCATGGTATATGTGGGATTCAGGGATTTTTCACCAAAGTCAAGCTGCTTTGACATCTGTTGTGTCAATTTCCTGTCATTTGTTTTAAAAATATATTTTGTGCAAGTTCCCAATTTATTTAACGCAATACCCAATAAAGAAGTATAAAGGAAGGAGAACATTTTACACAAAGTAGTAACTTCTTCTACACCTTGTAGCAGCAGCGGATGTTTAAGATGTGTATGGTGTGCTGCTGAGTACCTCTGGGAAACTGCTTCTCTGTGTCTGTGGTGTGGGCCTACAGTGCACCGTTTGTGCAGCTCTTCTTCAAGTCTAGCAGCTTCAGCTACAACAATGGGAGGAGTGTGTCTGTCTGTGAGTTCAGACATCTTATCTCCCTCCAATTTTAATGTTGTTTCTATGTCTTTTATCTGCTTGTCACTCTCTGCAGGAAAGCTGTGACCAGCTGATGCCACCAGGCGACTGGAAGGTAAGAGATAGTACCTTTTCTTCTCTCTCTTACCTTTTTCTTACCTTTGTATTTTTTGTTTACTGGGGTCCTTAATTTTTTTTGTCATCCCATTGTGGTGGCTCGTGTGGATAAACAGTGATGTCTGCGTGAATTCAAAGATAGATTTATTATTTTAAGGCTAGATATAGCAGCCACAACATCAAGCTGTTGTCTTGACCAAAAAAAAAAAAAAGTAAATAAATTAATAAATGTGTTCTTGTAGTTCATTTAGCTAGCACTCCTACATTAGAGTTTTGAATTTCTCCCTGGGTGAATGTTACTAATCTGTACTGAAAAGTGTTTGAGGACATTACATTTTGTCTTATCAAAACTCACTCAAGTAGTCCCTGCTTATGTGCAGATTTGCTGGATGTCTGTTTTTAAATGTTTGAGAGCTTATAAAGGTTTTCTGTGGTCCAAGTTAAATTCTTGCTGTACTTGACTGTGCATCTGATTTAAGACTTTTGGATTACTGATGATGAGCTGATTAATTAGGACACATATTATCTGAAGAGACTGGTCAGAATTACATTACAAAAGCATTTGTTGAAAATGACAGTAATAAGTCATCATTTGCCCTGACTTTTAAAGATTTAACATACTCCTTAAATCAGGGGTGCCCAACAATGAGTCCTCTTTGTAGTTTTAACCTTAAAAATGACAGTAACTGGGATGGTGAAAAAGAATGTGAAGAATTGTCCATTGTGTTCAGCAACCTGTGCATCATTCCTCTCTGGACAATCAGATCCAGAGTTGTTCCCAGCACAGAGCCAGCCTTCTCGATCGGTTTGTTTATCCTCTTTAAGTCTCTGATGATGCTGCCCCAGCAGGTGGCTGCAAACCTGATTGCACTTTTCATAACAGGCAACATTTTGGTGAAGACATTGAATGATCTTAGTTTCCTTAAGAAGTTGAGTCTGTCCGGTCCTTTCGTGTAGATGGCTTTGATGTTACATTTCCAGCTGAGTTTCCTGGTATTGTTACTTCTCCAGCAGTGCTTGGCTTGTTCCCATTCCTCCTAGAATGCACAATCATATCATTTTTTGTGGTCATGTTCAAGACGAGTTGATTGTTTTCATGCAGTCACACAAAGGACTGGGCAGTTCTCTCTACTAGCACTAGTTTCTTGTTCACAAAAATAGGATGCTAGAAAAAAAATGTTTTATTTAGCTGTCCACAGCTAAAAGATGGTGGTAGTGTGACAAATGTAGATTTCCTTTGTAACACTGAGCTATCAGTTTGATCAATCATTTACCGTTAAACCCTAATCCCTGTTAGACTCCAGAAACTTAACTAATTAGAGCAGAAGTGCCACTTATTTTAAAGTTTCATGAATTGTTATACAATTTGTTTCACAAGACCTCATCAGAGCTTCACACTTTTAACATCATGTGCTAACAGGAGCAGTGACTTACTTCTCATGAAACACCTCTCTTTCACCTCTTTTTACACTTCAGCCTGACACACGCCTCACATGATAACACAGTGTTGTTTCTCAGCTTCATGTGGGATACAGTATTACTAAACTCTCATAATGGTAAAGTACTGAAAATCTTTAATTATCTGCTCTAAAATAGGAGATTGTTATGGTGTGAATAAAAAAACTTGCTTCAGGAAAAATATTCCATCGCTAATTAAGTTTTTTATATAATTTATTTTCTCTTGTTCTTGTTCGCGTTCTTCTGGTGAAAGACATCTCACACCTTCTAGACAGGTGATTTCAGACATTCATGAAGCAGCACACACTCACCAGATGAAAAGATTTTTTCTGTGATTACGCCATCTCACGTTGCTCATCTTTTCCCTGTGAGAGTCACAGTTTGTTAATAAGCATTAACATTTTTGTTAGGAGCCATTAGATCTATACAAGGCCCCGGCCCTCCAGTATAATTATCACAATTAATAAATGTGTTAAGGGAACCTTTCATGGCAAGTTTTTATAGATATTATCATTTTGCTAAACGTTTTGTAATCTTTATGCATCTTTTCCCGATCTTTTTATGTCTGTAGAATTTTTTTTATGTCTTTAAAGTTGTTTTTGTGTAGTTTTTTAGAGTGTTTGCATAAATGTTTACGTTTTTTTTGCATATTCTTTTGTGCATCTTTGCAGTTTTTTTGTCTTGTTCTGCAGGCATCTTAAATCTCTTTGCATCATTTTTTCATTTTCCATGTTTAATTTTCTTTTTGTCTTTTTGTCTTTTTGCAGTTGTGGGATGTGACAAATAAATATGTATTTTACTCAGTCTACCTTTCAAGTACATGTTATAAAACCATTGGAAAGTTTACATTTTTTAGATTTAAATGATGTACCAATCTAGCTTACAATCATAACTGTGGATTTAGTAAACACTTATTTCTGACCATTGGACCAGTGGAATTTATCTTTGAAGCCATACTGTGCTCCAGTAGCAGATGATACTGCAACAAAAATGATCCTCTTACATCAGCAGGGGTCCAGTAAAGATTGTCCTGTAAAATAGTTGGTCCACAACAAGTCTTTTATCCATAAAATCCTATTTTAGGCAACAATGAAAGGATTTTAAGGGGTTAAAGGAATCTGTACTCGGCATCGGCAGATACCTAAACCCCAGGTATTGGAATCGGTATTGGACAGAAAAAAATGGCATCGGAACATCCGTAGTTATCTCTAATGTCTGTAATGTGAGAGTTAAACAGATTTAACATTCTCCATCCAACCACAACCTCTTAGACTGATGCAGTTCACACGTGGTTCTTTTAAAATGTTTTGTTTTGTTTTTTTTATTTATTTTTTTTATTATTTATTTTTTATTTCTTTTTTTATTTCTTTTTTTTCTTTTTTCTTTTTTTTCTTTATTTCTTTTTTATTTTTTATTTTTTATTTTTTTTATTTAAAAAAATATTTTGTTCTATGAAAACATAATTTCTAAGAGATTTTGTTTGACTATAAAGTAGAAACAGTCATGAGTGTTATTTTGTGTTACACACAAGAAAACGGGTATTATCAGAAACCAAACAAGCCAAGAAACCATGTTTTGCTTTTTAAAATTCAAAATATGATGTACTGTATCATGAAAGAAACATACATGACTGAGAGTCGTGATTGCAAGTGTTGTGGTGCATACGTTTAAAAAGATGGAAATGGATGAGTTACAAGCAGATACTATAAAATGCACAAAAAGAAAAAGACAGGTGAAAAGAAATTCCAGCTCATATTTTAACCCTCCGTTTAGTCTACGCTTCAGTTTCCGTCCTGCACACCCAGTGCAGACTGTATGTTTAAAGCAGATGGGGCGCTGCCGAGTCAGCAGGGAGAGAGTTAATCTCCAGCGTGGAGGAGAAAGGGGGACAAAGTCAAAGCAATGAGTACATTTCAGTCAGCATGCCGAGTGTTCTGTCAGCAGGAAAGGGGATAGATGGGGTGAGAAAAGAGGAGATAGAGGGAGAGAAAAGGGGGATGGGGTTGTAGAGGTAGGACAAAGGGGTGGGTGATAAATGACAACACAGAGCAGAGAGGAGAGTCTGCAGTCAGCAGACACCATCATAGCCATGTGGATGTGCACGTACGCTTTTTACTCTCCACATTAATATTGTATCTTTTTCCAACTGGAGCTATACAGCATGAATTCAGGGTTCACTTAGCATCCCTGAAGATCCTATAAAACCACAAAATGGGTTTGTGTCACCTTAAAGAGAGATGTTTGTCAGCAGACTTTAGGTTTTGACTTTTTTTTAATCGCCTCACCTTCAGCTCAGCTGGCAACCATCTTCCAGAGTGCTTTTATTCAGGTCTGATTTTTATGATATTTTATTTTTGTACGGATATAAAAGCAAACATAAAAAATGTCAAATACACTTAGATTATTCAGCTAGAGCTCCAAAACCCTCAAAAACAAAAGGTTTAGCTAACAGAAACTGCTTATGGGGTTACATTTTCAATTTCTTTGTCACAAACACAAGTAAATGGTTGCTTAACAGCCAGAATGAATCCACATATTCTCCTCCCAATGTAACCGTGAGGGACTTATCATTCTGAAGTCATCAGTGCTCACAGCCCTTGGTATCACTTTGCAGCATATACGATACTGCTGTCCTGGCAAGGTTTTCTAATTGTCCCTTAACCTCCTAAATATGTTTCATGAGACTGCTGTCACCATCACAGGATGCAGTAATGACAAAAATAATGGAGATGCTTGTTTCAAACAGCAACTGATTCATAACATGTAAGCAATCAAAACAAAAGTGCAACAATCCCACATAGATTTTAAATTTCATCCAAACAAGTCAAATACATTCTAAATAATAAAATAATAATAATAATAATAACCTAAAAATATGTGTATAATAAATAGATCAAATTTTATTTTCAGAGTGCCTCTTTAAGAGAGAGTAATTGCCCCATTTTGCCCCATTGCCCGTTTTGGGTTCTTTTTCAAGTTGTACATTATTTTTCCCAGTGAAATATTTAAGATGAGTTCAATCAGTCACATATAGAAACATGGAGGTGCAACACTTTTCCATTTCAATGCATTATGCTGTCCCATTTTGCATTGAGGGCACAATGCTGAGAGCTCGGTGTTCATTTTATTTAGAAACTGTGGTGTATAGTAACCTTGATGAATCAATTTAAAATATTGCAGTCTATGGTGACTGTTAAAAGAAAATGTCTGACTCTTTTGACAAAATACTTTCCACTGTTCATCTTTAAATTCAACCCTGAGTTCTTCCTCCCATTTAAACTTTGCACCTACTGGGCCACACAGAAAACTTCAGAAACATTTGGTACATAGTTGAAACTAATTTCTTTAAATTTTTACCCACTATATAATTGTCCAAGTCCAAAGGGTATAAAGACAGTAGTTTACCTCCTCGCTGAACTAAATACTTGGAATCCAGGTAGTATTTTCATCTTAACTGTTAAAAGGATAATAACAACCCATCATCAAATAGGTCACCAAATGTCTGAATACCTTTACTATACCATAACAAGCAGGATTAATCATTTAATACCTCAGGTAGAGCTGGGTTAGCATAAAAGGGGATAGCTATATTGTTTGAAAGTTTTTGTTCTTTTTCAACCCAAATTTTGCACCTTACTCAAAATTCTTTTGAGGGTTTAAAGAAAAGCCTAGAGACTACACTCATTTTTATACAGTTTACCTATTAATGAAATAGGCAGTGTTTTCCATCTATCTCACTCTTGCCCCACCTTCTTCAACAGTGGACCATAGTTTAGATTGAATGCCTGGTCTAGTTTGTTTAATATTTTAAGCCAAAATATGTTAGGCAAGTCTCATTCCATGAAAACGTTATATTCAGTTTGGGCATAGCTTTACCCGTTGTATTAAGTGGCATGATAATACTCTTTGTGTTGTTCACTTTACCTTGAAATAGAACCAAAAGCGTCTAGTAGATTGGTCAGTACAGGAAAAGATATCTCGGTCTTAGTTAAAACAACAACAACAAAAAAAAAGCATTCTGTCATCAGCATACAATGAAATGTTATGTTTAACATTTCCAACTACTACTCGGTGAATCTGTGGGCTCAGTCATACTCCAATGGCTTGTGGTTCGATTACCAATGCAAAAAGAAGAGGCAAGAGGGGGCATCCTTGCTGGGTTCCTCTTGTCAATGAAACCGAGAAGAGATAGAATTAATGAGAAATGCTGCTATTGGATATTAATAAAGGGTTTTGGTCATCGTCACAAATCTGGGACCATAATTCATTTTCCAGAAAACGAACATATGTCTGTTGACTGGAAGTTTGTTTTGTTTGTTTTTTTTAAGTTAACATGCAGACTTTGTTTTTAATTATTTACCATGAAAGGCCCTACAGGCCAAAAACCACAGGATGTGACAAGGTAGTGATGAGAGGGTTTTGTAAGTGCAGCCAGTATTAGTTTAAAATATCAAGACAAGTATAAAATTTTATAATTTAACATTTTCTCACTTTGTTTCCACCACATTAGCATCAAGTTTTGATAGATCATCAGTGATCAGCATTTTACATGAACTTTATACTTCCTGCTGCTGTTGTTTTGACCACAAACAGTCACAATAGGTGAGAACAAGAAGGCACGGGGGGCTAATTTGCAGGCAAACAGGTTGTTAGCTTAAAACTAGTCCTATAGAATGCTGTCTACCTTTATTCCTGCTTGCATATCTTACTATTTTATTGCACTCATCTGATTAAGTTTACGAGTTAAAAGCACCTAGTTAGAATGTAAGTACTCCACATGGTACAAAAAGCTACATAGGTACATTTTACTATTCATATGTCACTTAAATTTTCGCATCAATTCCCCTTGTGTTGTGGACCCTGCCCTGCAGACAAACAAATAACCACCTTGGAATAGATAACTATTTCCCAATGTATAGCCATAAACTGTGTCTCTATTACATTTTTTACAAGTGGATAAAGACGACTGTTTCACATTTTCAGTATAAACTAGGCTGCTATTTTACTGTCAAGGTGTCTAAATGGCTTAAAGTTGTATTTAGCATAAATATTAACAGTAAGTATAGAGACTTTGCACTTGCATTTGCTTTTACAGTATGTGCCTATTCTGCTGGCATGAAATGCTTGTCAGACTTTGTGAATTTAAGAAATACAAATGCATCTCATCATCATAATTCATGAGATCAGAGTTGAGCATTTTGTGTAAACTGTGCATGTTAGGCTTATAGGAAGTTGACTGTAAAGTAATGTTTGCAGAGTGTAGTTAAGTAGGTCAATGACACCTAAGGCGTATTTGTGTTTCCGGACTTCAAATAGTAATGTTCCTTTGGGATCTTCTTACACACTGACAAATGCTTTGCTTTACTGACGCAACATACCTGCTCAATGCACTGTTCCATTCACGCACTAATAAATCACGTGGATTACCGTGCCTTTTTGTATTTGCATTACTCACTTGTTGTGTTTAGCTTTCAAAAGTACAATGAAGAAAACTCTTATTAAATGTGAAATTATTGGTAATTAACTGTATAATTCTGATATGTCTTCCTGATATTAAATGTTTGGCCTAATTCCCAAACAGCTGGAACAAGGTTGTTAAGGAAAGTAGGGGAAAAACAGCACCAAATCCAAACCAGAGCAGTGGTGCTGATGAGAGAGCTGTTAAAGAGTGATGAGAGAGCCGACCAATCACGGGCTGAGGAGTCAGTGCTCTGAGCCTGTTGTCTCCAACCAGCCCTTCAGTCACAGTGTGAGAAAAGGGGAGGGATGTTTTGAGGAAGATGAGAAGGGGGAGGGGGAAGGCAGCAGCACGTAGCATAAGAGTGTGGTCGAAGCAGAGCAGAGCAGACAAAGACAGCAGCTTGCAGCATCTTCTTCCAGCTCTCCATCATACAGTGCGTGCTCACCAAGACCTAGTCCCTTAAAACAGGAGAGGTCTGGCTGCTCGCCTGCCTGTCTGCTCCCTCCTCTTTTTCATCGGCTCAGACTACAGATACTGGAACCATGCCTGAGTGCTGGGACGGGGTGAGTAATAAGGGTTGTTTACACAGATTACTATCATATACATCACATTAAATCCTTTGGATTTTGAGATTTCTTAGATTTGTAGATGCTTCTGTTTGTGTCTTGATGTTGATGTCTAACATGTTGTGGTAGCCTGTGTTTTCCTCTCGATCTCATTCAGAGGGAGAAACTGCAGAGTCAGTCTCAGTTGATGGGTCAGTCTCTGACTTTGGCCCACTGACACACATAAGGTTGCTTACACAAATGCCGTGCAATGCACCGATGCTCATTCCTCTGCAAAGAAGAATTAGTGGAGGGGAAAAAAGAGCAGTCTTGCTAAAGAGGATTAAAATGTGTGCGTTGCATGCATGTCTTGCAGCCGTGCATGCACGATGTTTAATCTTTTGCCTTTCTCATAGTAATATACAAAAAATCATGTAAATGTATTGCTGTGACCCAGAATTATGCTTCATTGTATTTTAAAACTGGGCTTTCATTGCCATTAAAAAAATGTAAATTGACCTCCTGTGGTTTCCTGTTGGTTGTGTGAAGGTCACAGGGAGCTCATGTGTTTGTGAAATGTCACCGAAGCATTAACTGCCTCAAATTAGAATGCTGATAACACTGATATGAATGCTGAAATAATAGTGAGATAATCTGTCTGGATTAACTGATAACTGTTGGCTGCTTGACTATCTGCTGCTAGAGGGGATTGTAGTGAATATCTGCTCTGTTTTCATGGTGCAGTGAGTCATTTGGGAGATGTTTAAATAGCTGCAATGTGGTTGTGTACTAAGTTTCAAATAACAGGTGAATGTTGAGAGATGCTGGAGACTGACAGCAGCAGGTTGCGGATTTTTACTCAGATGTTTGCAAGGTTTTAATATCTCGAGGTGTGAGAATATGCAAAGAAGAGCACAATAATGTTGATGTGTCATGTGTATTTTGGTCTCTGTTTGCTTTAGAGTGAAGAATACAGATAGGAGAGTCAGCAGCATCAGTAGAGGCTTCGGTGTAGCTTAAAGCCTGAACCAGGCATAATGACGCTAAAACTCCACCCTGCTTGTGTGTGTGTGTGTGTGTGCATATGTGTACGTGTCTAGAGTGTGCAGCTCATAAAAACACTTTCCTCGTACCTCCATTTTGAGTTTGGCAAGCAGTGACCAGCAAACGCTGACAAAATGTGGGTCACAACATTAGATCTTTGGTTATAAAGCATAACATGATGCTGTTTCTACCCCTTTTTTATTACATCTCTATTAGTCTTACAAATCTGGATTCAGTGCATTGTATTGTTTTTATTTAAACATCACAGAAGAATAAGATTATTTTATCGTTTCTGTGGTGCACTCAGATTTGTGTTGGTTAAACACATGGGGGATTATTGAAAGTGATCAACTGCTTAAGAATTAGAAGTTAGTCCTTCTTGTATTTGCTATAATATTTTATTAAACATCTCATTTTGCATTTTTATATCAAAGAACGTTCTGATAATTGTGCATTTGTGTGATCATCACCACAGTCATTGTGGGCAAAAGCATTCATAATATGTTGCTGCAATATTTGTAAAAACCATGGAGAGGATTTAAAAAAAAAAGTATGATCAAGCAAATTTTTCAGTTTTCTATTTTCTATTCAGTTTTCCACCCAAAACAGGAGGCGAAGAACGTTTAATAGACAAAAATCTAGAAAACAGTTAATGACATGTTGATTTTGACAGCTGACATCACATCAATATTTAATCATATTTGTATTAATAGCTTAAAATTAATATTTAATTCTTTTAATATCATGATTATTTTCAATTGTTGTTGATAGAGGAACTTCATTTATTAACTAAACTAGCATTTAAACATCCACACAGTAGAGGAGCTATGTAATAAATAATAGCTAATTATATTTAAACTAGTTAACTTTGCTTAAAATGATTATACAAAAATGTAGTTTTAAAATTATATGGATTATTTTAACATCAACTAACCATCCCATTCAACTGAAGGTAAATATCTAAGTTTAATTTGCCACCATGTGCTGATCTGTATCCAGTATACTTCTTTCTAAAGTTTAGTCTTTAACAAGGTGACCTGTTTTCTAAATACCAGACTTACCCCATGGTTCTCATGTGAATAAAGAAAAATATGATAAATATTCAAAAAAACATGCAGTATAACGCCTTTTCTTTCTCTAAAGTCCACATCAGTAACCATAAATAGATCTGTGACTTTGATCATGTCTGAGATTTTATTCTTCCAGTCCACCATAAATAAAACAGTTGCTTTATCCACTCAACTATGTTGCCCACACACCACAAATAATTAACTATATTATGTAATTTGAGTGAAATTCTGCTGCTTTCTATTTAGAATGACATATTGGCTTTAGTTGTAGTTTCCTGAAAAGCTCGACCCTTTAACGTAATCCATCCCTAATTATTTTGTGCAAAAGTTCCACTAATTACTGCCCCACTTATATAAAACTGAGACCTGACATTCCTGTTCTAGAATATTAATGAGTGTGATCTGACTGTTAGTGACTCAAGAGTGAGTTCAGTAAAAGCCAGACGAACTTAAGTGTTTAAGACCCACAAATGTGTCAAATCACAACAAAAAAAAAAAAAGTCTTGAGAAAATGAATTGATGTGGATGTCCATTTAGCCCTCGAGGGGCCATTTGCTGTTTGTGTGTGAACCACCAGGTGAGTGTATGTTTTTGTGTGTTTTACAGGAACATGATGTTGAGACCCCTTATGGGATGTTACATGTGGTGATCCGAGGGGCACCTAAAGGAAACAAGCCTGCTATTCTCACCTACCACGATGTGGGGCTGAATCGTGAGTATCTACCCTGAAATGTGTGTGTTACCACAGATCTTCCACTTCTGGCACTTATCTGAGGTGATAGTTGGCCTGTTTGTTCAAGTATAACTTTCTCGTTTCACTGGGCTAAAACAAACACACACACACAAACACTGCGTTCTGTTACTGGAATAAGAATCGGGCCACTACACCAGCACCTTTTTTACCTTATCCTTTAGTCATTGTTTAGGTTTCACATACGTTTTAGAGGCTAAAATACATTCTAGAGACAGTTACTATTTCCTAAAGAAATGACCGTTGTTGATGGTCATTTGATCTAGTTTATAGTTTTGTCCCCCCCCCCTTTTACTTAACATGAAACCCATTTGTATATTCTGTTTCTGGTAGAGAGTTAGCACTCCAGCCTCAAAGAAAATAAATCAGCATCTTGTTTACACAGTGTCAATCCAAATCAATCAGCTCATCAATCAGAGTGAACTGGACCTGTTGGCACAAGGCCTAAAGAGACTCCAGAACACTTTAGACCGAAGGGTGAAGCAGCAATGTCATCTGTGTGAGAAGCAGGGCTTTTTTATGTTGGGGCAGAATTTAAAAATGATGTTTTCTGTTCTAGTTAAGTTTATTTTGGAACACATTTAAGGCACGTACTGCTTTTTCTAAATGTAGAAAAAACAGAAGTAGCCCAATTTTATTACTGTAAATTTCAAGCCAGTGGAATAAGCAAATCAATACGCTCTAAAAAACACACAAACAAATTTAAAACCAATAAAAAGGCTTAGCAAGCAACACACACACATACACACACACACACACACAAAAACAGGATTATGACACCTGTCAGCGGAGGCAAAAAAATAGACTGAAAACCTCACTTACTTATATCTATTATATCTTTATCTATTTTATGAGAGGTTTATTTATCTTTAATGAAGGAAATAAAAGATTCATTCATCCTAAAATAGACATTACGGCTTTCTTGCTGCTTCAAAATCACCGCAAGCTCTGTGTCAAGTTCTAACAGCTGTCACCACGTTCATGTCATCATGCAAAGTCACCACATGCGCTACAGGCCTGCACTTAATGCATGTTGAGAAGTCCTTCATTAAATAGAACACATGCGTAGGTGTAGACGGACATAAGCAACAAGGAAAATAATGAGGGACACAAAAGCTTTTGAAGGGGAGTTTGTCCTATAATGTCCCGATGAAAATAGAAAATAGGAGGGGATGAAAGAGTGAGCGTGAGAGGCATCAATAAAATGTAGGTCAGAAAAACATCCCTATCCTGCAGAGAGAGGAGGGGCGGGGCTGGCCAGCAGCAATGCGGCGCTGCTTTGAAGGGCTGAGGTGGATAAGGAGGATATCGTGGTGGGGGGTTGGGAGCGGTATGCTGGTATGACTGCAGTTATGAGGCTGTTTGCTCTTGTTTACTGTCTCCATCTCCGAAAAATAACATAAAACCAGTACTAACCTTTGGAAGCACTATAACAAAAGAGATATTGTATATTGTATTGTATAACAACAAGCAGAAATAATTCAACACAAAATAGAAGCTGTTTTCTGCTTCATTTCTGATGCAGCAGAGCTACACAGCTTTTAGTATTTATAGCTTGTCATTAAATCACTTGACTTCAGCACACAGTCATAGAGGATGGAGGAAAGCAAAGGATGAAAGGAGCCCCACATTACAGGAAATTGGTGGAGGGTTTATTTTCTTTCACTGAAATGACTCCTGCAGATGGCATGGAAATCTGCCAGGCCCTCAGTTAAAAAATCACGAGACAGCAAGAGAAGAGGGGTGGGAAAAATAGAAAAGTAATGAGAAGAAGAGAGAAGACTTGATGTGAGAAAGCAGACGATCGATTTAAGAAGAAAAAAAATAGGTCATGCAGGAGGAATCATGGCAGAGCAGCAAAACCCAAGAATTAAATCTGACTGCTGAGGAAACGCATGAGGAGAAGAAGAAAGAGAGGTGTGATTGAACAAGAAGCTCTCATGGAGAGTGGGATAAAGACAACACAAAGGGAGAAAGTAGGTCATGGAGTCTGTGGGAGTACAAACTTAAAGCACAGACCGATGATTCAGCATGTTCGTGATGAGAAACTTCTCACCTCAGTGACCATGTAGCATCAGTATTTTTATAAACTAACACAGCGGAGCCACGGATGCGTCCACCTTTCCCTGCCTCCCTTACATTTCATCCCTAGCCCAGTTGTCATGTTAATTGGTCCGTCTAATTAACGCCGTTCAGTCAGAGCCTGAGGAGGAAACAATGCTGCTGCATGGTTTCACAGAGTCTGACACATATGGACTGAAAGTAGGCCAACTGCAGAGCCAGTGGGAGGAGGGCAGCATAGGAGCTGACACTATAGATAAAGCTATTTTAGAGATTAATGTTCTGGATTTTCCATAGTGCTCCAGGAAACACAGCTCTGAATTTGAGAGTAATCCTAAGTGAGTCACTCTCAAAACAAATCAGCTTGTCTTGCCAACATCAACAAAATAGATCTTTCCATTTTAAGAGATGTTTATTATTATAATCTCCATTCTTATAAAATCACCTCGGTGACAGACAGCCAAACACCGCACTCACACCTGGCTTAACTGTAACATAAAGCCTCAAACCCTTACAAACCTCTTCTGGACTTTATTTATTGTATTTCTTTTTATCTAATAAATTTATTTAATTAATTTCTTTGTTTGCATTCACTCTTATTTATATATGTATTTCTACATTATTTATTTATGTTTATCTTTATTAATTGTTACTGATTTATTTAGTGTTTAATTGAATTTTATTATATTCCATTATATTTTTTCTTAATCTTTTTTTCTGTATTCATTGGGTTTTTCATGTAATTGTGAATAAATTTAAGCATTATGGAGTGCCTGATCAATTAGCTGACCCACGTAACATCCCAATGCTAGTTTTTAACCAAAAGGGGGCTGTATGAACCGAACCTGTTGTTTGTGTCTTATAGTTATAAAGTTATTTCAAACTTAGATGTTTCCTGACTACTCATTTAAATCTTTTGCTGAACTAAATCATTTCTGATTCAGCAGAGGAATACGATTAATTAGCAGTTAGCTTTAGCATATGCTGACTTTGTGAACACACGTACCAATAACCATGAACACTTTCTTTTATCATATTTTATCTTAAGATGATGCTTTGTGCTCCTTTCATTTATTTTGAGGTTATTTATAATTGAATCCATATTTCTCTGTTAAAAATAAGATGAATAAAGGCTTTATGTAGGCTATTTCACGTGGAGTGTTTGCCCTCCATGCTGGCACAGGATCAGGTGTACAGATGGCCAGCTTCAGGACCCTCTGAGCGTTCTGCATATTTAATGTGATGACATTCCTCTGCTCGCATACCTCCATCCTCTCGCTCCATGGTGCCTGTGCTTATTTCCTCTCCTCCCTCGCTCTCTTCCAGACAAGCTGTGCTTCAACACTTTCTTCAATAATGAGGACATGCAGGAGATCACTAAGCACTTTGTGGTTTGTCACGTTGATGCCCCAGGACAGCAGATCGGAGCTTCACAGTTACCACAAGGGTATAAAACACACACTTTTAACCTACTTGAGTAAAAAAAACATGTTTTTCTACCCCTTTATGGCATGTATGCTTATTGCACTTGCATTGAATCATTATCAGCTTGTTTCTCTTCTGTAAAGCACTTTTATTTGCTTTATCCCAGCGATTCCTAAAAGAGGGGCACCTAAAAGCTCAGCTCACACGATGTTTAAATATCAGCTTTTATAATTTGATCCAAAAAGAAAAATTTAGTGTGAATGTAGAAATCAAAAGCCCATGAAAACTATTAAGGTCAGATGGTTTAACAACAGCAGATAAATGGTTAAATAGTGAGCTAATTACTGGATAAGTGAACAGTATACAATAAATATATTTATGTGGACTACATCCAACCAAAGTGAGAAGAAAAAGAAAAAAACGGAAATTACAAACAGAGCTGAGCAAATAAAGCTTTTGCTGTTTTTTTTTTTTTTTTTTTTAACTGATTTAAAATTGTCATGAAGTATTTTAATTTTAATTTTGAAGCTTTGTTCTTTCTCACTACAGGTACCAGTACCCCACCATGGACCAGCTGGCTGGAATGCTGCCCACTGTCGTGCAGCACTTTGGGTTGGTGCTGTTTTCTTTTTAGATTCACATACTTCCATCTACATGTCTAATTTTATATCTTCTGCTCCTCACAATTCTAAATGATCACAAAACACTTTACAGTCTAATGAAAGTTTATCATTAGACTGTTGCCATTGGGATGTAATTCAAGCTGGAACACAGCAGCAGGTGAAATGTGCAACACTTGGCATCTAACAGATAATTTATGTTGCTTAGATTCAAGAGCATCGTTGGGATTGGAGTTGGAGCTGGAGCTTATATTCTGGCCAAGTTTGCAGTAAGTCTAAATCATGTTTTGTTCTGAAACTGTCCAGGAGGGAAGAAGTTCTGCTTCTGTGTGTTTCCTACTGCTGGAACCACTAGATTTGAATGTTTTCTGCAGCTGAAGCTTCTGTTTGATCCTTAATAATTTTTCATGCCAAACTCAAGGACACATAGACTATTTAATTTTATTTATTTATCTGCATTAAATACTATAGTAGTATTATCTGCAGCATAGTACTGGCATTAAATCAACTGGAAACTGTTTGTAGTTGAAAATAATAATAATTAATAATAGAGCATTGAATGAGTTTTCTACTGTAAATGTCTCAAGATTTTTTTTACATGATGGATTTGGTTTTGTTAATTGAGCAAAAACTGTATTTTACCAAATAACACATTTAGTTAAATGGAAATGAAAAAAAGATGAAATCTAAACAGAAATTTGCAGATGGAAATATTTATATGCTGCAATTAGGTAATAATTTAGAAAACTATGCTTTCACAACTAAAATGCTGGGTTAGGCTCCAGCTTCCCTGCGACCCGTAATGGACAAGGCGGTACAGATAATGGATGGATGGATGCTTTCATAACTTTTAGTTTTAGTTAATAATCAGCTTGTTTCCCATGCAAACTAACATCCACACACCAGTGGATGGTGCAAAAAAAGGTTTAATACATGTCTTCTGCTCCCAGCTGATTTTCCCCGACCTGGTGGAGGGTTTGGTTCTGCTAAACATTGACCCCAATGGCAAAGGATGGATCGACTGGGCTGCCACCAAGGTGCCTGTCTTTTCATAAATTCATAACTGCTTTTTGATTTCTTGCTCTAATAGTAGTCTCCCTGTCATTTCCTCAGCTGTCAGGTCTGACCAGCACCATCCCAGATGTCGTTCTGCCGCATCTTTTTAGCCAGGTAGGCTCAGATTCAGTTCAGCTTTATTTGTATAGCTCCAATTCACAGCAGTCATCTCATGGCACTTTACAGACATAATCAAGCCAAGACAATTCATTGTGATCCAATTAAAACAAATTCTCATCACTCCAGTTAATAATTACTCTGTTCAGGCCAATTTCAAGAAAATAAAAGCCTATCTGAGGAAAGCATTGGATTGCATTCAGTCTATGATTTATTACAAATCTCTGTACAACTACATTATTTTCAGTTTCTTGCTATTTATTCCTCGCTATATGGTTTAACAGAAGGTAAAAGATAGCAGTAATTATACAGTAATCTAGCATCTTGCAAAAGATGCTGCCTGTATGTCAACAAAGACGCATGTAGGGTTT
>JBAFTA010000011.1:3579908-3592858 GCA_036919975.1 Melanotaenia parkinsoni | reverse complement strand
ATAGCAGTAATTATACAGTAATCTAGCATCTTGCAAAAGATGCTGCCTGTATGTCAACAAAGACGCATGTAGGGTTTAAAGTTAAAGTACTAGAGACTAAAACTTTAAAGAAATAAAATTAAAAATTTAAATAAATTCAAATTAAACAAAATAACTGTTTTTCTCATTACACTTTTACAATTGGACTCAAGTATTCTTTGATATTATTAGTTATAACTAAGTTCTTAGCTGGCTCTTAACTTGGGACCAATTAAAGTTACGTTTGATATATATTGTTATAAAAGGAATTACACAGAAATCATTCATACTTCGATCAGTATGTCATTTATGCATCGGTACGTCTGCAGGAGGAGCTGGTGAGCAACACAGAGCTGGTGCAGAGCTACCGGCAACAGATCAACAACAATATCAACCATTTCAACCTGCAGCTCTTCTGGAACATGTACAACAGGTGGAGACACACACACACACACACACATGTGCACCAACAAAGTCATGCTCTCGTCATTTCAGAGGACACTTAGCATGTTAGCATGACCTCAAAGCTAAAATGCCATAAACTTTCATTATGTTTTTTTTTCTTTATATTTATTATTCTTCCATCTTTCAGTCGGAGGGACCTGGAGATGAACCGTACAGGGACGGTGCTCAACGCCAAGACCATAAAGTGAGTCTTCAGATTTTTTTTTTTTACCATGCACAATGTAAGACCAGACAGACTTTCATGTTAAATAAAATCCATTAATGAACTCATGAGCACAAGAGAAACACTTTTGTTTATTTTTTTGCTGCATTTATTCTCTGAGTTGTAACATTACATTTATTTTTTAATGACAAGACACCTACTTATTTTTTTATTTATTTATTTAATTATCATCAAATGGAAATACTGATACAACAGTCATGTTGGTACACATGTAAAATCTTGTATAAAACAATTCACAACAAATGCGGGTGGATTCTGTAGGTGTCCTGTGATGCTGGTTGTGGGAGACAACGCCCCTGCTGAGGAGGGAGTGGTGAGTTTAACATCATACTTTCAATTTCTAAAAACTTGTTTGTTTGAACTAAAAAATCTCCACTCAAAAGTCCAATGTTACTTTATAGTCACACAGGTAGATCAAATGAACAATCCAGTTCTCTGTCCTGTTAGTTCGGTTGGTGGAACTGACTTAGTCTGTAATCCTGTTCTAATGCTAACAGGGACAAAAACCAAAAATCCTAAAGGAATAAAAACAACTTATTTGATTAATCAAAAGAGATCACCATCGTGAGCCCAAAGGTATTATCAATCCTAAAGTACTTAAAGAAAACCTTAAAGTTTGTGTCAACAATTCATTTTCCAGGCCAAGACATCACATCTTCAGTTAGTTAGCAGAACACCTGTTTTCAGTCACACACGCCAAATGTCCAAAAATCATCTCATGGGTCATTTTAATCCACGTGAAATGTCAAACATGCTGTATGTACAAAACTTTTAGCAAAGAACACTACAGCCAAAAAAGGCAAATAATATGTGGATTTGTACTGATAATCAATGCTAACATGAGAAATGTTTGAAAATTTATTTAGAGAATGAAAGAAAAAAGAAGAGCACCAGATACGAATTCTCTCGTCTGTGTGCCGTGGATCAGTTTCTGTCTTCCTTCTGTAGCTCGGCCTGCTGAGATGACGCCTCCATTTAGAGTAAATAAATGTTAGTCCAACTGAGGCTCCAACCAGCAGAGCCAGCTCTCTTTCCTCCCACGTGCTCTTGTTCTGTTCAGTGTTTTGTTCTTGGCATGTAAATGACTGTTTTCATTCAGGTAAACAGAAACAGGTCAGCCAGCAGAGACCTGGTTCTGTCTCTCCTCCTGCTCCTCCAGGGACTCTGTATCTGTCCATCTGTGTGTGTCTGTGTGTCATCCATGTGTTTGATACAATATATGTGTATGTGTGCGGATGTGTGTGTGTGTTCTCGAGGGGACAGATGGCCTCTCTGTCTCTGGGGTTTCCTAGTTTGAAGTGGCCCAGATATGTATGCTTCTGCACCAGTTAATCTGCCCCATGCACAAATTTAAATTAAATCACAATCATGGAAGTGGAGGAAGTGGACAGGAAGGGGATGCTATAAAACCGCCTGAAAAAAGAGAGCGGGAGATGGAAAGTAGCACAGAGAGGAGGAGTAAGAGGAAGAGATGAAAACAGTGGTTGTTTTATTGAATATGACAGATGGAGGTCATGTAAATATTTTATTTTTGCAGACATGATCAGCTGAGGCTGCACAGATATGACAATGTTCTGCCAGAGAGAGGAATAACAATGTTCAGAGATTAATTAGAGACCTTCATTTTAAATTCCAGCTAAACATTTGCAACTATTGTAAATTTGCATAACTTTTATCTGACAGAGGAAAACTTTTCATAACCAACTCTCAGTAATAACTATATGTGCACATGACTGGGATTTTAGTGGCTTTTTTTTGCTTGCTTATTGCAGAAAACTGTGCTATTTAGCAGTCTAGCCTATAAAGGATTAAAGAGGAAATGTAGCAGGGAGCGAAATGCTGTCACATGCATGATGGTCTGTCTATGCGGTCATGCATTATGTGGGAATATCAGTGCACATCTGTTTGATATGTCCATGTGCACTCTGCGGCTGAGTCTCAGTCTGCTGGAGTGACTCATCTCTGCAGCACACTGCAGTATCTGGGTCAGTCACATGCACACACCATGATGTCGTCTCCATGTGCAAATTAGTCAAACTAACTTTCTCTTCAGGCCCTGACCAACTGCAACTGCATGGAATTTATTTTTATAGTCTTTAAAGCTGACATATTTTGCTCTTTTTTTTCCCACAAGCTGACACAATTTTCTGAAGTCGTTATGAAATATCTGTAAGATGCTTTGAGTAAAGCACTCTAGATATACAATAAAAAACAGCTCTTTTCAATTAGACTATGTCTTAATTAAGTTTATTTTAATTAAAATTTCATCAGTTTCCAGCTAGCTTGTAAATGCAAATTTGGACACAAATTAGACCTAAAAAGTCTAAAAACGTGTCATTGCTGGACATGAGTATACATGAAGTAGCCTGAAAGTTTACACTAGCGCACGCAGCAATCTGAGCGCAGACATCAAAACAAGCTGATGGGAAAATACTAGTTATCATCACATTTCCTGGGTTTGCAGTAATTATGAGTCAGTGTAGAGTTGTACAAATCCATTTAATGTACTCACTTCTTGTTTTGATTACGGACTTACTGGGTTGATTGCATTAAAGCTGCTAAATGAACTAGAAATTCATGCATTAGTGTTTCCTCATCTGATGATGGCATTCAGTCATTACACTAAATTTCTCTAAATCTGGGCCTTTCAGCTTCATTTTATTTAGTTTAAAAATGTCTATTTGCATCTGCTGCAAAACAAGCAATGTGTGATTACATATCATCAGTGTAGGTGTGGAGATTCATTCTTGCTCTGGTAATACAATCACAGGACGGTATGTGTAAAATGTAACAGCTCAAGGCAGTTTTTGTTTAATGTTGTTGTTCTGCATCGTTTCTCTTTACTCATTTAACTCTAAGAACTGTTTTGTTTTTAAGGTTGAGTGCAACTCCAAGCTGGATCCAACCAACACCACTTTCCTTAAGGTAAATTTCAGCCTTCTTCTCACCTGCAGCTGCTGCTGAAGACTTAGGTGATGAAATATGAGCTTGGTCATCCACAAAAACATAGATTCATTTTTAAATCACTTTCCAATTAGTTTTCATAAATTGGTAAACCAAATATATTCAGCCTTTTTGTGTATTATAGATAGAAGACATAGCTATTCCTCTGGTTGAACTGGAAAATCCCCAACCCAATATATTTACTGTAAAACACACAGAAAGTATATTTAATACTTTAAGAAACACTCCTACTTGGATACTTAACCTGAGATAAAAACATTTTGCACTTTTTGGTCTTTAGTTTAATGTTTTACTATGAAGGCCGGCAGTTCTATATGTGGTCACTGAATTAGATGACACTCACAGATTTTTAGAATATTTTGTTTGATAAAACAAATTTAAATGACTAAACAGAAATTAATGCATACATACTGGAACGAGATCCAACAGTACAGCCCAAAGAGAAGCATTATTAAGACACAAAACAAAGAGAAACAACGCAAAAACAGTGCAAAGCATGATAACTACATCAGAAAGCTGCAGAATGAAACTTAAAATCAAGAGACAAAAAAAAAAAACAAACACTACAAATAAATACAAAATGGCCAATACGAAAACAAAAACAGCCACAGAAAAGATGCAAATTGCAGCAAAGGGTGACAAATAACCACAAAAAGACCCACAAAAACATGCACAACAACCACAGAGATCAGATAATCAATAAGCCAAAAAAGTACAAATACAAGTAAACACAGAGACAAAAACTAATCCTTAAAAGATGCAAAACAACCATGAAAAGATGTAAAAAAAAGGTTAATAAATATGTAAACAAAAGTAAACATAATCAATAATGAAGAGACAATCAGCCAGAAAGAAATAGAAAAAAAGTACTAAATACGAAAGAAACACGTCATTTCATGCAAAAGTACACAAAAAGAAGAAAACATGTTAAAAGAGATTAAATACAACCACATAGATAGAGACAATGTTATGGGAAAAGGAAAGAGAGTGAATGTAAGATCTATTTTAAAAACACACTTTTACTCTCTGGCTTTCAACCCAGTGTGAATTGTTTTGTTTTGTCATTTTTACTTTGTGTGTCTGCACTTTTATTATGAATTTATATAAAGTCTTTGGGCTAATATGTGTTTATTTATTTCCATTTAAATTGTACATTTATGCTGTTTTAGGTTCTTTTCTTCTCTCTCTTGCATTTATTGTAGAGCACTTTGATCAGCTGTTAATTTTAAAAGGCTTTAGAAATAAAATAAATAAATAAATGAATAAAATAAAAGGGGGGTTGGTATGGTTATGGTGTGGTTGGTGTGGCAGCAGTTGGGTTAATGGCTGATCTCCTCTTGTGGCAGATGGCTGACTCTGGTGGACTTCCCCAGCTCACACAGGTAACTCTTTCACAATTAATTGATTACCAATAAACCAGCAAAATAATTTAGAATTTCCATGCAGACCATGAATGCATCATTCACAAAGTGAAAAAGTGAAAATCTGACATGTTGTCTTCCAGCCCGGCAAGCTGACTGAAGCCTTCAAGTATTTCCTGCAGGGAATGGGCTACAGTAAGTATCCAGTGATGGTTTCTGAGTGGATGCAATAGCACAATGTTTGTGTTTTGTAGTAATTTCTTATTGAGTATTGTGGAAGGAATGAGTGAGTGATGTATTTAATGCAGAGGGACATGTGTTAATCTTGCCCTCTGTCTTCCTTGCCCCGTTCTCTCAGTCGCTTATGTGAAGGATCGGAGGTTGAGTGGAGGGACAGGTACTTCCTCCTCCCCGTTCACCTCTGACCTCTTATTGCTGCCCTGTTTGATGGCATTTTACAATTTCTTTTTATTTCTCTCCGTTCATTATTTTTGTTAATGAACAAAAATTTTGGGCTGTGATGATTTGTTTTACTTTTGCTCTCATTTCTGGTGGTTTATCCCGTTTACCCTGAGGACATTAAACCCCTTTGTTGTTTTATCAACACATTTTTTTTCCTCCAGAGGAAAAATATACTGCCTTCACTTCCCATCACTCCCCATCCTTTCACTGTTGCATCACCAGAATTGCTCTTTGCATGGCGTTCTGCTAGCTTTGAGCAAAGCCTTATAGCCTAAAAAAAATACCCTTAAATTTTTCATAAAAAAATAAACCATTCAATAATCTTTTAAAGCACCAACACTAAAATCTGAGCTCTCTAGCTTAAGGCTTTAGTTCCCCATTAAACAAAGACTTTGCAATAAAATGATCTGTATAAAACAGTCGAATATTTAGCAGAATATTTTTATCTGAAACTTTACAGACGCACGACATACCATGAGACAGTCGGCTGCAGGGATCATCAGTAAATGTCTGTTGCCCTTATGTGACTCGCAGTTTTAGACCCCAACAGATCTGTCCATGAGATTAATCCTATGGGCTATGTAGTGTAGCAAATGGTTCCTTAGCCAGGAAGTGGAAGTAATGACAGTAGGCAAACTATGAAGTCACAATGGTACACACAAGCTTCTTTAATTTGACCTTTCTCTAAATCTACACACCTTTCAGTTCTTGTCTGTGCTGGATGTAAGATGACCAATGTGAAAGAAACGTTCAGATGTGTAAATATGGTAGACCTACATCACACAGTGATAGCAGTTCAAAGCTGCTGATGTCACAGTTACACAACCAAACGATGATCATCCTGCAGGTCCTTGTAGGAACATTAATAAAAACTTTCACCAACAAAACCGATTTATTGAAGAATACTGAATAAACAATATAATATAATTCAAACAGAGGAACCAAGCTTCTTATAACACCAACTGAGCTCTGAATGCATGATGCTGTACGATGTGTTTCTGTGCAGACACATTAGCAGCTTTAAATAACAACCCCCAACCATTCATGGCTCTTCTCTGGGTCAGTCAACTGCCTTATTCACCAGCTACAAAGAGGGATGTTCTTCAGTTGTCCATATTAGCTTGTACTCCCTCCATCTCCCCAACATCAAGTGATTACACTCGTTCTCTACAGAATATAGTGCTGATATTTTATGTTTTTCTACACCTTCTTCCTAGTGCCCTCAGCCAGCATGACTCGCCTGGCTCGCTCCAGGACGGCCTCCCTGACCAGCGCCGGCTCCATGGAGGGAAACCGTTCTCGGGCTTGCACTAACTCCGACAGCAGCGAGGGAGTCGGCGCCGTCACCCAAACCATGGAGGTGTCGTGCTGAAGAGTGAAAAGAAAAGAAATAGCGGAGGGGGTTAGAGGGGATGGAGAGGGAAAGCGAGACATACAAAAAGGGAAGATGAGTGTGAGGATTGACAGTCGAGAGAAAACATTGTGCTTGATGAAGGATGAAAGGTGACAGCTCTCTCCGTCTTCATCTTTCTTCTCCAGATCCTTTTGTCTGCCATCTGTAAAATACCATACGTATAGTCACTAACTCACCAAACTCACCTTTGAATATTCATCTCGACTGCCCTTTGCCAAACACTTAAAGATTTAAGCAGCTGGTTTTGTTCTTGAAATGTCATTCTTGTGTTTGCTAAGTGTTTCCTCTTTTTTTGCCTGCACCGTCACCCCCCCCCCCCCAAAAAAAAGAGAAAGAATAAAAAACTAAACATACACACACACAGTAATAATACATAACCCTTTTTTTCAGTCCACGTGACAAAATGTCATTTAACAGCTGCTGTTAACATCTGAGGCGGAAATGGAAACAACAGAAATGACAAGATGAACTTTTCTGGGTTCCAAGACAAAAAATAGATAAAGTGTTATGCTTGTGTATCTTTAAAGTAGTTCATATTTTGGGGAAAATGTAAGGATCTCTCTCTGTGAAGTTTGTAAGGATTGTGGTTTCTCCGTGGGTAACAGGTGATAAGAAAGGTGGTGTGTCCAGAGTCCAACAGACAGCAGAACACCGTCTTATCGTAGCCAATTATGCCTGTAGTGTTTAGAGAGGAACTGTTAGCTTGTTTTAGAGCATAGTTTTAAAACAGCACACTTCTTTAAAACTGCACTTAGGAAAACTAAAATATCAGCATACATGTTCTCCAACCTGGGCCTGAACTTTTTTTTTTAGTCCAATCAAACTTTATACAACTAGGAGGAATCGTTTGAGGTGCTTTGAAGTTTTATTACCTTAAAGCACAAAGTTGAACACCAGCCAGTCGTAAGCGCACTGATCCTATGACCAGGAAGCCTTGTCTCTTTTATTTCCATGATGGCGCGTAGAGAATACGGCTGTTGTGTTTAACTCATCTTTATTTTGCGAAAGATGACAATCTGGAGCTGTATATTGTTACAAGAAACTTAAAATGTGCAATTGCTGAAGAAATTGTGTGTGATTGCTACTGCACCTCATGTCAGTCAACACAGGCACTGGTTGCAGGTTGAACTGGCTGACTGGTGCAGCATTTTAAAAGTAAACCATGTTTTATATACTTTACACAACAGGAGAAGTAGTGATTTTTAAAGACCGTCTTTCGATTTTAGTGCATCCTAGTAGCAAAAATGCATGAAATAAAGCTTGTTTGTGGTGTTGGTTTGTATTCAAGAGCCAGATTTTTAGATCAGTACACTAGAGCATTAGGGAAGTAAATTGGATAGTTATGATTTGACAATAACAACAAAAAAAACATTCGCCAATCAGACAGAAACAATACATTAGATTTTTAACTGATAAAATGTCTTCTGGGTCACATTAAACATTATAGTACCAAATATAGTATATATGTATAGATGTGGCCTATCTGCAGCATCATCCAATGAATGCTGGATACACAAATGATAGCAACCCCTTCACAAATACACAGTAATAATAGTCTAATTACTGTATATTTGTATTGTGTATTGCAGATTTTATCATATAACAATAAATTGATGACTTCAGTGAGAAGACGGCATCCCATTACATGACCTACAGACATCCTGATAAATATCTTTTGTTTATAGTATGGAGAGATTATTAGATGAAAGATTTTGGCTTCTCTTTAGACTGTAGTTGTGAGTGTTAGTCTGTTTGAATTAGACTTAGAGAGCACCTGGCCTGTCTGCACATTCTGCAGACTAATGTGATTTAGCTGTGCATGTTAGGCAGACTCAGAAAAAATGGAAAACAAATCCATTCTTTTTGTCGAACCAAAGGCTGGATTCAGTCTGCAGTGTCTGGTCCTCTGAATGGACCACTAACAAATATACATGTGTGGCCTGTGTTGAAACCACATTTCATTTGTGGAAATGTGCAATTGATCTTTTCGCTGTGTATTTTGTATTTCTGTGTGTCTAGCTGAGCATGAAAATGTGTTGCATGTTTTCAGACTAATCATGAATGATAATAAGGTTGAAGCTAAAACACTGAGGAGCTCAGAGGGCAGTAGCAGTAGCATGCAGCTGCCGCTGCGCTGAGTGAGAGCATCGCATTGACTTTCCCATCAGCTAAGATTTAGATAAATATGGGTGTTTTAAGAGAAAAGGCTTGTGGCCATATTTTAATATCCTGGAGTAGTTTGTGGGTGATTTTGAACATTTTTGAAACATTTTTGTCTTGTTTTTTTTTGTTTTTTTTTTAAAAATCCACACTAGATTTTACACATAATTTAGCCAACACGGGATATAGCATTTAAAGATGAATGTCTGTGAGTATTTTGAATCTTGAATGGTCTCTTTGGCTGCGCGTATGCAAGAACATTAGGGTTATAATGTTTAGTATGAATAAATGTTTAAAAACTCATATATTTATGAAAGTTATAGGATACATCTCTTAGCTTTTAGAGCCATCTTTGAAGCTGAAAGTGTGTGGGACTGCTTACATTGAAGAAAAGCAGACACAATGGGTAATCACTAGTAAAGATAATGGATGACTAATTGCAACATATTAGCATGCAGAAAATATTTTCTATCAATATGTAATCCAGTTGGTATGAAATATGTTTAACTGCTTGAAAGGTTTGAGCTTTTATGTGTAACGTTAGCATGCATGCATGGACATCTGTTATGTTTGTCTAAATGTTTTTCTCCTTCGGACGTGACAAATCAAAGCCAAATTGTCTACTGCTTTTTTAAAATTCTTATTTATGACATGTGATGTTGACCAAAACATCACAGATCGGCCCGACTGGTGAACACTTCTTTGCTGAGGTTGTGTTAGAAAATATGGTCACTGAAATCCAACGGGCTTTAGTAACCGCATCGTGTAACTGAGTGCAGCTTTAAGTACTGTGTTATTTCACATTTTAAGACAAGTTACAACATTAATGTATTATAGAAGTATTTAGTAACACGTATTTGCATGTAATTGTAAAAGTGATAGACCATTCTAGTATGAGTAGTATCCATCACGAGGCCGTTCGTTAGCATCTTCCATGTGGCTAGTGGAATAGAGCCATAGATGCAACCACTTTCATTTGTTGTAGCTCCATTGCATGAACGTGGGTCTGTTCGTAGTCGGACTCTTTGTGGTCTCTAACTTAACTCGACAATCACACTTTGATCCAAACCAAACCAGACCGGTGGGAACCGGGCCGGGACCAGGCTGACCTAGCTAGCTATCCTTCTTCCTTTACAGCACCCAGCCTCTTTGCGTGAATATACCAAAGCAACCTACCCCCACAAACAAACACACATCATTCACATACACACATTTTCACACATGTACTGAAAGGAAAGCTGCGTGGGCTGAGTTTTGTAATGGAAACTGTGCCAAAGAAAAAACGGAAATACACAAAAACACAATTAAGGATTCCATCGCTAGACGGTCACTTGGTGTTTTGATGTGCTATGTAACCATAAACTCATCAGTATAGTGCTTTTTAGTGCATATATACAGTAAGTGTAGATTTAGACTAGAGAAGCAGTGTGCTGTTGTCTGCTGTAATCCTGGACCACCTATAATCAGGTCAGACACGGCGTCCCCTGGTTTTTTTCTTTCCTCTTTTAGGGTGCATCAGCGTGCAGTCTTCAGGTGCCATCACTTCACTTCTTCCTGCTTTCAGTTGTAGAAACAAAAACTCTTCAGTCCTATGTCAGAAGGGACATAGCTTCCAATTGCTGAGGTGTGCGTTGTCTGAGGCCGCCTGTTAGGGGCGGGGCTTTTTTGGCGCCATTTGGGCTCCAAGCTCAGAATGTAGGGCAACTCCCAGCCACCTTAAAAGTAACCCTCTCCCCCTTAAAAGAAAAAAAAAAAAAAAAATCTCACAAGGTGCCCCGGCTCTCACAGGCAAACCTAGTCGCACCCTAAAGGGCTATCAGCTGAAGTCACTTTTTAAGACGTTTTCATACTTCTAACCACCAGGGGGCGCTAGAGACCAACAGGCTGGTAATGATCAGAGTTTTCTTTTTTGGATGCAAAGACAAAAATGTTTTATGAAAACAGAGAGAGATGCTGACCTGAAATATAGCTGAATGAATGTTAAAAAGGAAAAGAATGTGAATTTGTCAAAGCATGAGAGATTAATTGTTGTTTCAACTATCCAATAAGCTAAATGTTTTAAAGATGTAGAGGAGGAGATTATGAGGCCAGATCAAACACCTTGACGTAATGATTTTTTTTTTAAAAACACTCAAGGCTTCATTTGTGGAGTTTGTGCATGACCATCATTCAGTGTTTCTTCTCTTCACTAAGCTATTTTCTGCCATCTACACTTCGGTTTCCTCCTACACGACTTCTACCCACACTGCCCGGGGGGGCTCCTGAATGTATCTTGTCCCTTTTGAAGTGCTGTACAGTATTGTCAACCTACACCTCATTCTCACCATGGTTTGCACTTCTTATCTATGCCCCCACTTCTCTGACATTTAACTCTTTACACCCAGTTCATTTCTCAGCTCTCCTCTTTAAAACGTCTTTTAATAGTAAGGTCGACTTCTGAAAGTCCGCAGCTCCTATAAGCTGGCACCGGATCGGTTTGTACAGACCTTGGTCCTCCTTCGTCTTGTAGATACTTTTTATTTATAGAGCAGGTTACCTGAACCAAACACTAATGCTACTGTAACGTGAGAAAATACATTTCTGTTTCTCTTCCCTCTGAGTTTTTTTTATAGGCAAATGTAGGATGTAACCTCATCTTGATTTCATGATCTTGTTTTATATGTTACTACTACTCTTTTGCTTCTTCTTACTGCCTACTACATTATGATTGATTTGTATGAAGCAATAAGTTTGTTTTGTTTTGTTTTGTTTTTTTCTTTGGATTGTTTCATATTGTGGGAGTCTTCCCTATTAGCTTGTTTCTATTCACAACAGTAGAACGACTCTTACCTGCTTGGTTGTCATTCAGATGTGTACTGTAAAATTTTAATATATAAATATATACATTATAAATAAAAATTACAATGTTAGATGTCTCTGTCCATGTACTGATCAAGTAACAAGTAAGAAATAAAAGCTTAATGTGAGAATTTGATGAGTCAGGTGGTTTTTTTTTTCCTTGCATTAAAACCTGAAAAAATAAGCAGTGAGTGACTGATGAACCCCTCTATCAAGCCTCATATACTTTCAAATATACAACCTATTAAGGAAAAGAATTTCATGCACCACCAAAGGATTCTTAGACACTGCTTCTACAAGGCCAATATTGATGCAGAGGGTGAGACATACACAAAGAAGAGCTCATAATAATGTGTTGATTTAATGCTCTGCAGAGCCAATTGCATGATGGTCATGAAGCAATGCATGCTGGTTAGAAATTTGATCAGGCACCTGAAAATTTCCAATTATCGTGAGGTTTAATCCTTGCTGAAATGGGCTAACTGAAAACAAGGCAGACTCTGCAGCAGCTACAGCTACCTGGATTAGTTAAAGGTTTTATTTATGTGGAGGATATGCAACAAGTTTTATGCTCAGTTCTCTTTTTTGACTGAATAGAATAATAAAACTAAAGTTATGAAAATGTATGTGTATATTATGCCTGCTTGTGGTTTAATAGTCCTATAAAAATATTTGTGATGTACAGAGGGCATAAAGAAAGAGGGCAAGGTTTGAACATGCAGTACATTCAAATAGCTTAGTTTGTTTCCTGTTACAGTCTCACAAATGTTTGGGACACAGCTGTGGAGGCATGGAAGGGAGAAAACTTAAACTTATTTAAAACAAAAAAAAGGCACTGACAAACCATAGGGGCCAAAATATCTTAAATATCAAATCACGGTGATAAGCGAGGCAGAAAAACAGAACAAGCTGTCCGGTTAAATAGTCTTTGCTAACTTGACCTGAAATAAAGGGAAACCTTCAGTTTTTGTACTGAAAAGGAATGGAAACTAGAACAAGATAATATAATATAATATAATATAATATAATATAATATAATATAATA
>JBAFTA010000011.1:3537774-3557054 GCA_036919975.1 Melanotaenia parkinsoni | reverse complement strand
TACAGTCCTCTGAGACAACTTGTTGTGATATAGGGCTATACAAATAAATTTGATTTGATTTGATTTGATTTGATAAGTAATTTGTGTTAACAACTGAATAGGTTTACCAAAGAAAGTGGCCAGTGAGTGTATGGAGATGTTAGACATTGCCATCTTGAGCCAAGCAGTACACTGAGATGTGATTTATTTTCACCATCTATAAAGCAGATGCCACTAAAGAAAGACACAAGTATGTTATTCATTTTTCATATCATTGTTTTAATAATGACATAAATGTTTACTTTTTGTGATTGAAATTCATCACAGAAAGTACACGATACAAATGCATTTGCATGAATTTATTACCAAAGAAATCTTCATGAAGTGACTGAACATGCCTGAACTTCACACTTTCATTCTCAGTTCAGAAGCATGAACGCCCTATCCATCTTGCTTCCACACACACTTTGTGTGGAATCATAGCTGCTTCACAAGGTCTAGTGGACTTATTCTCAGCAGTCACATGAGCTGGTGAAGTCCAGCCCAATTTGCCCAATTTAACTCCTACAGAAAATCTACTCTGAACAGCACAGGCTTAACAACAAAAAGAAGGACATGTTCCTGGTTATCTAATTTAAATGCTTGTAGTTCAGCAGAATTCAGAGAAGAAATTCATTTATTGATTAAACAGAGGTGAAGAGAAGCAGAACGTCCATGATATGATGACCATTGACATGATTGTGTGCATATTAATAGATGCAGATCTTCTAAGCTATTATTTGAAGACAGGCTCTAATGGACAATAAATACCAGTTTACCCAAACAAAACTTTGTAGGAGACCATTTTGGAGTCACAGTAGGAGTGCAGCATCTGGTCCACTGGACTGTAGTTGAGGGATTGAATGTTAGAAGACATCTTGTTGATTAAGATACCAAGGTTAAAATTCTCCTTCCCTGTTGAGGTGTCAAATGAATAAAAGATCTCTTCAGTGCTTTTATTGACATAGCGTGTAGCATAGAGGATGCCGCAGGCCATAAAGGTGTTGGTCGCACTCTGCTTGAACACTGAAGTATGCCAGGTTTGACCGAGCGTCGGCTGCTGACCCTCCACCACCTTAGACAGAACCAAGTTGCCAAAATCTTGGGTGGTGGTGTAGATCACCCAGACGCCCGACTCATCTGTGGCCAGGTCCAGGTCGGTGTAAGAGTAGCATTCGTCAAGGCGGCAGAAGTTACCCTTTGAGTTATACCTGGCAGAAGACAGAGTCAGTGTTAGACTAAAAACTGGAAACAAGGTTTTAACTCAAGTAACATTTCAAATAAAACATGAAACGACAACATTGAGCAGCAAACCTTGTTCCTGCAGGTAGTTGCAAAGTGGTAACAGTTTTGCTGGTCAGGTTGAATCTGCAAACAGAGTCTTTGTTGTAGCAATTGTAGTACAAAGCACCTCCATACAAAACCACGTTTGGACCCTGGATGGTGTTGGTGGTTGGATTAGAGGAGTGGATCTGGACATTACCTGATATGAAGACAAAGACAAAAGAAAAGGAGAAGCAACGATTAATATAATTTGTTTTTGATCACAGAAAATAATATAAAACTGTGGCTGCAGAGGACAGAATGAGCAACGTCATACAAGAACAAGTTGACTTTAGACATTTCACCAGGCTTCTTCCACATTTATATATCGCTGCTTGAATCATTTTCAGCTTCACTGGGGCTGAGAAACAATACTATAGCACTGCATCACATACCACTTTGTTAATACCAGAGGACATTATAGGAGACAAAAGGAACAGAAAGGGAGAAAGAGTACGCAACAAGACAATAGTCAACATTAGACTGACTTTTACTGGCTGGAGGAAGCATATAGGAGAGACAGGATGCAAGACAAATGCAGAATTCGTTGTTATAAGGACCGAAGTTTGCTAGTGTGACTTTAATTTTAGCGTTTATGTGGAATATAAGTTTTGTGTCAAATCAGAACCTCTACATCAACACACACAGTTAACAGTTAGAATGAACTTCCTGGATTAATCAAGTGTTTTTAATTTGATTAAAAAAGAATGATAAATCTTCTCCAAAGAGCACCGTTATGCCACTGAGGCTTTTACAAACAATACGAAAAAAAAAAAGGCAAGAAGACAGAAGGTCTTACCTGGAGTGCTCACTCCGATGATGAGAGCGCTGAGGCTGGAGTAAAGACGGACATAGTGGCCATATATATTGCTGGATGTCAACATTACCAGCCAATACCAGCTCTCTTTCCCTGCCTCTGGTTCGGGGTCCCGACCCCAAGCTCCATATGGGTATGAGCCAGGATACTCTCCTGCAGTGTAGACCCTCGGTCCTGTTACGTTCAGAAGGTGGCCATAGGGACAGGTTCCTAAAGGAAAACATAAACTGAAAAACAGGGAAAAAATTCTGCAAATTCAAACACAATAACTAAGCTAGAAGCATTTAGCGCTCTCAGTCTTCTGCCAAGAAACTGTATTTTGTTTTTAGCCAATGATTGTTGGCATTATTTATGTTAGTGAGTTAGAAGCTCAAATGGCACACTTATCACTATCTCCCCATAATACAGAATCCCTTACAAAATTCCTGGATCCAGGTGGTGTACCAGATCACTCCTAAAATCTAATCTTATTCCACTTCTGAGATTTCCTGAAAATTAAATCAAAATCCGTCCATAACTTTGAGTTATGTTGCTAACAGACAGACAAACCAACACCACCGAATACATGACTTCCACCTTGGCGGAGGTAATGAAAACAGTCAATTGAGACCTCATTTGTTACAAGGCCAGAGGTGCAAAATAGCCTCTGTAGGGCGGTGCTTTCAAAGCAAAAGAAAAACAAACCTATAACTTAAATATTATATCTTTGTGTATCTTCTGATCAAGTTGCTACCATAAAATCTGTAAATTAATTTTTTTTTTCTAAGAAAAATGCCAAGAAGATATAGAGAACAATACTATTAATTCCAGGGAAGAAAATGTATTTTAAAAAAGTGACTTACCTTGCGTCGGGTAGGTGGGTGCGACAGTGGAGTTGATTGCGGTCCTGCAGTCTTTTAGATCCGCCTTCAGATGCTTGTTGTCCTGTCGTCCCTTCACCACCTGCATGGAGTCAAACTCCTGCAGCTCATCCATGTCTTTTTTCAAGTCTTCCAACTGCGAGATGTGTGATGTGTGATAAAAAGAGGCAGTTTGATTAGCTGAAATAACATTTCTTAAACAGAAAAAAAACTTGAATAAAGACAGTAAAGTAAAATGCCAACACAGACTGGACAAAATGTCACAATAATGCTTCCAGGATTTTATGTAACTTTTGATTTTAAAAACTGTTGTGTTATCTGATTTAACTATTAATGGCTTTAAAATAAATGTTGAAGCCAGTCTCTACTAATACCTCACTATAAAATCAAAAATAAAATGTCTTTAGTAACTAACTTTATAATGGGATTCTACTGTCTGTGTGTTAAAGTGTGCGGAACTGCTTCTTATTCATTTATTTGCTGTGGCATTGCCTGGTTTCAACCACTAGATGTTAGCAAACACTCCTTTCTCATTTGAAACCTGTGTTTAGATTTCCTTATTTTTTTCTTGGTTCTTAAAGGTGTTTCATCTCACAACAGGCTTGTTTCATATGAGCGGTGAAACATCTTCAAAAGCATGGAAAAAAAAAATCCAGTTGCCTTTACTTTTGGTGACTTTGAAAGCAATAAATCTCAGTATATAACAACAACCTTTACAGAAGCAGTTTGTTTGATGTTGATTCAACAGTGTAGAAAAAAAAAAAACTTTTACAGAATAACTGATAATTAGGATTAAGAGGTGGTGTGTGTGGTTGTGAATATACCTGAAGAAGGGTGTCAGCAGTTAGGTCTTGGTGTCCCAACGTGGTTGTGTTGAGTTTGTCCAGCAGCAGCTTTATCTCAGTCATCTCATTCTCAATGATGTACAAGCTGAGAACTCCGTACAGTTGTCCGTCGTCTTCCGCCTCCAGGATCGACATGTCTGTGTGCAGCTGGTCGAGACGTCGTTCCAAACCCAACAGCAGACTCTCCAGCTCCAGGGTCTGCAGAGACAGCCGTGATTACAGGTTATTTTGCATGACTGGAGATATATAGATGAGTGCAGGTGGTTGGATTTACAGGACTGGCTACCTTCTGAGGTGTGATGCGGCTGTTGCAGTCTGTGGCATTGCCTTCTGCTGTTTGGAGTTTGTCATGAGGAAAAACCCTCTGTGAGTGACTCAGCTCGCATATGCACTTTTCCCTTGAAGGTGCCTGAAAGATAAATTTATAAATATTTAGTTTATAAAAAAAAAAGTTTGACCACTTTCTGTTTCAGTGTTTCTTACCTGCTGGCTGAGTGTGAACAGAACAGACAGGGTGAGCGCGTACAAATTCATGATGGGTCAGAGAACAGAGCATAAAACTGTCTGAAATGACAATATCTCTGACTGCAGCTGCAGCTTCTGAGCCGTGAACACTCCCACTAATGAATATGGGTGAGTAAGTGTGGGTGTTTTGTGTGTTTGGTAAATCATGTTACTTTCCTGCTTGTGGTTGAGACTGCATGATCAGCCTGATGAGAACTTCTCATTAAATGATTTGCTAACAGTTATGATCATTCAGTATTTTGTTCAGCCAAGCAGGCAACTTAAAAAACTCCCTGTTTAACACCAAATAATGAAGTCAAATCAGTTGTCATCAGTTAATGGACAAAAACACCCTTTACTAAAATGTTTGAAATGGTATGTCTTCATTAAAAGAGTGTAGTTTAAACTGAACTGGGACACCAGTCACAAACTGGCCAAGAGTCATGGTCAGTATAAACTGGCCTGTAAGGACGGTCCTGGAACTGAGGTGTAAACTTTGTCCTATTTTCCAGAACAGACACAGACATACATAAATACATGAATAAAATTACGCATCTCAGGCTCAACAGCTGAAGTCAAGATTCAATGCACTGGGTACTTAGCTAGGTTATTTTTAATGAACTGGTTTGTATGAATACTGATGGGATCACAATGAATAGTCTGTAAAGTGTCCTGAGATGACGTTGCTGTGAATTGGCACATTACAAAAAAAACTGAAGTGAAGAGACAAAATGAATAAATCACTTTGAATTTCTTAAGATGCACTCATTTTAGGCAGTTTTCTAAATTGAAACATCACCTTTTAACCTAAAATGAACTAAAATGTGATAAGTTTGATTATGAAATAGGGAATTTCAGTATATAGGGAACGAGGTAAATAAGTTAAGTAAATTTAACCTGTTGGAGTCACCAGGGAGGAATTCTGACAGCTAAGCAAACAGCTTCCCAGAGCAGGACCATCAACAGCAAGATTTTGCTACCTAAAACAACTAAAATTTTTCATTGTGGTTTGAATTAATGCTTTATTGTTGATTTTAACTCTGCATCACAGTTATATACTTAGACATTCTGTGGTTAAGAAAAAGTGAAAAAGTGGCACTGTGTTATGTTGTAACAGCCTGGTGGGGATGTTGCAAAGATTGGTTTAATATTAACATTTATCACATTTAACATTTGTTTTTAACAGTATTTAACATTTAGCATCACATTTGAAGTCTGCATACGAGGGTTTGGTAGTGGAGCGCAGAGCTGTCAAGCTAAACATAAAAATTATACTGCTGTCACCTTCTGATTTCGAAATGTGATATATATTTTTTTTCATCATATTAGACTGGGTTGTATGCAAATTGTACTTTTTTGTTATCATTGTAATTTTTCCACTTGTCTACAAAAGTACATTATGAATAAGAAGGAGTTGCAGAAACTGTCAGGATTGAGGAACAGAAAACAGACACAGAGCACACGAGATCCACAAAATAAGACAACCTTAAGTCAAACGGGAAGATTTAAAAACACAGTTTAATTCTGTGGTCTGGTTTTATCCACATACCGTGATAAAAATGATTAATTTTTTGCATGCTAAGCGTTTAGATACACACCATCTGTGCATGCGGTGAAATGAAGCAGACTAGTATCAGCAAAATGCATCTGATTCAAGCATGAAGAGCAAATATTCAAGAAATTATTTTATTGTAAATAATGGTTAAAGACCAGATAACTTATTTTATTATAGCAATGTCTTTGTATTTGTTTTCTTCTGTGTTTAAAACCAGGCTTTAAACTTGCCTAAATGTAAGTCTCTATACAAGGTCCAGGCTGGTCCAGCTGCAACTTCAGATCTAAATATTGCAAAAGGTCGTAGCCCAACATTTGTGTTAATTTTACTATAATTTATTCACCAATCAGAACTTCCAGTCTCACATAACACAAATCTACCTTTGTAAAAGTCTCAGATGGCCTGCTGCAGAGTAAGGACATTTAGATTATTTTGGACTTAGTGTAAATGCTAAAACAAACCAAATGTTTCATTATTTTGAACAATCTCGGGGAACATGTTTGCATGTGGTTTACTTTAAATCAGATCTTTCTTTTTAAAAGGTGCAGACCTTCCTCTGCTTCTATTACTTGCGGAGTACCTCAAGGTTCTGTTTTAGTTAATCAAACTCTGCTGTGTGAAATATTTTCTCCTCCTAATGTGGCTCAACTGAAGTGATGCCGAAATAATTTCCTCTACATTAATCACCTCAGGACATGATTATTGTAACTCTCTGTACTTGGATATCAATCATTCCCCTTTACATTGTCTTCGTCTAACCTATCTCAACTGCCATCAGGCACGAGGTGTTATGGACCCTGGACAGATCCCTGGTCCATCTCAGATCATGGCTGAGGCTCGAACCAGGAACCTTCTTGTTATCTATAAACATTTTCAAGTTATTTGAATAAAGTACCAAAGGTTGATGCATAAATTGCATTGAAATATTGAAAATTCTTTGCTAATTGATCCAAACAAAATAAAATGGTTTGCAAAACACCTCCCACACAGTGAAGTACTATTTATATAAAACATTTAAGATAACACTTATACATTATGCTTATTTTTGCCCCATGCTTACAGAAATTATCTTTATAATTTAAGTCTTCTAAAAAAAAACTGCATGAAAGTTTTTGAAGGGGAAATAGCAAAAATCAATGTTTTATAATAAGCAAAGGAGGAAATAGGAATTTCCAGACATTACCACAAATGTTCAAAGACACGGTTTAAAATTTTTCTCATGTCATCCATGGAAGTGGTTTTAACATCTGCAGTGACTCATCTGCGATAGGAAGCAAATCAGCTAATTGTGCATTTTTCATGACATGGGTGTCTTACAGAAATTGGAAGTGGAGCATTTGTGTCTGTGTTAATCCATTCCTCATTTCTTCAGCTCCAAACATGCTGCTGCTGCTGCTCCTGCTGCTGTCATCTACAGTGAGTTACACTTTGATTAATCTACACAGAAAATAGAGAAGAATCTCTACATTTTGTCTAGAGACTTTTGATTTAGTGCTTTCCTTACTGTGCCTAATACATTCCAATTATTTTACCTGCTGGATTAAGATGAATTGTTTGGTGTGTGGCTGCAGGATGATGGCCAGACTCAGCGGGTATCAGGTGTGAAGAAGTCTGACGTTTGTGTGTGCGAGGTCAACTCCACCATGTGGTCGTTCCCTGCTGTGAAGTTTGAGGCTGTGCTGCAGCAGGTTCAGACCTGTGAGGGATCGTTGTACAACCTGCAGGAACAGGTAAGAACACCTGCCGACTGGGGATTTCTACAAGTTTTTCAGATATGTTACTTAACTAAAACCACACTGTACAATTTACATGTGATTACGTAAGCATAATTTGTAGAATAGAACAAGGATTAATAAAAAAAATTTGATTTAACCATTGCAATCATTACAGAGGGGAAAATAAATGCATTTCACAGAAATTGTCAGCTATTTATTTAATATATTTGGACAAGTTCACACTTAATCTGCTTGAAATCAGTGCCTATCATTAAAAAGTTATATTTGAGCAACACCTCAAGAAAATAAGTGTTAAAATCAGAGGTGTTTGATGTTGGTCCACCATCCTGTTATAGAGGTTTCACTGCTGTGACACACCGGATTTGAATCAAATAGATTAATTGGATCTTATTAACAACTTTTGCTGCCTACAAATTCTACCCATGCCTTAGTCTGAGTCAGGTGTGTTGTAACATGCTAATCCAAAACCTGCAGGACATCAGTCCTCAAAGGCTGGAGCTGGACATCCCTGGTTCAAACCATTTATCCAACAAAAGTTATAAATTCATCATTTTCTTTGGACAAAGTAGAACACTCTTGAGCTTGGAAGCTAACAGTTTTCTACGACTGTCTGTTAGCGATTTTCTTGAAGATTTTTGACAAAATCCCCCAACATGCAGAGTGGGATCCAAACTGGAATTCAGCTTCTTTCATCCCATAACTCACAATATTTTTCACAGATATTTTATACTAACATAGCAAGACAAGCTAGACAACCTCCGTAGATATTGCTGAAGCAACCTTGAACCCAACATTTCCAACACCATCTTACAGCCCTGTTTTAGCCTGCACTCAGCAGATTAAATGTCTTTCATCCCTTTAATCGCAGGGCTGCATTTAATCAATCAGTTTATTTCACCGTAGTCATCAAGAAAACTACTGCTGAGATAAAAACTGCTCAGCAATCAAAGCTTTTTCAAATTATGCAACAGAAGACAATAAATTTGGACTAATTATATTGAACTACATTTGGTTAAAAAGAATGAGAAAAAGACATCACCTACAGTAACTCTCAAATTTGATTCAAATTTAGAAAACTTTTAATACAGAGTTTTCTTTATTGTTAGTAACAAAGATGCTCAGTTTAATTGAATCCAGTCCAGCTCAGTTGTGGATTTGGATGCAATAATATGCAACTTTACTAATGTTATGTAGAGTAGATATGAGTAGATATGTCAGTAAATATAAAGATTTGTGTAGTTTGTGATGGTGGAAGGAAATAGAAAAAGAAACATTTCTGAATATTTTCATTTTAACCAGCAATCCTAAAGAAGAAAGCAAGTTGTCGAGCTTGTGTGTTTGTTTCTTTGTAGGTGATAATATCCAGCCAGCGTCTCCCTCAGATCCATCTTCAGGTTATGAATGTGACAGCCCGGCTGCAGCCTTACCAGTACCTGCATGATCAGGGCCTGTACACGGCGCTGTCCCTGCGTCAGCTGGGCCAGGAGCTCAGCCAGCTGGAAGCAGATGTTTCAACCGTCCACAGGCAGCTAAACAACGCCCAGACACGGAAACTCTCCAAAGAGGTTTGGCTAAAAACAGCATATGGCAACATTATTTAACAAAAAAATCATAATTACATCAGTTTATTAATTTAAACAGAAACAAATATGTTTAACACATTGTAGAAATATAATAAATTGATAATGATGTCCGTGTTTACGTGTGTGTGTTAGATGGATAAACTACATAAAGATGTAACTAAGATGCAAAAATCTGACACAGTCAACATGAAGAGTGTCAAAGAGAAACTGCGCTACCTGAAGAACAACGTTGAGTCCTGCAAGTCAATCCCTAAAGACTTCAGAGGTAAATGTGTTTGTACTGACACTAAAAAACCAAGACGCACCTGTTATCCTGGGATATTGCAGCAAAGGTGGGAGACTGGGACAAAAATATTAGGCCATTTTGGTCACCATGAATCTTTATGCTGGCTATTTGGACAGATGAATTACTGAGGCACAGTGACCACAGCCAAAGGGATGGTGTTTAAAAAGTTTGGGTGGGTCGGCCCAGTGTTAGTTGGACCACCAATCCAAAGACACAGTTTACAGTATTTAATGGTCTAACTGGTGCAGGTCGCCAGTTAGACCAATAAATAACCTGTGTCAGCCCAAAAAACACAACAGCCCACCATGAAAATGCTGGGTGTGCCCAGCGGCTAGTTCATCCCTGGCAACAACAGATGACTGCAGCCATTCTGTATCATCATTATTTTCTGTTCTTTATAGCCATAGCTGGAATAAACTAGCAGATCATGTTAAAATAACTGTTTGCGCACTGTGCTCCTCTGTGTCAAATCTGACTACTGCAGTTTGAATCTCGTCATCTTGTTGCATCTATTTCTTCTGAGAACAAAGAGAAACACAGACGAGCAATATTGTTTCATCTCAACCTTCTCACATTTGAACAATTGCATATTTGTGCTGATATACGCATATATTTAGCTGCAAAGCCAAACCTCACAACCGCAACACATTTTGGTTTCCAGCAGCAGAAAAAAGGAGAAACGAATATCTGTCAGAATTGCAAAAAGGGCGCCAGAGCATTTGTAACATAGACGCAGATGTTGTTATTTACATGGTCCAACACAATACAATAATATACGGTACAATACAATACGATACAAAACTATACAACTTTGTTTTAGAAACGGGTCTAAAATGTTTTGCGTCACGCCAGCAATGTACAAATAGCAGCAGAACCATTTTAGGACATTAAAAATATGGAAATAAACTGATGAACTCTTATAAATATTTGGATTTCTGTGTTTGACCTACTCTAATAAGTTTGATATTTTTCCTTCCAAATGCTCTGTGATGCTGTGCTTATTACTAACTAGTAAGTAAATTTATATGAAACCTATTTTTCCAGTTGCCCAGTTTGTTCTTTTTGTTCAGGATCTCTAGAAAATTCACAAACCGTACCATCGTTTTCCAGTATGTTGGAATTGACTTTCCATGGGCCCACTATTTTTTTATTGTTACCAAGTAGTGAGGAACCGATGAGCTGTTTTCAATTTAAACTCCTCAGTGAGAAATTGTTACTAAAACATGCTCCATTAAGCCTTTGTCAGCTTACAGTTGCTTTTGCATTTCCAGACTGTAACTCTGTTCTAATAAAATTGTGATCATAGAACTGAAGCAGCACCTGACAAAAATCGGTGCAGTGAATTCAGTTACTTACATGATGATTTCCCACAGAGATGGTTAGAGAAGTGACAGAAATCTCTTGATCTGCATCACAGTATTAAACATATTTCAGTCAATAACTTGATTACCTTCCTGTGGGGACAGTTGGAATAAAAACGAGAGTCACCATGAGAGTAACCGTCCTCTGGATGATCTTTGTTTGCTGTCATAATTTCTATCTTACAGGCCATACAATCACAATGCATCCTGGAAAATATGCTGTGTTTTACTTTCGGTGAGCACTCTACTTCAAAGATGACAGCGTGACTGGAAGGATGCAAAAATAGATCAGAATCATCCTCAAAGCAAAACATTTTACAAAAAACTATTGAAAGTGTAATTGCCAAAAAGTTCTAGAAATTCCGGTTTGCAAGACTTTAGGTAGTAAAATGATATTTGAGACAGTATCAGCAAATATGGAAGTCCAAACTAAAACATCATCCAAAACTCAGTTTTGCATGCATTCTCACTTCTGTTTGCAGGCCAGACTCGGCACTGCTTCAAGGGCCTGATCACCAACATCAGTGATCCCATAACAACTAATGTCAGCCCTCAGGGAAAGAGCTACATCTCTGGGTCATGGGGCAAACAAGCGCAGATTGACAGCGAGGAGGAGAAGAACAGCTACTGGGTTCAGCCTCTGCTCAGCAGCCACATCTATGGAAACACCGTGCGTGTTTACAAGAACTATGAAGACTTCATGGCCTCTACTAACCATAAAGAGTATACTGTGGCATCATCCTACAGTGATTCCAAAACAATTGAAGGTCCTAGTGCTGTCCTGTATGGTGAGGCTCTGTATTACCACTGTTACCGCTCTGCAGATGTCTGTCGCTACGACCTGAAAACCAATGGCGTCAAACGGGTGACGCTTCCAGGCACAGGTGTGGGATTCAACAACAAGTTCCCCTACTGTTACTATGACTGCCGCCTTAATAGTGATGTTGACCTGGAGGCAGATGAAACAGGGTTGTGGGTGCTTTATGCTACCATCGGTAACCACGGTAATCTTGTGGTCAGCAAGCTGCTTTGGGACAGTGAAGCTCAGACTCTGAATGTGACGCAAACGTGGGAGACGAGGCTGTTCAAGAAGGCGGTGAGCAATGCGTTCATGGTGTGTGGTGTGATGTATGCCACCCGATACGTGGATGAATACCACGAAGAAGTGTTCTATGCTTTTGACACAGCTACGGGGAAAGAGGACAACTCACTTGCACTGCGGCTGGAGAAGGTAGCCAAAGGAGTGGCCAGTCTGAGCTACAACCCCACCGACAAGGAGCTCTACATGTACAATGATGGATATCTGCTGGCTTATCAGGCCTATTTCTGATTCAAAGCTTTAATAAATGGCTATTTATTGTCAACTATGTTTGCGTAGCACACAAACAGGTTAAAGTCATTTCTAACAGAAGCTTTATAATTTGGCCAGTGCATCTAATAAAACCCTTTCTATTTAAAAGCTTTTTTACTGCCTAGTGGACAGAGTTAGTATTGCAGCTTTTAAAAATTGTTTTGCTCAGGACTTTCAGGTCAGGATTGCATGCACATGCTACAGGTCGATCATATATCTACTGATAAATGTCTCATTAAGCTTGAATGTATTATAGCTGAAAATTATGTGAGAACCACAATAAAGACTGTGTTAACAGTTTTTTTTTCCTTTTAAGAGTTAAATCATTGTATTGTCGCTTATTTATTAATAAAAGCTTATTTTTTTTTACCAAAAATAAAATACAATAAACACGATTTTCTAAACCTTAATAATCAAACACAGTATAAAGATTATTGTCAAATTAAACACATTTTATAAATGGCAGAACCAAAGAAATTAGACTGAAGCTTTTTTGTGTTAGTAAACAATATAACCTCAGCAATAGAATATTTAATTTGTTCGCTTTTATCACAATCAATTGTTTGGGAAAATTAAGTCAACAGTGCAAATTGTCTAAACAAAATTAAAATTTACTTCTAGTAGGCTCTCATTCAAATTCTTTGGCTTTTTGACTTCAAAGCACTTTGCAAGAAAAATATCGATCTCATCATCCTGGTATCGATCGATACCTATACGAGCCTTGATATTGATATTATTGATGTTTGGATCAATCAGCCAAGTCCTATTTTAAATGAATGTTTCAGGAAACTGAGTCATTGTGATTCAGTCTTTATGTGAAAGAACTAAACAATTTGCATTAAGAGTTAGTTCAAACTAGGGGGTATAAAGAAAATTGATTAAGTAAACTAATGGCTTTTAGTAAAGACTAATGGCCACCCATGTTGATACAACTTAACCTCGTAAGTTTCAGCATTCATATAAACTAAAGTAGGTCAGGGGAACAGTTTTCCATACAAATTTCTAGTAAAATTAACTAATTTGGGATTACAGTGTGCTTTACTTGAACTTACGTATTTTATCAGTGATGCTGGAGTAACACCTGCTACACTTCAGACAAATATTCTATTCAAACTGGCTCTGAATCCGACTTGCATGTCATACCAGAAGCAGTGCTGTCATATGAAATTATATTTGACACAAGCTAATGAAGACTGACATTAGTGGATGCATTTTCTCTTGTGCTTCTTCCATGATAAAGATCAATCTTACACTGATGGCAATTTCTTGCATTTCTGTCATTTCACTTACATATGAGCCTCGCAGCGCACTTCCTGCTGGCAAGAAGTCTCATTCCTGCTTTCTGGTGAAGCCTCATGGGCGGTGAGTCATTGTGTGTGATCTCAGAAATGCACACATTAAGCTGTGGTTCAAACTAAATGTGATAATATGAGAGTATAGGCTGGGACATACTTGCTGTAAACACAAGCGTACAAGTAAACGTTCCGCTACGTTTGTGTATATACTTGCTGCAAACGATGGCAGCACGGTTCTGCAAAAGTGTTCAGTACTAGAAGTCACTGCAGTGATTGTAGTCTTATATATCAGTGATTTTTTATTTTATTTTATATTTTTATTTAATTATTTTTTACATGTCCAGAGTTTAAGTCAGAATAAACAAAGTGCAGTGCTAAGTCACTGTACTACTGAACTTGCAGGAGGCAGTTTGTAGTTGCCCACAGCAGGTGGCGGTGTGATCACACAGAGATGTGGTGGAGGACAGATGTTTCCAGTGCTGTGGCCTGGTTTTCTGTTTCTGGCTGGCTGCCTCTCAGACACACCCAAAGCCCTGCTCACATAATGACAGACATGCTAGGCTGCAGATTTAAAGAACCCCAAGCAGCAGCCGGCTGGCTCAGCACAAAACTTCGTGGTGTGCTCTGTAACGTGTTTGCGGTCAGCAGATTCCATGTTTCTGTGCAAGGACAACAGGCTTGGGAGGATCCTCATGCTCTTTAATAACATGCTGGGACGCTGCAACATTTTAGTAACCTTCAGACCTTTGTAGTTTTCCCTGTCATCATTCCACCCAAATTATCATGCAGGTTCTATATAACATGGAAAGTTAGTAGGACGTTTTTCACTTCTGGGTCAAATAAACTCTCTAAGGGGCCATAAGGCAAAAATACGGCCTTTATGCACAGAACATAACTTAATGTGATGCTAATGTGGGTTAAAACTGAGTTTATACACTGCAGTCATGTTTGTTTTTCCCCTTCAAGTGGGACCAGCTGTAGGATTGCACTGTGATCCTGAAAGTCTTGTAGGACTTAAAGTTAAATCTCTAGACTTGGTGGTTTTATTGTTCTTTCAGTAACAATAGTTGCAAAAACCAGTTTAAGTGCTTTCTTAGCTTTAAACACAATAATGAAACCACCAAATGAAGCTGAGAAGCAGAGAAAAGTGGGAAAAATAAGAGTTGAGTCTCACTTTTGACAGTTTCCCTTGGTGTGAACAAAATGTTAGCAGGCACAAAAATCAATGCAACTAATGTGTGAATGTGTGGAAGCAGGCTGTAATGATCAGAAACCAGTGGAAAGAACGGCGTGGATTATCGTAAAATTTTGTGTAAATGGTTTTTGAGGAGAGATTTTAAATTATTTGGGCCGTCTAACTTGAGTTTTCAGATTTCTCCCATTTTCTATTTCTCCACCAGCGAATTCATGCTGTTGATTCAGTTTGTCGATTCACTATAAGGAGAAATTAAAAACTCATGCACATATTTCTATGGAAATTTAGCCACATGTTAGACAAGACCGGATTTAAAATGGACAGTCTCAAGTCCCAAGCAAGTTTAAACCAGTGTTAAAACTTGTAAAGTAGCAAAATAAAATGACAAGCAACAGATTAACTTGATCAGATTGTTGATTTTTGAGTGGCCTGACCCCTAAAAAAGTCATGATCTGTGGATTTGGATTCTGCTTTCCTTCTCTAATTCCTCCTGTATTTTAGTTTCATTTCCTGTCCTCACACCTGGTTCTCAGTTGCCATCACCTGCTCCCAATTTAAAATTTTCTTCCTCAGTTTCTACACTTCAGGTTGACCTTTGTTCGTTGCCAGATCCTCATCTATCCTGTCCTGGTTTGTATCTTTGTCTTCATTGTTTTAATTAATGAGTTTATCTTGCCAGTTATGGTCAGTTGAGAGTTTTGTTATTTTTAGTTTTGATTCAAGAACTTGTTAATCCTGCTTTTGCAACACCTTAAGTTTATTTTCTTAAATCCTAGCTCCTACATCCGCTTGCTGGAGGCCTTGTAGTCTTGCATTTGGACTCTTCCTCTTCGTCTCTGACCATAGCTCACGAAAAATAAATTTAAAAAAATCTTGTTAACCAACACTGAAAGCTTAAAATGTAAAATGTTAATTAAATAAAAATTTAATCACTGGATGGTTGGTTTTGATTAAATGAAACTGACAAACATAACTGAATGCAACAGAATAAACAACTATTTTATCCCGGGGATGCCTTCAGAGAGGCAGTCCAGCAATCCCATGAAGTTTATTTTTTCATGTAATGCCAAACAGCAAGGAGCAGGACAGTATTCAACATGAACACAGTAATTTAACTGGATCGAATGCTGGATGTCTTTTTATAGTTTCGCTCTTGTTCCAGTATTAAGGAGAGCTGCTGTTGGCCTTAGTCTTCACATGATTGCAAACTGCAGAGAAACAGTGGACACAGACTGATGCAAAAAATAACATGAAGAGAGAAAAAAGTTCATTGCAGTTTTTTTCACAAGTGGTCAAGCTTTATTAACCACTTATGCCAGGAAGTCCATCCTGTTTTGCACTTAAGGCATGATGATTACTTGACAGCAACTGTTCACATTATCAAGCCAGCCTTTCCTATAAATATGTAATGGTCACATTACAGAGTCCATCTGATGTTCACAGCCATTATCACTTGCTGCCGGTATTAAGAACAGAGGATTACTGTAATGACTGGCATCAGCTGAACCTGCTGTGACCTGTCAGCCCATCTTCCTGATGGCCTCACCAGGCTGGGTTTTCATCTGAGAAAGTGCCCATTTCACACATTGACTGTGCATTTGTCTTTTTAGTTTCCTTTGGACAAATGTCATTGATTTAAAGAACTTAAGGTCGGTGTTGTTTACTGAATCTGGCTGCACTTTTGGGATATTGAGTTTAAATCCTAGACTTTTCTCCATTTAAAAAAGAATTCTTAAATACTCCACAGTATCGGTTTGCCCAACCCCGGCTAAGAGCAATAAATCCAAACAAACACTGGCCAGGGATCAGTTTCACGTGTACACATATCAGCAGTGTGGAGGCATCCTGTTTCACAAAAGATTCTTTTGACTTGCAAATAGCGATAAATTTGCATATCTTACAGGACTCTTTTATAGCCATGCATAGGCTGCAAGTAAATCCTGAGTCTGTGTTACTTGGTGAGCCTTTATATTGCATATTAGGTTGAATTACACTTTTTATATTGCTTTGCATTTTCACTAGTTGATGACTATAATGTTAGTTTAGTCTTTTTGAGGTTGCATAGGGGCACATTGGGAATGAAAATATGCTTTGTGAAAAAAAAATCTACTTTCAGGACTCAAGATTTACATTTACACATACAAAGCCTATTATCTAGAGCTGTGAATGTTCCTGTATTTCTAAGATAGATTGTAATGTAAACATCCATGACCCTGCCTTGATACAGTGGCATAACCCAGTTTGCAGCCTGGACAAAATCTTTCTACTGACCCCTGAAAAAAACAAACAAACAAACAAAAAAAAAAACAAAAAAAAAAACTTCTAGTTATTAAACACAGAAAGCTTTCAAAGCAGACATCTGAACACATACAAACTTTCATGCATTTCCCAGAGAGCAAAAGTAGATGCAAAACCACATGGTGTGTAAAATCTCCCTTTCACAAACTAAATTCTTCATAATACTACTAATATAAGGGAATCACATTTTACTGTACCACTACTGGAGCTGTGATTTTAGCTTTTATTATAAACTTAACTTTGGCAAAAATAGGGTTTTGTCTCAATCTACAGCTACACAAAGTCAGGTCGCATAAGATTGTTTTTTTTTTTTTATATATATATAACATTTCATGGTCTGTATTGTGAAAAGATGACAAACTGCTTTGTACCTATAAGTATGTTGGGTATTCCAGAAGAACTCAGAGGGATCTCAGATTACAACCTTCTTGATTGCCTTCTTTGCGGAGATCCTGGGGATGGATATTCCTAAAGCCTGGAGCCATCAGGAAATGGGCCCATCGCCTTGACTCTCAACCCGGCCTCGGGTCCAAATAAACCACCTAAATCGATAACAGCCCGAATTCATCATTTTAGGATGAAGCAGCGTTCTGCCGATCAGGGAAAAGCGACCACCCTCTTTTCGAGGACAGCCAGTTTACATCTTTCTGGACTTCTCGACTCAAGTTGCTTTGCGGAGAGCATTATTTAATGATATCAAGAAAAAAGCTCCGGGATGCAAACGTCAGATATTGTTTGCTGTTTTCAGCTCAGCTGAGGATTACTTTCAAAAGCACGAGGTCCAGCTTCACTACAGCAGAGGAGGCAGAGAAATTCCTTGGGTCACTGTTGTCCCGGCACTTCGAGCAGGTGAAGCAGAGAGCACTTTAGGACGAAGATCTCCTCCATTCATCTTACTGGAGATTCTCTTCATGACAAAGACTTTCTACTCTGCATTGTTTCTCCTTTCTTTTTGGAACTAATTTTAATGCTGTTTTTTGTTATGTACTCATGATAGTACACAGAGTCACCCAGAGGTGCTCATTCTAACAGGACGTACAGTCAAACCTTTCACAATATATCTGACTTCTCGGAAATGTCAATACACAACAGTTTTGTTTTAGTTTATCTGGGTCTGCATTTTTTATTTATTTATTTTTTTATGTGGGTGTGTTTTTGTCATTTTTTTGGTTGTTTTTTTTGGTTGGAAGGTTTACTACACTGAAATCAACGTATTGCAGACGGTTTCAGAATGCTTTCCTGTCTATACTATGTATCGAGTAAAGATGAAATACATCTCCTGGCACATGTATTTGACACAGAGAACATTTAACGTTAGAATATTAAAGGCCTTCTCTGCCTATTTACAGTGGGTCTTTACTAAATTTCACTTAGGTGACAACTTTATTAAATGGATTTCTCTTCTTTCGGATGCCACACGTGCATCATCCATCCCTAATGGGCTCAGATGTGTTGCTTTTAGAGTTAGACGTGGCTACAGACAAGGTGTCCTATTTCACCTCTGCTGTTTGCCCGTGCAATCAAGCATTTAGCAGAAGCCATTAGAAGTGACCCGCTGGTATCAGGTATCGACATGATTTCTATACATCACAAGATTTCTTTGTATTGTGATATCTTTTCATATCTCTGTAACCTTGAGACTTTGGTGGTTAGAGTGGTAACAATTAATTCCTTTAGTCAGTTCTCTAAATTTTTCTAAATCTGAGGCGATGCCATTGGTCCGTTATTTGTCTTGGTCCTATCCCTCCACTCCCTTCCATTGGTCTCCATCTGGATTTGTGTATTTAGAAAGTACACATTACTCCTTCAATTTCTGGTCTGTATAAAGCAAACTTTGTAGCTCTGATTTGCACGATTAAAGAAGACTTGGCTTGGTGAACAGCCGTGCCTTTATCCCTTTTAGGAAGAATTGATCTTTTCAAATTTATTATACTTCCATGATTACAGGAGCAAATATCTGAACATATTAATGATGGCAGTGTTTTCCTCTGAGGTGCTATGCTATTTTCATCCTTCTTTATGCTTGTATCTGCATATGTAACTTCCTGTAACTTTTATTTACTTATTTCATATATATATATTGTTCATTATACTTTATATTTTTCTTCTAAAATTACGTGTTTAATTCATTCTGGCCAAGTTAAGTTTTTGTTGGTATGGGGACACAATAATGAGTGAATGTATTTTATTATCTGTGTATGTGTGTGTACATATGTATGTGTATATGTATATGTAAATGAAAATGTATATACA
>JBAFTA010000011.1:3489579-3500581 GCA_036919975.1 Melanotaenia parkinsoni | reverse complement strand
GAACACATCACACCAGTTTTGAAATCTTTACACTGGTTTCCAGTCAGTCACAGAATAGATTTTAAAACCCTTCTGATCGTTTATCCCAGAATGGTTTAGGCCTTTCTTTTCTCATGTGCTTATGCATGAAATCTGCACGGTAACTTTTTAATTCATCTTGCTTTTAATCATTTTAATGTAATTTATGATTTTATTGTGATTCTTACTATTTGTTGCTGCCTTTTCCTATTTCTTAATATCTGTAATGCTTTTGTTTTATGTAAAGCACTTTGAATGGTCCTGTACATGAAATGTGCTATACAAATAAAACTGCCTTGCCTAATGTCTGGAAAAATGCATTTAATTGCATTTCAATTCAAAACAGTTAAAAAAAAAATCCCTGGCCCAAAGAATGAACAGATGAGTCAACGTGTCATTTTAAGCACTTTAACTAACAACTCTGGCTGTTCTATAGTTAAGATAAACATGTCACAGTACTTTATTATTATTATTATACTTTATTAATCCCAAGCTGGAAAATTCTTTCTCTGCATTTAACCCATCCTAGTTGTTACGACCAGTGGGCTCCCAGATTCCAGCGCCTGGGGAGCAGTTGCGGGTTGAGGGCCTTGCTCTCGCTACTCGCCAAATATAGAGCCAAAGAAGTTAAATTAGCAGCACTGATTGTGACACCTCAAAGGCAGCTCTGACGTGTCCATCAGTTTAATTAGTGTGCCAGATACTCGTACATTAATATTCCACTTGTTTGGAAAGCAAACTGTGATTAAATGCGTTTAAATAAAAAGCATTATTTTGATTAACTAATCGTAATTAACGTGTTAAAGTCCCACTCCTATTATATATATATAATAGGGGTGGGACTTTAACACGTTAATGTATATGGGCAGCATGGTGGTGTGGTGGTTAGCACTGCAGCCTCACAGCAAGAAGGTAGCGTGGGTTCTTTTCAGGTACTCCTCCCAACATGTTGCAGTCAGTTGTAGTTTTAAACTTAACATGCATGTCCAAAGACGCAGGCTACAGTGTCCACCGTAGTCTACACACTGGACAGCATACCTAGTCAACAAGAATTTTCCATAGCAACAACACAGGACGCTGAATCACTTAAACCTCTGAAATTACTTATAGGATTCGCCACCACCTTGTGCGCAATGAATTCTGGGAGAAAAGAGGCTGCGAAGGATGCATCACCAGCAGCCTTTGTTTGAGGCCAAATGAAGTGCGGATTAGAAGGGTGGGTTCGGAGGGTCCTTCAAATTCTGTTAATTGGGACAGTACTTTACGCACCGCGATGACGTATGTGGCCAATGAATCCACACTTCGAAGTGTGCAGACCCTGAATTGGGACAAACCTATCTAAATCATCTCTATCATGTTCTAGATTATAAATCAGAATTCGTATATCATCATCTCACCAGCTGTCTCCATGCTAATAGTATCTGTTATAAAACCATCAGATGTGAAGTTAAACAGCCAACATTGATGAAGAAACTCTGATACAGCTGATAGCCTGGATAAAAAGAACAACAAAAACTTTCATAATTGAATTATACCATGGTCTGGGTGAATACTCAATTCTGACTGGCTGGAGGGTGTCCATTAAAAAGTGATAATGGACACCTATGAAAGAAGTTCAGGCCAAATAGCCTTATTGCTGTAAATTATTGCGCTGACAAACGGTAGTTGGTAACCATGGCAACAGAAACTCAGACGCCAGGCTGCAGATGCGCCAGATCAGAGCAGCCTGCAGGCTCATTGAACAGGTAGGAAACTATTTGTGGAATTTGACTGTTTAAAACAAAATGTCGCATCATCCTCTGGACACACACAAGCTGTAAGAGCTTCACCCTCCCTCTGAAATGTTTGTGTCACGTAACTGCGGCCGACCAAGCTGCAGGTTCTGTGTCAGAGCTGGTAACCTTGGCAATGCATCACAATGAAATAGTCCACTCAGCTACTTCTTGTGAAAAACTTACGATTTTAGCGGCAAAAAACACCATCAATGCTTAATAATTCATTTAATATTTTTTTCTTTCTTAATGGACCATGGTATAAGTGGGATAATGCCCACAATGCCCATAAATTAATGGACTTCGCGGAGGCAACCGTCCAATGTCCTTCGCATCAGGCATGGATTTATGATAATGGCCACCTCGGAGGGCATTATCCCTTATGTGTAGGTGTTTGTGCAGCAGTGATAAAAGTCCTACAGCAGCATCACCTAAAGTAAACACCTGTTGATAAAATAGATTATTGGCTGTTTTTTTTTTTTTTCAAAGTTTTTTTTTCACTTTTTTACATTAGATGATCCCTTTAGTTGTAATAATCAGTTCAAAATTTCATTAAATCCAGACCTAAAAAAAAGGTCTCATTTGGGCCCCCTTTTTCCTGGTCACCACCACCACCACATAGCTGAAGTATAAACCCTGTCTACCACCAGCCAACTACTGTGTTTAAGAAGGTCCTGCCAAAAACAATACATTGAGGTAAATATGTGCCGGTGTGAACCATGATCTAGATTCCTTTGTCTCAGCTGAACCACAAACACATGCAACAAGAGAGAAAAGCCGATCAGCTGATCACGAACAGCCGTCATGATTCCCGGAACAACATGAGAGGAGAGGGAAGAAGCATTTGCTGCACAAAGAGAGACAACTAGAGAGCCACTAGAGAATTGGTGCAAACCGGTGGATTAAAGAGAAAAAATGTGGGAAAAGTGCAGGTGTGGCTCATCTTTTCCACCTCGCCTCTCTACCCATGTCCTCCACCCCATATACATCTTTTTTGTCTGACATCATTAAAACACACATAAATGGTGCATTAATTATTGATATAATGCACAAGACAGCAAACACTGAAATTGAAATACATCAAACACACCTATAATGACTAACAAGTTCATATTGATCCATCAGAACCCCCCAACTGTGACTCACAAGGAAGGTGTAATTTCTGGGAAATATGCATCATCCATCTGCTGTTTTTTTCTGATCTCCTTAGCATCTCTTAGCTTCACATTTTATTTTAAGCTTTGTCTTTCATCACTGTAAGGAGAACAGCTACCGAGAGGATGGCTAGAAGGATTATTTCTAAATAAAAATAAGAGGAAGTATCTGGGTTTATTTAGATGAAAGCTTTCAGACATGTGGGTACAGCAACATACTCATTTATACATGTAATTCATGCACCATAGTCAAAGTTGTCTCCAGTATGACCCAATTTCTGAAAAGACAGTCAGAGCTTTCATTAGAAGCAAATTTTAAGGGTTTATTTTGAAGAGGTGAAAGAAAAGCGTACACATGCTGGACATGTTTAACTTCTGGAAAGGATCTTATTGTGTGATTGTGCATATGTTTGGAAAAAAATGTAGCTTTCATTTAACTATATTATTCAATAAGCTTTATTCTCTAATCGCATCATTCTCCTTATCTTACTCATAATGAGCCTCATTATTTTATACTTATTTTTTAATTTACTTTTGAAAATATTAAAGAATTTTTTTTCTCTTTCTTTTTTTCCTTCTCTTGGCAAATGTTTGTAGTAATCTTTGCTTGAACCTATCTGAAATAATGAGCAACTGCTGGCAAAATGCCCAAGTATCAAGTAGCACTGTGGGTAATGAAAGTATTGTGTTAAGTACAGCTCCAACATTTTTGGTTCGGCTAACCTTATCTTTTTACTGGAATGTAAAAAGATCAGTTCTAGTGGTGTCTTACCACCTCATTAAAAGCTTATAACTATTTCTTAAGTTAGTGTTTAGGATTGGTTCCACCTAAAATTAAACTCACTATGCTCATGTATAGATAAAATAACCAGGATTGATGGTTTCAATTCTCATACCTTTACATACATCCCTGACTTTATTTAGAGTTTGAGATTGAATATTTTTTTTATTTAAAAGAGAAGAGCCTAAAAAAAGGAAGGGAGAAAAAATCCTGAAAAGTTGTGATTTTCTAAAGTATAAAAAACTTACTTTTGTATTTTTTATATTCTAATTAGTAAAACATCCAAGAGAATTCATTTGGTGTTTTTACTGACCAACGTGATTACATTTAGAATAACAGATCTGAAAGCTAATGCAGAAAAACACAGAAAGGTTGGGAGAGAAGCAAATAATGACAAAAACGTTTACAGAATATAAAAGTACCACATCTGTAAGACTACTGTCACACCCGCACCAGTCCCTGACATCCTCTGCTCAGCTATTCCCCAGTTCATATTCCCCTGATCATCCACACCTGTCCCTGATCATCTCAACCTATCACATTCACTCCAGTCCTGCACTACAGCCAATCACTCCCTGGATCCCTAACCAGTAATACCTGTCTCTCATTTGCTCACCAGCCCTTATATACCCCAGCACCATTTTCACTCCCTGTCGGACCTTAACCTGCGCACCTACATGGACTAATCCTGTTCCCCAGCCTGTTACATGCTAGAAAATTTGCCAACATTTCTGCAATAGGGGTTCTGAAAGAATATTATTTTGCTGAGCGGATGAGCACACATGTATGTGATCAGATGTCTATGCAGGTATAGAAGCGTGTGTGTGTTTGGGTGTGTACATATTTGAAAAGGTTCCATGGCTCTGCTGATTACCATTTATACATGTATATTTCCGGGCTATTGCTGACAAGCTGATATTGCTTTTACATTTTATGTTTATACATTCTTGAAACACAATTTAAAAATTAAAAGTATTAAAAGAACATCATTCCATTGGCATGTAGCCTAATGTTTCCTATATTGAAGGAGAAAAACTCATATGCAGTAAAACGTTTAAAAAGATTGTGTCTGTAAGCTTTTGAGACATATAATTTAATATGTTTTCACATATACAGCTTTAAATTTTGCACTCTGTCATTTTTAAATTGATGGGCAACCTGAGTCATTTGTTATGAAATTGTAAACAACAGCACCTTCACACCATGTGGTGTTGCAGAAAGAGAACAATTTTTTACCTTAATAAAAAAACACATTTTTGTAAGGCAATGTCACAATAAGTATTTTGGTGCAAGTGAATGCAGCAGAACATCTGAAGAAGCATCAATACCAGCGTACTGGATGGTAAACACTGCCTCACAGTCTGCAGGAAGATCATACTTACTGTCACTGGAGTGGAAAGCAAGCGCTTTGGAAGAGTTGTTGGCTTTTTTGTCTTCTGTGTGTTCACTATTTCTACTTCAAGAAGTGTGCAAGATTTTGACCAGGTAGACAAACAAAAAAAAAAAAGATTCAGTTCAGTGATATGACGATGAAAATAATACTGAACAAAATGAGAAAGGAAGAGATATTGATCTTAAAGGACAAAAAGACACTTTCAAAAACTTTACAGGAGAGATTTTCAATGCTGTTCTGTCTCTGTCAATACTCATCACTGCTGCATTTAGACTTTTAGAAATAGTTCAGAAATAGAAATTCCTTCAGTGTTTATCCCACATATTGCATGTAATGCTTGAAAGCTCATTCACTTATCAGTGAAACTCCAAATTTATCAAGGATACAGATCAGGGACCAAGGTTTGCTAAAATAATCAAATCTAACAAGAACAGAAAATATCATAAATAAAGCAAACATCTTGAAATGATTATGTGTTTTTAGTGATTATGTGTAAGCTACTCATCACAGTTTGTAGCAACACCAAAGGTATTACACAGGGACTTCATAAAAAGTCTTATTTGTTGTCAGTGAACACACTCAAACTCCAAAATAAGCTTTAAATGACTGTTGAATTAACATTCACCTTTCGTATACAAATTACTGCAAATAAACAGTAAATTATAGCTGTGATGCATAAAAAAGGAGTAATCCTTTTAAACACTGAAGACAAAGGAATCAGGGACCAGAAAAAAATGTTCTCAAACTACACATGTTCAAATGTCCATTTTCAGGACTTCAAAATGTAATGGAGATTTTTTTAAACTGTAATAAAACAGTTAAAACTGTGATATACTAAAAATGTGGCGTCAAGTATGTAGAGGTTGGTGCGAAAAAATAGAGCTTAATATATGATATAATGTGAAAGCATTAACCACATTAAGATTCTGAAACTATTGCACATTAATAACGGTCAATGTCAATCACTGCTGCTTAAGAAAAAGTTCGATGACCCCATTTGATTTAGTATTAAATGAATTAGTATTAATTCAGTTAAATTAATTTAATTCAGGTTTCAAGGGAAAAAATAGTTTTAACTCCACTGCGTCTCTGTGTAAAGCGAGGCACCTCTGGGTTTAGTCTAGTGTGAAATGTTGGTAGACCACTTAACAAAAAGAAGGAAACCTTCTTTTTAGTAGATTTAATAAAATGACTAAGGAGAATGTACGTAAAAATGTAAAAACCACTTCAATGGCTGAAACTTCTTCACAACAGATTATGATATAAGGACCCCAGCCTCCTCTCTCAGAGGTGGTCGCTAGGGGCGTGGCGTCGTAGCTAGGCAGTGACGTCAGCGAGAGCTGTTCAAAGTGCGGTGGTGCTGAAGAGACAACTCTGCTCGCCGCTCAGTCAGACAGCCAGCGGCTCGCTCGCTCGTTCGCTCGGTGGTTTGCTTTGCTTGCTCCGCGGCCGCCAGCTGGTCCGTGAACGCTGGATTTCACCGCCCTGAAGATTGTTTCTCAGCACCGGAGGACGTTGAAGAAGCCCATGTGGAAGAGATTTCCACAAAGTAAGCCGCGTCTTTTCTCGCCACCTCTCTGTGTTATGTGTCGGGAAATCAGCAGCAGGGATGGATAATCTAGGCTACATCATAACTGGATTAGAAACGGGAGTAAATAAGAAGTGATGCTTTTTTCCCCCCTTTTTTCCCTGACTGAATTACTCTCAGTTGTGTAAAATCAGCCACATATTTGTGTAGTCCCTGCTGTCTCTATTAGCCCATGTGTGTCTCGCAGCCGCACCTAAATCTTACCTTGTGCCTGCTGGGGTAAAACATTTGACTCATATTTGCATGATCCAATAGTCCGACATGCTCGCTCTTTCCCCCTCTCGCTTTCATTGCTTTCTCTCTCTCTCTCTCAAATGCGCGCGCACACACAGAGGCAGACAAACTGTTGTCTTTGCACGAGCGCCTGAAAATTGGTTCACTGCAACTGAATGAGACAAAAATGAGTGACTTTGACATTTTCCAGTGTGATGAACCCACTCTTTGCATGTAGTGGTTGTTTGGGTTGGCGGGTTTTACACATCATGAAACATCCTGGGAGAACTGGTTCGTTGTGGTGTTCAGGTTTGTTGTTGTGTTTTCTGATAGCTGGCATAGAATCACAGTTTGTGGCAGAAAGTGCCGAGAATCTGTTAAGAAGTATCCCCCCCCCCCCCCCCGCTCCATCTTTAACATTTAGGTGTGGCCCTGCTGGCTTCTCCTCTCCTCTCTTCCCTTGTTACCCTCTATTTTTCTCATCCTGTGCCTTCTTTCTTCCACTTCTCTTCCTCCTTTCTTCTTCTTTATTTTTATTAATTGTATTTTTTTCTTGTTTTTTTTGCTGTGTTCTCCATTCCCTCATCTCTTAATACACATTTTTCTAATTCCCCCTTTTTTCTTTTTCTCATCCTCCTCTTTTATCCTTCTCTTCTTCGTTCTTTAATGCACTTTATTTTCTTCCCTGTTATTTCCTCCTCCTGTTTACCCCACCCCTTCATCCCATCTTTTATCTTATATCTCAGCCTCTCCCTTTGTCTCTTGTTTCCTCCTTATTATTCCCCCCCTTCTGTTACTTCTTTCAGATTTTTCCCTTTCCGTGTTACACCCCTCTATTTCTCTTTTATTGCTTTGGCTGATGTTGTGAAAAAGAGTCCAGCCCGAGCTGTAAAACTGTCTCTCTTTTCCTTCTGTACGCATCTAAAGCAAAGCAGCTAGTAATCAATTTTTCTGTCTTTGATTTTGTTCTCAGCTCAACTTGAACACTAACAAATGTGGTAGTGATACTTGAAGTAACTGACTCAGTGGAATCTACTTTTTCTAGTGACTTTTGTCCACTTGTTTGCTTTTTTTCCGCCCTTGTCTCAACAGATAAAAGAAAAAGTTGCTAGCTGTGCTGATGCTTTCTTCTAAAAACAGACTCCAGTTATCCCTCCTATCTTCTTCATCACCTCACCAGCAATTAATTAATCAGGAACAATTTATTTATTGTAAAATATTTCCCATTTAAATTAGTTTGTAATTCTAGAGATGCTTAAACTCATAATAAAAGTATTTCTGTCTGCTGTAAACCTGGATTATGGTTCATTTGCTGTCAGGAAGTATTATTGTTTGACAGGCATGACTCTGCTTGACAGTTTGGTTTTTTATGCTTTTTATATTAAATTTGAAGTAGTTGCTTTGATTACAACCCTTTTATGGCATTGACATGTGCAGAAAGAGGTAGAAGCTATCTGCCTCTGTCACTTTTACTGAAAAAATAAAATAAAAATCCAATGGAGTTTCTGTTTATACACATATGGTCAGTGTAGAATAGGTTAAGCAGCCCCCCCCCATCAGATGTTCTGCAAGCAATCATAATGTCTTATTTAAGCCATTACCGTGGCTTTTGGGGAAATCAGCATGATGATAAATAATAACTGACATTAGGAGAGGGCTGCAAAAATATGTAAATATACTGTAAAGAACAGCCATGCAGCCCAGCTCTTCTTACATTATCCCAATTATCTCTTTAGTGAAATGTTCCCACTCATTTGGAGAAAAAAAAATCACCCTGTTTCCCTTTGATTCTGTGGCTTATTCAGTATAATTCTTGGCTTTAGACCAGCTTGTCAGAGCAGCAGAAGTCTTCGCAATATGCCGACATCCTTAAACAGAATCTTGAGACTAACCTTTTCAGTCTGGCTGGCAGGATGTGTCGCCGTTTACCAGTTTGATTGTTTAAACCACCTTCTGTTTGAAATTTTTTTAATTCAAGCTGTTAGTCAGAAGCTTCTGATTGGCTTCCGAATTGTTGGAGTTTGTTTTTTTTTATTGTGACTCTTAAATCTGTAATCTTTTAAGTGAGTGGCTTCATTAAACACAGTAGAGGCTCAAAGCTTCGATGATTTATATCTCAGAATTAGCTTGAAGGAAGAATTAGTGCTATTGATTGGCTGCTTTGAATTCTTGTCATGATTTGGGTTCAAAATTATACAAGAAAACTATATAAACTAGGTCTTTCTGCACACACATTTTTAACTTTTCTTTCTGTCATGGAAAAAAGTAATCAGGGGGAGGTCAACTGTCCTCTTCATCCTCCTCCTCCTTTATGCTATCCCAATCCACCAATGGAGGCTCTGTGTGTGTCCAGCAGACAGAGCAGGCAGGTGGTTGAGTGGAGCTGGCAGGTCGATAGGGCAAGCAGGTGGGGGCTGCGACTCAGGTGACACCTGATAGTGGCGGATCTGGTTTCTCTACCTGTAAGCAGGTGGAGAGATGTCAGTAAAATTAACTGTGTATAATGTGGAGCAATGTTTGTTTCTGAAATGTTCAAAGGAACAGACTTAAAGTTGTTTCTCTCAAAGCAATATTTTATAGTCATCTCATCCATCTGAACCTAACTGGCACAAAACATCCTGACAAATTTCCTGTGAGAGCACAGTTCACTTAGGTCTTTTTATATTTGCTCCCAAAGGAGATATTCTGTTGTTCTGCTCCACAGGTGCAGGACACTTCAATAAGATGGATGTTTGTCTTTAATGGTGCTTGGACCCAGGCTGGTTTATTGCAACTAGTTAACCAGATGTGGAAGCAACAGTGATTCTCAGACCTCCATCTTCCTCGCCTTCATCAGCTCTTCCAGAGGAACTCTGAGGCACTACCAAACACCCAAAATAGATAAAAGCCTATTCTCAAATTCTTCTTCTTGAACATACTTCTTAGCCCTACCTACTCCCCCCTTTTAGCAGAGGTAATGTTTCCCTTTTCTTTTAGGGATCAAGGAATAATCCGTACAACGTCTGTATCACTGAAGATGATCCACTTCTCCACTTGATGCAGCCCATTATTCATAACCTTGATTAAATAATCCACCCTTTTCCAACTGAGGAATCTGGATTTGATAATGCGATAATGAGCGGTGCTGATATTTTAGGGACGTCTGTAAATCTGTAACATGTAATCGATGGATGAGGACTGATGAATGGAAAGACAGAAAAGCAGTGTATTGAAAAATCAAAGAAAAGATTATTTGATGATTAGAATAATTAGCTGCAGCTAGCTTTTGTCCTTCTCTTTCAAAGAGTCCCTCAGGGTTTACCCCCTAGTTTCAGATCTCTGCCAGTAAGAATAAGTGTCCCATCACTCTTTTGCTTCTTCCTGATGCAAAATTATTCTGTTTGTAAGCTGATATTTCACAGTGAAGTACATCACACTACCAGCCCTTTCCTTTTATTGGTGCCCTCACACACAACCAGAATTGTTTATTCTCACAACTGCAGCATTCATAGTCAGACAAAAAACTTGATTCAAAGAAACCACACGAAGGTAATGCAAGCTGCAGGAAATATTCTTTTTTGTTTTTATAGTGTGTATCTGCTCTGTGCAGCAGCGATTGGTCTGCAGCAGAGATGAGAGGCTTGTTGTGGACAGTTGAGTGGAGGCCTGCTGTTATTTGAATCAGAAACTGCAAACCTTCAAGGATGTGTGATGTCTGTTGGCTTATGTTGTTAATTTCAAACCATGAGGATACAAACATGGTGTGAAATATGACCGTCATGGCTGACTATTTAAAAAACAGAGACACATAACTGGCTCCAGTACAGATATTTTCTCAATCGGAGAGTCGATTCCACGCTGTAATGATTCTCTCATTAACAATAATATCCAGCTTTTTTTGTCCAAGAGGGCATTATGCTCATATAAATCTATTTCATGCTGATTTTATTTTCCTGTTATTTTACTTAATCTTGCTATAAAGTGCAACTTCATTTCTTAAAACATTTGAAATACCATTACTTTAGTACAAGGCTACTCAATTCGGTCCTACGAGGGCCGCAATCCAGCAGGTTTTCCATGTATCCCTGCACCAACACACCTGAG
>JBAFTA010000011.1:3472746-3489302 GCA_036919975.1 Melanotaenia parkinsoni | reverse complement strand
TGGATGGATGGATGGATGGATGGATGGATGGATGGATGGATGGATGGATGGATGGATGGATGGATGGATGGATGCACATTAGAAAAGAGACATGAATATGTTCAGTCAATTCAGTTAAAAGTAATTGTGTTTAAGAACTGCCTGTTTAACAATCAGACATAAAAAGCAATTATTTCTTCACAAGGAAAAGTCTCCATTCTGATCTCATGGGGGTAGTATTTTTTCACAATTTAATCACAAATAACAGACACAATGACAAAGAAATGTGTCTATTCCACTTAGAAAAGGAAAGAGTTGCCACAACTTCTAAAACACTGCTGGATGAGTTATAATGTATTTAGTGTGAGTTCTTCCTACTGTTGCAAGTAATAACTTTTGTGTCTACTTTTATATCAGTTCTGCTGCCACTGATTTTCAGTCCAGTTCTTGTGTCATTTAGCATACTAAATACTTCAACCTTGGATGGATGAACTATGGTCCAGATGCATCTTCCAACTCTTCTGCCATCACAGTCTTTAAGGACCCGCTGCATACCATGCTGCTTCGTATGCCGAACTAGAGAAGTGGGAATGAAGTCTTCTTTGTTTCAAACTGATAGCTAAGTGTCTAAAGATACCATTTAAAATGTATTCTTTGTTAAGCTGTCTGTAATGTGTAGACAGCACTGGTTCATCACTTGAGTTGGGCTATTTTTATGTGTGTATAGATGACTCATAGATTAGTAAAAACACTAAAACTAAAGACACGTTTATGTTTAGGTGCAAACTTTGAAAGACCTCCAGTAAGGTTGGAAAACTATTGTCCAACACTAATTTAAAGAATTAATTAAATAAAATATAAAATTAGTGAGAAATTTCAGAAGTTCTTATTATTAAGAGGTGAGGTGAGTGTCAGAAACAACCTGTATATGAAGCTATTCATGCATCGTCATAAATGAAACTCTGACATCATATTTTTAAGAATAAGACCAGAAAAATGAAATGGAAAAAAAAATCATAAAGAATAGGAATAAATATCTCTCTCTCTCTCTCTCTCTCTCTCTCTCTCTCTCTCTCTCTCTCTCTCTCTTTCTCTCTCTCTCTCGCTCTCTGACTGTGATCACTGTCAGGATTTACAAGGTTTTGACAGACCAGTGGAACTTCAGCAGCATCAGCATTAAAACCATTTTAAGTCACCTCAACTGTAACTTAAAATGAAACTGGCCATTTTCGTCTTAGTCAGACTTTAATCTCCTTTCAGCTCAGCAGCAGACATCCACACATAAATCAATGAAGACACACCTATGAGTCAGGTAAGCGGGGCAGTAAGTGGGTGAAACAGGACAGAGGTGTGTTTTATTGTCCAGTTAGTTTTTCAGCCTCAGACACGGGGAGGCATTTACTTAGCTTCTCATTCTTGGAAGTCCAGAGTCAGACATGTCAGACAGCAGCTGTAATTCCTCTTTATGTGACATTTGGAACTTATGAGTGCAATAAGTAAAGCAGATTTTCAAACTGCAGGTTCTCTGATGTCAGGCTGTCGCTGCCTGCCGAATGTACCGTGGATCGATGGTGACATGGCGTCTGTAGAGTCCAGCCTGAAGCAGGTCAGCCAGGCAGCTACTGAAAGCCTGTAGGATCAGCTAGGATTGTCACCCTGATCCTGTATGTTTGGTCAGGTTGGCCTAGTTACGGCCACATCTGGTCAGCCTGATGTTATTAATGAGATATGAAAAATGATAAGTTTCTAAAATAAAATGATGGAAAATAGAGAAGTTTTTAATTTAAAATAACAACATGACTGTTTCTTATTTGGTCCCTTTTGTTGAATCTCTTTTGAGCAGAAAATGCTTTTTGTGGTTTATGGGTTTTGGTTCTGCTCTGTTTTTAGTATTGTTGTTCGTTTTTTGTTGTTTTTCTTTTTAAAAAAAAAAAAAAAAATCTAAGTCCTGTCATTGGATTTCTGCTTTTCTTTATTGCCTGTTACCCCCTGTTTCAGATTAGTATTCTTATTAACTCCCATGTAACCACCCAAGCACTCATACATGCACTTTGTGGTTGTTTGTTTCTTCCATAATTGCCTCAGCATCCCTATTCTTTGGTTTCCCACAGCTGGATAACCTGGGTTTTTTTGGCTTTGTGTTTTAAATAGAAGTTTATTTGCTTTTACACTTGTTTCCAGCATTTTAAGTTTTGCCTTAACAGCATGAGCAAATACTTTAGCACAAGATTGTTAGAAATAATGAGTTCAATTTGCCTCACATTTTAAAACTTAAATAACCAGTTTTTGTGATGCTCTGTAACATATATATATGATTTTTGTCGTGACAAGTGTGCAGTGCAAATCTGATATGACATTGCTAACTCCACTTGTTGCCAGAGATGAGTAATTCCTGTATATCAGTAAAGATCATTGATTTTCCCTTGTGGATATCCACCACAGTTGTTAGTGATGATGCCACTTTTCTTCCTTTTTCACATTTGTTTCTGATTAGGACAGCCACTACCTTAACTAAATTGCAACCACAAATAACCTAGCATATACCAGCACCCTCCTGCAACTCAAGGTAGCCTTATTTTTTTCCTTCAAACCAGTTCATGGAAATGAGCTGGTCTCAAATTACATTTTAACATTTATTCAAAAGAGCGCTTCTGCTTGTTTGCTTGTAAATTGAAATGAGCATGTAAAAAGTCTGTCTGGTACCACTGTGACTGAGATGGCTGTAGCATTGTTATGCTTACTGTTTGCGTTGATGTCAAGTTATAAATCTCACTATATAGAATTATTGTCACGGACTCACTGTCACATACGATATGATTTACATTCTAATGTAGATGTCTGTTTTGATTAGGTTGAAGTTATTTTTGCTGCATAATTTCAGATCTTTCTAGTCTAGTGAGAGAGACTGCCTGCATTTTAAATTGCCCCAAGTGTCTATTTTTCATGCAGCCCAAGGTTGTTCAGTTTGGCCTCACAGTTGTAGAGCTGTTTCTGAGTGAATGCTTTTTCATGCAGAAATCTTAAAAATAGCCCGAGGCTTCGGGGCTTTATAAAGCGTACCTCAAGGTCGATGAGTAAAACCACCCTGAGCCAAAATATGTAGGTGGTGTTCAACAGGCAGCATATACATTATACTTATGGCACATGAGAAGGACTTATATGATTGCAGCTCTAGTTACCCTGGAGAGCTGATTAGAGACCTGCCTTTCCTCCGCCCTCTGCTCCTGGTTTTCATCTTTTCACTCTGCCGCCTTGTTCTTTACATCTCTGTCTCTCTTTCCTGCATCCCTCTTGTGTGCTTGCCATCATCCCCCTCTTCTGTGTATCCTCCATCTGTCTATCTGTTCCTGACATCCATGCTGGAAGGTGTGTGTGCCAGCATGGCAGCATGGTCAGATGTCTGCTAAACTCCTCTGCTCTTGCTTGTATATTGTCCAGAAAGAAGCAATATATTGATTTTTGAGTGATGGATGCAGGTTAAAACATTGTTGCCGTTCTTTTTATTTACTTATTTTGTTCCAAATATCCCAAAGAAATTTTGAAGTTCCTACAGCCCCTTTTTTTGTAGGAACTTGCAAAACATTTTATTTATTCATTGCTCAGTGCTTTAATCCAGTTAAGATTTAACAAATTTGAAATAGAAAAACCAATTCAGCAAGTCGGTTTTATTTATGAGTATTCTGTTAATGTGATTAGAACATGCTTGCTTGATAATATCCATCTGGGTCATGAGTGGTTTAGAAATGAAAATGTCACACATGGATTTAGAGGCTTTGATGGTTTGACATCTTACTGATACGTTCACATTTGAAAATAGGATCCACATAACAACACTTCTCTCCTTCTGATCCTCTAACTGTATAAAACTAAAAGATTCCACATTAATGGTGTCAGTGTATCAGGGTGCAGTGCAGGTGAGGACCCAAACACAGGACTCAGAGGCAGACAGAACACAGGAACAAATGTTTTAATCCAAACTCAGGAGTCACAGAAACCACACGGCAGGCAAAACCCACAAGGATCTGGCGAAGGAAACCGAAAACCAAGTGTTATAAATACACTGAGGGACTAACAAGGAACAGGTGAAGTGAATCAGCTTAATCAAACCAGGTGCACTAATGACATAAGCAAACTAGAACTAACAAGGGAAGGAACTACAAAAATTAAACAGGAAACCAAGCATGACTGACAGATATTCTTTAATTCTTTATTTTCACATTGCTGTTTCCTTCCCCATTTACACATTAAACACTGATAATGTTAAGGCAAAAAAACTACCAAGTTAGGGTTGGGAATCATTATTTATGTCATTTCTGTTGTTGAAAGACACTAAAATTGATCAAAGGTTTTCTTGTGACATCAGAAAATTATGATAAAGGTGAACCCTGTGCATTGAAAATAATAAGGTGCACACATAATCAGAATCAGAATCAGATTTATTGCCACGTAACTTCCATTACAAGGAATTTGTTGTGATTTGACGGTGCCTACATATAAATAAATAAATATGAACCATAAAGATATGAACAAGCCAACTGAACCATAAAAATTACATTCAAGTCTGCCGTTAGTTACAAGGCGACTGGAAACATCCAGGAAGGAGCCAGGATATCTGTGTCTGGTGCAGACATGGATGTTAGGGAAGCAGGTTGAGCTGCATCCCATGTGATCTGCTTTAAATATTCATGCTTCATATGAAGCATACCCATCCATTCTGGGTGGTCCATTTAAGCTGCACACTTCCTCCCTTGTTATTTGCTTGCTTTTTGTTTTGAGACCCTCCACCACATTACAACATTATTTAGTATTCACTTTAATATTTAATAAATTTAAAAACATATACACACAAGGACTGATGGGGTCGGAGCCTAACCACCAAACTACAGTTCTCAATAATGCTCTCATTCATCAACTCATGAGTTATATTACTGCAATATCCTCATGGTAGGACAGGAGTTCAGAAGCTTTGACCCATCCAGGAGCTGCACCTGTATGACGAGCGCTTCCAGGTCTGCTTCAGGCAGAGTAAGGAGTGGTTTAATGACCTGTTAATTGCACCATCATAAGACTGGGCTTAGATTTAGATCTACAGTAAAATTCTGGGTCTCCATTATTTTAGATTTTTTTTTTTATTATTACTATAACAAGCATGCTGTGTCAAGTGCAGCATCACCTCAAATCCAGCTGTATTTGTTTGAGACAAAATCAAATCCAGAAAATGAAGGTGAACAACTCAATGATGGGCCAGATCAAAGGCTGGAACCGGATATCTCTGTTTGGTTTTTATGCTAATTACCTGCAATTCTGCAACAAATATGAATTATGTCCTTTTTCAGTTCCTCACTGTATATAAATTTTCTGAAGTCTCATGTGTCCAGATGTGGGATAATAAATATTTTTCTAAATGCGGCGTTGATAACTGAGGGGTTAGATGCTAAAGACTTTTCCCTATACACACAATGTAAAGTGCATGTCGGGGTTCATAAATGCAAACTATGGTTGCTTGAGTGAGGGGTTGCAGAAGCAGCAAATAGATCATTTTGGTCACCCAGTAGTTAAAAATATGAACATCAAGCACTGTCAGTTCTGTTAGCTGTCTTGGTGTACCCATGTTGTTTGTAGTAAAATATGTTCATAAGCCTCATGTCAACACAGCACCGACATCAGAAACTGTTTCACTGGTTCAAACTCAGCTTCAGACTCTTGCAGAGCAAGCATTGAACTGGCACTTGAAGTGTAGAGTTCAACATGTTTTTACATGCTGGTCAGGAAAAACATGATAGACTGCTGGGTCTTTAGGAACACTAGCAATGGTCAACCTGCTCCTCATATCTAAAATCGGATATTTTTGGAGGTATCTCTGAAAGAGTGGTGTGATAGTGGTGTGATATTGACTAGGACTCCTGGGCCACTTCAGGTCTTGCCTGAAAAAACAATATGAAGCGGGATGTGATCGGAGAAGTCAGCCAACACCTCTGTTTCATCAAACGCTCTTCATATCTTATATCTTCCCCACTGTTCAGAGGGATTAACATCCCATCATATACACCATTAAGGGAAATTTAAGTTGCATTAAGAGGCTCTAAGGAATAAATTCCAGACAACCTATTCAAGGTCATCCGTCTGCTGCAGGGACGATGACTTAACACACATTCACACACACTCTCCCATCACAGATACACATTAACCTCACTTGTGCTCTATGACACATAGAGGGGATTATATAAATCTGCTCATGCGTCATACATAGAACCACACACTCACACGTTTCTTCTTTGTCTGTTACAAATGGCTCTGCTGTGATGATCCAAAATCCAATTGGGGAGCAAAGTGGAGAGCAGAAATGGTTCTGTGACCGTGGGTCGAAGTGGTGTCCTTCCTTGTTTCTGTGCTGCCTTTTAACACCCTGTCATGTTGTCCCTGAACATCTTTCACAACGTATCACCTCAAAAACCTGGTTTTTAGACTGTTGTTTTGACAACATACAAACAGTGGACGTCTAGTATTACATCTGATACTTTATCATCAGTAGATGGGTTTTCCCATTGAGCTTAAGTTTACACAGTTCTTCTTTTTATTTATTTTTTTATTTATCAAACCAGATAATTTGCATTACAGAACATGATGGCTGAAATGATGCAGGCGTTTTCAACAAGAGGAAACTTATTTTTCCACCACTTTATCCCAACTAGAATCTTTGAAGTTCCTGAGGCATTTCCAGGCCCACTGGGTCCAGTTTCGATCTTGTGTTTTAGATGCGTAATGTGTTTATATTAGTGCATTACATACAGAAGAAATAGAAAATAAAGATCTCATGACATAAAGGACAAATAATGCTAAAAAAATAGCTCATGAAACAGTTTCCATAGCTTTGGAAACAAATGTCGCTAATTCATTAGGACTGAAATTATACAAACATCCCATTTTGTTGCATTTGATTTATATGAACCTCTTAAAGCATAACTGCATAACTTTCTGATTTTAAAACTCTGTGCTTCTGACTTATTTTATGGTGCAGTGATGGTCATTATGCACAGCCCTGGGGCCATCTTTGTTCTGCAGCACCCCAAGAAACAGCACTTCACAACATTTTTTCTCCAGCCCAGCGCATCACGGTACAGCTGCACTTTGCTTTGCATCACCGTGTCCCTCACCAGCAAGCGGTTATCTACAAACTAGCCATTTTGAAGATGCACAATAGTTGATTCAGAAAAGAATGCAAGAGGATGTTATCTAAGGAAGACAGGAAAAGAATGAGAGAAAGGCACAGAGAAAGAGATAAAACAACATTAACGTCAGACTGACTTTTGCTGGCTTGAGAGATCTCAGAGAAGAGATATTATGCAAGACTGATGCCAAATTAGTCTTCACTAGTGGATGCCAAAGTCCAAACATCTACCACAATTTAGTAGTGTTGCTTTAAATGTTAATATACACTCACCCAAAGTAAATAAAGGGTTGCTTTTGTTATTTTACATGAGTAAATTGCAATAAAACATCAAAGAAATGTGAGATTTGACAGAGGACAGCACCATGCACACAGATGCATTGATCACCTTCAGCAACAGTGACATTTGCAAATAAACATCACTGTTTTGTTTAATTACTTCTTTCATTATTAAAAGTAGTTGATTATGCCTGTCATTTTTCCAGCCCTTGTAAGAGCCGATGGAGTTTAAAGGGTTTTAAATATTCTTTGATTTTGAACAGACTTCTTGTATATTTCATAGTCAATAAAGGACAATAAAGAGGACAACCTGATTTAGTCTCAGTCTCATCTGCTAACTTTCATGGGGGATTTCTTTAATACAGTTAGGAATTAAAATCATCAATTAGAAGTAAAACTAGGGAAATGTTTTAGTGTAGTGGTCTGTGGTTGTTTTATAGAAATATAAATTATTCACCTCCTTCCAAATAATATTGATATATAATTAATATTTCCCAAGAACATTTAAAGAAAGCTGGTTGGAATTACTTTTCCTTCAAAACATACTTCCTGTCCCACTTAAGTTGTCTAGCATTATAGGCCACTGAGCATAATAGGATTTATGGTTGCTCCAAACCACTACAGTGGTGCCTGTAGCATAATAAGCAGGTCATATAATGTGACTGGTTTGCAAAAATAATTCATGTGGATGTCATTAGCAAAGACACCATTTTTTCCAAAAGGTAACTGGAAAATTTAGACTCTGAGGACAAGTCTGCTTAGGGAGAAATGAAAAATAAAAGTATTTGTATGATCATATAATTAAGCCATACTTCTAAAATATGATAGGTAGAAATCTTGACTTCATCAACAACTGTTCTACATAGCTAACTTTTTTATTTTTGACCTGACTTTTTTGACATCACAGTTTTGGTAACGTCACTTTCGTTAATGCAAACTGACCAATTCAAAGATTATTTAGATTGCATCAACATGTTCAAATTGGGTCTTTTAGAAGAAGGAATTGGGAAAAAAGGGGACAGTTCCTCTTTGTAATCCATCTGAATGAGATTGGCTGAATGATGTTTACTCTGGATTATACTCTATTTGCTGAAATATGTGCATGCCACTGAAGCATCATTTAGAGTGGACAGCTGTGCAGTGGATAGTGAGTGCGTGGAGGTAATAAAGAGGGTTGGTTGTCTGTTGTTGTCAGCAGGTCAGCGTGCACTGATTCTGGGAACATGGAGAGATTATGTTTCCACCGCTGGTTACCTCTGTTAAGAAGATGCAGGGAGTAGGATTTGGGTTTTGTGAGTTAATCTTTTAGTCTGAGGTTTATATTTGGAAACTGTACAAATGAGTGGGCGCTGTCAGTCATGATTGCTGTTAACTGATGAGATGACAGACTCCCACATCATTCAGAGACTAAGCTGTGTTGACTGATAATCGCAATTCTTATTCATTCTGTAGGAACAACAAGGCGTCATGTTAGCTGCAGCTGGAGCTGTGATGCCGCTCTGTCTGCCCTAAGAGTGCCCTCCGCTTCCCAAAGGCTCTAATCTACTTGTGTGAGGTTGGAAAAAAGTGATTTGGGTGGAGCTGTGTGTGTGTGTGTGTGTGTGTCAGATGTGGTTTAGTTGAACCATATGGTTTATAAATGCATGGAGAAAAGGCTGCACACTGATTACCGAGGGAGCAAAATGAGAGCTTGTGTGGCAGCTACATACACAGTCTCTCATTACCTGCATGGACTACAGGCCATGTTATGACCTCAATGAAGGCATCTGTGCATGTGAGTGAGGTAGGGAGGAGTCGGATGCAGATGAGAGACAGCCCTGTTTGGTAATTAGTGAGGTGATGAGGTTAAAGATGACATGAACGCTGGGTGGGCTGTACTGAATGTTAACTTAATTTCAACTTCCTCCACATTCTCTTTTCTATTTGTAGCTTCCTCTCTGATGAGTTGAAGTTTTTTGTTTGTTTTTGGGCTAAATTCAGGTTCAGATTTAACATTACAGACCTGTGCATCTGGTGTATTGGTTTACTTGGTAAAAATAGACTGAGCCTCAACCATTGGAAGAAAACAAAACAGAGTGTAAGTGGACGTGGTTTTGTTTGGTCACAGCCTGTCAGGCTACATACTCTGCTTTGTTAGGACTGCTTAGATTCATTCTGTGAAGCTAAAGCTGTAAAAGGCCAAAAACACTTTTCTAAAGAGCTTTTCAGAGCTAAGCATTTAATAGCTTTTCTTTTAAAATAATTTGCTTGTTGTTTTATTTGACACAAGAGTTTTATAAAACCCTGCAATGGATAAACTGATAATAAAGTGCAGGTGAGACCTGCAATATTTACCTCAGTTCTATTTAGGCCACTGTCTGTTTACATAGTATGAGCTGTGGATTTTTTATTCTTCAACCCACTCACTATTTCTATCAAAATTAATATGAGAAAGTAAATAGCAATTCAGCTGGAGACTTTCTTTAGTTCTTTGAGGCATGCCCATGCATTGGCCCTTAAAAATATTTTAGAGACTGATGGGTGAACATGACTTGGAATGTAGATTTTAAACTGCCTTTAAGTGCTGTATTTACTACAATTCTAGCCTTTTAGCAACCAGGGCTTAAAGTAGTTCTCAACAGCTTCTTATCCAGCTCTGCACCAGCCTCTTGAGTGTTGCAGAAAGGCAACATCTAAACCCTGCAGGACCTGGCCCAAGCGGTCTGGAAATGGTGATCCCTGCTCCATGAGCTCTACTCTGCCCTCTTATCAAAGGCACTAATCTTTTTAAAGTATCATTATGTAACTTTCTAACCTTAAAAATGTGTTTTTGACATTTATTATGTACATTCCTAAAACGGTCATTGTCCTGAAGCATCTTGAGGCTGAGAAAATGCATTTCATAATTCTTCTTTCCACCCTGGAACATTTTGTTACAGCTGATTTTCGCTTCATGCACCATGTCACATGCTAGCACCTGGATATCAACCCACTGGCCGTTTTGAATGCACACCTTGGTTGATTCGTCAAAGAAATGCAAGAAACATTATCAGAGGAAGAAAGGACAAGAAAGACAGAAAGGGACAGAGCAAAAGATAAGACAAGAGTCAACCTCAGATTGACTTTTACTCTCTAGAGAGTGTTCAGAGTACAGTTAGAGTGCAAGATGCCCAATTAGCCGGCGATTAGGGGGGGCCTCACTGAGACAATTAGTCAAAATTGAGAAGTATATAGATAACAAAAATAACTGAAAAATATTATCTGTGTATATGTTATCTGCTACAAAGTGTTCCACAAAAACCAATAAAATTATTGAAGGTACAAGTATGAATAAAATATCTTAATAATTTAAAAAATATCTCAAACAGACCTGCCACCCTGCTTATGAAGAAAATGAAGTAGCTGTAAGCTAGTTGTGGATAAACGAAGGGAATAAATTGCTCCACCAGCTCTTCAAATACAGGCTTTATTATTTATGTATCATACTCTATATGTTGAAAAATGCTCAAGCAGTCATCAGAAAATTAAAATGTGACACAAATATGTTTTATGAATCTCTGCAAGGTCAACTGGTGGACATAAAGTTAGCAAACAAACAAGCTAACATTGTCAAGAAGAATTAGTGTTGAAGGTAAAATTTACATGGTTCTGTCTGTTGTGTTTGATGTGCACAACTTTAAAGGATGATATAATCTCAGTGTTTGTAAATAACTTGTCACACCACCACTAGTACATGCTAGTATCGTTACATGCTAGTTCACCAGCTCTCTATTAAGCTTTAGTTGTACATGGTGGTGTGAACATGGGCAAATATAGCTGTTGAGTTTGTATGTGGATAAATTACTGCGGACAACTTTGAGAAAGAGGAGCTGAAGAATTAAGAAAAACATTTTACTAAACCAAAGACTTATAGCTGCCTGATGCTAAGTGGTTGAAAATGTGAGCTGCACCACCTCCCAGCCTCACTCTCTCTCTTAGTACCTAATATAACACACATGTAAACAATCATGTGGGACCCTGATACATACAGGGCACTGAGCAGTAAATCACAGGCACAACCAACAGGATTATATGTTATATAAACTCTGACAATTTCAGCCTGTCATCCAAAGCATTCAATTGGAATCAGCCAAACCTAAACACTTTTTAGGCCACATTTACATGTTCATCCTTCTTGAGGCATGGGCATAAAATAAAAACCATTTCAAGGTAAAACTGTTTTGCAAATGGTCAAATAATGCATGTTATTAAAGGTCAGGAATTGACCATCAATAAATCCAAGTACTAGATTAGCGTTTTATGCCTTTAACTATAAAAAAAGGACCTCATGCAGTGGGACCTCCAGTCACTATTAGTGACAGCCTCTGTCTTGACGTAAAGCCAAGTATTGGTCTGTCAGTCATAGTCTAATCAAGCTGCCAGCTTCACAAAGAAATAGGCTAAATGCTGAGTGTGTGCTTTAGGATATGCTGTCATCTTGCAAAACTGCAACAAAGATTTAATGAATCACAGCTTTTTTTTTATTTAATTTTATTTTTATTTTTTTCTGAGGACAGTGGCATGTGCACATGACCAAAAGGGAAATCCACACATAATGCAGTAGCCTATAAAACCGTACCATACAGCCTAAGCTTAACAGCATGACTTAAAACAGTTCTTATTCTTCTGTTAAAAGGCCTTTGGGAGCTTTTATCTTCCTTCGGGCAGACCACAATCAGTCCCACCATTCCCATTAGGTAATACGGTGTAGGTGATCCGACAGAGAGGCTAATGCTGCCAAAGACAATTTGTGGATCGATGTTGGTGACTTTTTGCGGTTGAATTTGTATGAACTGATGGATCTTTAATAATGATATATGGGATGTTAGAGGGAGAGTTGTGTCCTAGCTGACTGTTAATTAAAGCTAATAACTTGATGAACTTCATGAATCATGAAGTATTCAGAACTTGCCCAGGTATGATCAAACTTTGAAGTTGGTGTTGGGGAACTTTATGTTCTGATCCTTTTCATTAATGCTAAGGTTAAGTTTTATCTGAGAGTAGTGACCGACAGATTGCTCTCATATAGTATGTTCATGAAGACGCCGCAGAATCCAGTCTAGCTCCAGGCAAAGGTTAGTTTGGGCTACAGTCCGACTCCAGCTGCAGTCTTAGACTACTTTGAACTGTTTTCATGCACGCACTGTCCACATGCTCAGCACTCACAGGACTGGCTGAGAGGGGTCTAAGCCAAGGCCGTGAGTAGAGTAGAAATGCTCTTGGAGGAAGATAACAACTTTTGCAGACCCCTGTTCTTTGTTGAACCTGTTGCAGCATAATAAATGACATGAGAAACAACAGAAGATTTATGGGTTTATTTCTCACCAGTGGATTTTCCTTGATATTGGTATCATTGTTTTTTGACTGCCTCAATTCATTCCAATCAGGAACTATTAATAGCATATTTCTGATGCTGTTAATGGCATAAATTTGATTAAATATGAAAATATAATGGTTCATAGTTTATATATAGTTATAGTATATAACATATAGTTCTTATTTTATTGCATTTTTATTTAATATTTGTATTTTATATTTCGTTAATCTGCTTTTCTTTGTTTTTTTGTAGCTGAGCTGTAGTTTTAACATTTAGCCATTTTAAAGGGGGAATAAGTTTTATCGTATCATAAAGAACAACAGAACCTGTCTTTAGCTGATATTACAGTAGTCCACATTGAGCTTGGGGGTGGGTTTTATAGTAGTCCCATATATGGGATTTAATTTGTTTTCACCTCTTGACAAAACAAAATTAGCAAATTTCTTCTTTTTTTTTTTTTGGTGTGTGCCATTTTAATTATTTTTTAAAAAGCATGTAGGCTACTAATAATTACAGTTACACAATTCTCCAAAAGTACTGAAACAGACCCTTTAGTTGCAGAGATTTACTCATTACATTTTGCATATGCAATTTTCAAGAAGAGGCCTAAAGACAGACACAGGGCAAAGTTCAACATCCTTGAGCAACACACAATGATTCCCAACTTGCCATATGAAGTTGCTGACAATGAGCCCCTTGCACCTGCTTTTTATGCATGGGATACCCCTTCACTCCCACTTTCTGACACATCAGGAAATGCTTTACTGCTGCATTATTGCCAGTTATCCCTCTGCAGCTTTAAAAAAAAAGGAAGAACATATCATTCCATAGTGCCTTCATTTCTTGTCTTTGACATTAGTTCAAGTTTAAGGTGAGGTGTTAAATGGTTAAGGTTAGGAAAACATTGTGTTCTCACTGAGAATATGCATATGTTCCTCAGTAATCCGGAAATGGTGAAGAAAAAATATCACATCAGTTAAAATGTATTGATGGAGGAGCATGTCTCTGTTAAGCAATATCCAAATCCACAACGCTGACAATTTCCCATCTGGTCTAATTTCTAAAACATGTGCAATATTACAGACGAAAAAGATTTTAAAGAATGAATACATTGATTCTCAGCTGCATACAAGTCCATTAATCTGTTGGTGATTTGAAGGGCCCTTCCCCCACAACTCCTGTTAACATCTCTGTAATTTCCTGCAAGGATTACAGAGCATTCCAGGATTCATAATTCAAGATGACTTCATGAAAACACATGGAACATTGTATTGAAAATAAAGCGAGCGCATAAAAATTAAACAGCTGTAGTGCTTCAGTAGTCTCAGCTTCATGTGGAGCCGCAGATGCAACATTTAGATCAAGAAAGACTCTGACTTTGACACAATGAGAAGCCATGAATGTCCTTTTCATAGAGATGAGGTCTGTCGCATAGGTGCTGATTAACGTTAGCGCAGGTGAATTCTTTTCAAAAGATACCAGTTAATGAATTGGAGAAGTTTTGCTTTTAATTAAAGGAATAGCCCAACATTTAGAAAATGCTTACAAACTTTCTTGTTGAGAGTCAGAAACTTGGCAGTATTGTTTTGTCCTTGATAGGCCACGAAGCAAACGTAGCAAAGCATAAATACTAGAAGTGTGGAAAAACAATGTTTTCCTTAAAATTCATTATCGCTCAACTAAAAGTAGAGCAAAAAGTATGAATGTAAAATCACAACAGTTGTGTTTCTTTTCCTAAGATCAAGGTTGCTGTTGCTTACATAAATGTGAAGCTAAAAAAAGGGGCAATTATATATAGTGCATGTTATAGGACTATGATGTCACCTGAACTAAATATATATATTCAAAATTATATTCAGGTGTTAGGTGAATAAATGCTGGGAGATTTTGCTTGTGAAGTATCAGGAGAGATGCCTGGTTGTATTTCTTTAAGACAGTAAAAGGTCACCCGGAAAAGAGTTCCCTTAGGAAGTGAACAGTCTTTCCCCCTTCCCAAACAAACAGAATAAAAGGAAAGATGCCCCCATAATTGCCTGATAACTAATGTATGAAACTAGTTCCTTTTCGTTTCTTACTTTTGTCATTGCAGTTGTATTATGTCAGCTATTCTAATAGCATCAAAGAATATTTATAAAATACTGCAAAGTTTATTATCGCCTATTCCCTGGTATCTCCTGACTGTAACCAGCTGTAGTGGGCAGTCATGTAAAACATCCAACATGCTTTGTTTTCTGTAATGTGTACATATTTCTATGTGTATCATATCCTCCAGTGTTCACTAAATACTGTTCTACTGTCATTTGATATCATTTTCAAATAAGAAACATTAAAATGTGAATGTCTTGCATGAAATGATAATTCTTTCCACATCACTGGTGATAAATGAAAGCATTAACATGCATTTTATTTTCAGTCTTGTTTCCCCTCACTCGCGTACGCACTTACCTGTGTTTGCCACAGCCTGAACTTTGGGCTGTTTCCATAGCAACATTCATCACACTTGATGACGGCGACAGTATGCAGTTATTTGCTCTTGTCCTCTCTCAACATTTACTATCCTCTTCTCTTCTCTTCTCTTTCCTTTCTTTTATTTATTTGTTCTGAGCAACTTAATCTTCCCTGAGCATTTCTAAAGTGCACACACTCACCATGAAAATGATTTTGGACTTATACCTCTATCTGTCTTCCAGAGAGATTGAAGCACACTGAACAGAATATGACTTGACTGAGATATGGAGGATGCATTATGCACAAGGCAGGACTTGCTGTCACAAGTATGATAAATAATGAGTAGGACAGGAAGAGGTTTAGGCTGTCATGAGAAAGAGCTCAGCACAGGCAGTAAGTGCACCATGCAAGGAGGCAACAATATACTGCGGAACATCCAGTTCTTGCTTTAAAAAACGGGGTTACCAAAAATGCATGGATGTTTTGAAATGAAGAAAACAAACATGCAGATAATTCCATATATTAAAGCCTCTGTGCAGCAGCATTCAAACCCAGGTTGTTTTAGGACTGCAGGGCTAAAATTGGAGCCTAATAATCTTGAGTCTGACAAAGTGCATGAAAAATTTAAATTTGTTTGATTTTTGATGAATAAATTCTGAAACGTCTGGGCTGCCTGGCACGCATCATCTGTCATCCAGGAAGGAAATACATAGCTGTTGTTTTTCTGTTTGTTGGTGTTGGGGAGATTTTGTAGTTTTGTTTTCAGCAGTCAAAATGTTAAAGTTGTCGCCTGCAAAGCAAAACAAATTAGTTGAAAGATGTTCCAGAAGTAACAGAGATGAGGAAACAATAAATTTAGGCTGAACTAATTCCCCTTCGTAAGGTATAATCTAGTACCAATTGCATCATTAAAACACATTTGTCTTTAGTATTACTGTGTGCACATATAAAAATGTCCTCAGGCAACCATGTGTAAGCTAACAAACACCTATCTGGAATTTCAGGAGGAGTAATCTGACCTTTGTTATTCTGCTTTTCAAAAATGTAAATTCTTTAATCCTGCATGTATGTGTTCATTCATGCATACGTAGGAAGTTGTTTATTGTTAGAAAAAGGCAGCTCTTCTACTGTCAACCTTGCACTAATATAAAAACCTTAAGGCATAAAATACTGCACCAGTTGCTTGAGCTCCTCACATCTGAGGTATTCTACTATGGTGTCAGATTTAGGCCATAAGTCTAGGGGGCGCAGTAACACACCCACGATAAATTGACACTCTCTCACACGCGTAGATATTAACTTTGCGCGCACAATCTAACTGTCTCACACACGTAGATATGAAGTCTG
>JBAFTA010000011.1:3457050-3469956 GCA_036919975.1 Melanotaenia parkinsoni | reverse complement strand
CTATCTATCTATCTATCTATCTATCTATCTATCTATCTATCTATCTATCTATCTATCTATCTATCTATCTATATATAATGTATATAAGGCTACTTATTTATGTATGAGCTGAAATACAAATAATCTTGAAGAATTTTCTTTGTTGTCCAGTTATAAACATCTTCATCTATTAAATTCTTCCCCACTTTTTGTTCTTGACTTTATACAATTTTAATATAGCACCTACTTTTTATTTCTAATGTTTTTAGAGGTTTAAACGGTCTGTGTTGTGAAGTTAAAATAAAAAAAAAAGTGTGCAGGACTGTTTCTTTTTCCTGCTGCGTAACACCAAGCAGGCTGGTGCTACATTGACATCAATCAGTGTATTGATCCACTACAAACTAGCTGACCTGGATTACGCAGAACAAACATAGCAGCAGCTCTGCACATATTCACACATTCATGCTGATGTATACACAGGCAGAGGGCATGCGCACACAAACATACATTGTTGGTTTGAGCCCCACTGCTGCCTGCTCTAAACACATATTATTGGCTGTATAAAGGACTTTGAGGTAAATCTGCTGCATGTGAAAGTAGCAGGGCAGGCCTGAATGGGCCTTTCTTCTCATCTTCACAAGTTCACCTCCTGAAAAATGAACCAAGCCAAGTGTTTATGTGCCTTTGTCAAAACAAAGGACTGAGAAGATGTTTTTGGTGGGCAGAATCTTCTGGCTCCCATGTAGTTCTCACAACAAAGGGGAGGAGATGACTTTGGAAACAGGTTGCTGAAGGAAGGATGCAGAACATGACGGATGGTAACAGTCTTAAATAAAAACCTAAATCTTGATCTCAATTTACAAAGATTGTGAAAAAAGATACCATATCCAAGAAGCTGCTGCTGAATGTTTATTTCATGATCTGTTTAAGTGAGACAGCTGTAGGTAAAGAGCTCATCTTACTTATTATTCAACCACACCATTCCTTTATGTGAAGTCACGACTAGTACTAAAAGCTATGCTGCCATGTAGTTTGAAGATTGTTTAACAGATACTTAACCTCTTTTTGACAAAGCCTATTTTTCTATCTCCTGTCAAAAATTACATACCAAAAATGAATGAAATATATCTTCACAACTACAGGGGTTGGATGTAAAATCTTGGCGTTAAAAGAAAGATGTGAGATTACTATGGGAGTGTCAGAATGTACACTCTGTTACTGTGTCGGAGTAAATTAATCTGAATACAGTAGAAAATTGAAATGCTTAGCTTCAGGACTTCAGCAGGCCTGCAGCCTGGTCAGGCCTGGAGTTCTACATAAAAGATCATTAAAATAACTGTCCGACAAACAGTCGCCATGCGCAGAGATAAATGGTAGACTGTCTGAAGTCTAGCAACTAGCATATAGAAAGCAGAATATCATTGTAAAATAACTCATTATAAGGCAATAAGCCATTGTCACACTGGCAGTTCAGATGTGTTTATTTTACTATAAATACAAAGCAATGTACTTTAAATAAATAAAGTATAATTTAAAGAGTTAGAAAAATGTATTTCCCTGATAAAATCTGTGCTTTCTATGTTTGCTAAATGTCATGTCTTTTTATATCACTTGTGGCACCCGCCTACCGAAGCTCGGTGTTATGTGAAGCAGTTTGATGGCATTCAATTTTTTAGCCTCCAGTTTTATCATTTTGACTCATCTTCAGTCCTCTAATGGTAAAAAGGTTAAAAATCCAACTTTGCTACCTTGCTCAGCATTAAACATCATCTAAGAAAACACGAGCCCCTCTCATGTGAATACAGATTAGCCACTTAAGAAACATCCATTTTGGTGTTGGTTTAGTTTAAAGTGGTGCTAAATCCAAATATATAAACATTTCGGGTTCATTCAAAAGGGTTATTATGATTAAGAAAATCTTGAATTTTATAAAACCTTCAATAGATCTGACACAATAAAAAAATTTGTGTGGTGTCATCCCTGCATGATCAATCAAGTTAACATCTTTTAAATTCCTATCCAACCCACAAGAACATCATCACCTGCATCTTTTCTTAACGCAGACTTATGCAGCTGATGGAAAAGTCTTGTACTGATGAGTTAGTGACTATCTGTGAGAGATTGATTGTGACTGTTATTTTAAGGTCAACCTCTGGGAGTGAATACAGTAGTAAAAACACAGCAAAGGACCCTATTATCCTCCTGCTGTGGTCAGTCAATGTGAAGCCTGAATATGGGGTCCTGCACTAGTGGATGAGACAACACCCAGGGGGTGATAGGGGTATATAAAGATGTGTCCTGAGACTAGAAGTCAGTTCTAACATTGTCGGCTGGCCTGTGTTCAACTTGTCTCCTAGCTGTGTTGTGAACTCCTACAGTTGCAGTAAACAGCTGTGTCTTCTCATCGATCTGAGTGTCCGTCGTTCACTGAGAATTTTTCTAACATCAGTGTTTCCTCTTCTCATTGTATTAAACGGGGCTAAAGGTCAAAATAATTCTGTGAATGTCAATCTAATGGAGTTAACACTATTTTAGTAAAAAGCTAGTAACAAGCTAACATTTATACTGCTTTAGTTCAAAGCTCATTGCTAGCATAGATGCTAACAATTAGTTTTCATATTCTTCAGGTGTGTTTCAAGGTGACAGATAAAGTTGGATGTAGTGGATCCACCGTTGTGTATTTTTATATCACAGTCATAATAGTTTGTTGCTCTTTTATCGTCCCTTCTATTAAGTTTTTATACCCAAATGTTATAATGAAAGGTGCAGCAGGAACAGGTAGCTCTCTGGGGCAGCCATCGTTTAATTCTATGTGCATGTGAAACGTGTGTGTTTGTTTGACGCTGCGTCAGTGTTACGTCTGGGGAAATGAATCACACACAGCAGACATGAAATCAGACAGAGAGGAGGATTATGACGAAACCATTAAAAATAAAAGATTGTTTACAAATCTCAAGCCTGAGTCGAGTCTCAAGTCACTGGAAATGCCTAGACTCCACTCCCATCTCTGGAAATATCATAGCATGAGCTAAAAGTGCTCAGTTGTACCAACATGTCGTGGCAGCTGTCATGCATGACTGATGACATACTGGTGCAGACCATAAATAAAAAGCGGGTTAATGGCGCTAATAGCAGCTTTTGTGATATGTAGAAGTGCAGAGTTGAGACTCTCCTGCCCTGTAGAGCAGTTTATTAGATGATGAATAAGAAACAGAGTAAATGTGGGAGAGCCAGAATGAGACATAAAGGAGAATATGACATGAAACAAAAGGTCATGAGGTTGGAATCAAAGGATGTCACTCAGTTAAAGGAGCATTGCAGCAAAGTTCAGTCTGATCTAATTCAGGTGATGTATACTGTACATGCTCCTCTGGCTGCTTCCATTTTTCTTTATTAACAGTGTTTTGCTAACATCATCATCCATCACAACCAGTATTACGCAGTTGAAGACTGGTGAATTTGGACATTCTTGTTGGAATATGTACAATTTATTTCCACATCATATGTGTGCGGACATCAAATGCCAATGTTTAGCAAACCTTCCTGCGCTCCCTCCTGCAGTGACTCAGCCTTGTCCAGCTCATTTGTTGTTATGAAAGCACCAATGTTGCTGGAGAGCAGGTGGCAGCAGGTCCTGACAGAATTATTGTGATGATTATATTGTGCCTCATAGTGATGGCATTATAGGCCTCCACTAACACTGTTACATAACCACAACCACTCTGGTGAAGGAGACAGAAAAACCGAGAGGGCGGAGGAAGAGGAAGGTGTGATTTCTTGATTGCCCAAGCCACTCACAGGTACTTAAAAGATAAAAGATGCTGTAAATTAATTTGATGACAACACAGAGTGTGAGTGATAAATCTTTAAAACTAGTGTCAGAAACTGATAGTTACAGCTCTGTGCTAAAGTCTTGATCCAGCCCACATGTTCTATTTTAAGTCCAAGCAGCCAGACTTTATGGTTACATTTCAAAGTGATTTTAAAGAAATAATTTTTAATGCTTTCTGGAGGAGTTTCAAAGTACTTTTTTAAACAAATTTTCTGTATAGTCCTTGTGCATGATCATTTTCAGTAGTTTTTAATTTGTTTGTTTGTTTAGGCCACTTAAACAATAATTTATGAGTCTGTAAAGCATGAAAAATGCCCTGCCTCAATAGGTAACCCACTGTTGTGTCTACACAACTACTGTCTGTCTACAAGTAACAGACAACTTTGCGAAGAGCAGATTTTTAGTTGTATCTTCTTATGGGCACAAACAGATGTGGTGTGCAAAGTGTACTTTAACATTTTGAGGAAACTGGACAAGTGATGGACAGAACAAGTGCCGGGCCTAAAATCAAACAAAAATAAACTCCACAGTAGATGAACAGTATATGAAAGTGATTCCATTAAGAAATACAAAAAAAAAAACCTGACAGCTGTTGGTCAATCTATTGTTGGCTGACGACTTATATTATAAGAATATTTTTAATTATATAAGAAGTGTGGGACAGAGAACAGAGCAAAAGGTTGCCAACAACCAAAAGAAGAGCTTTGAAATGTCCTTCAACAAGCCTGGAAATCTGTTGCTGAAGACTCTTAAAGAAATTACAAAGAAGCTTATGTATGAGGGTGTGAATTGTATAAACTCTGTTTTTGCCTTATATACTGTATTTACATTTCTGTGTGCACATATTTCAGTAAATTACTCCACCTATTTCTATGAGTTTCTTGATGTTAATCTGAGACCAGGTCACATTGGCATTCCCCAGACATCCATTTCTTCTGTCACTTCCTCCATTTTCTCCAGAGGGACACCAGCTGAGCCAGCAAAGAGATAAAATCTCTGAGTGTCCTAATCTTCCCTGAGGCTTTCTTCCAGTGGGACATATTGGACATCTCAGTTGGTTCCTTTCCATGTGGGGAAGCAGATCCATGCTCTGAGCCCATATCTGAAAACTGAGCCTGACAATTTTCAACAGAAACTACTCATATTAATGATCTGATTCTCTTGGTTTATATTCACAACATGTAAGTGTTTGTGAGAATTAGATTATTGATCAAATGATACATCGACAGCTTCATCTTTCAACTTAGCTTTCTCTTTTCTGTGACAGGCCAGCACTGCATCTGTATCACTAGACTTTGTCCCAATCTAATCTTTTAAGAAAACCAATATCAAAAACTGTATGCCGGGTGGAGGGCTCTGCTCGATGTAGTCTACATCATGTGGATTTTGATTATTTTTTTAAGAGATGAGGCTTTTGAAGGAGTTCAAAGTGAGAAGACAGTACCCTATAAGTTGACATTACATACATTTCTGTTGTCACTTTAGACTTATTCGGTAGAATAGAATTTCCATGCTGGAAAAAGCTACACCCTCCAACAAAAACACAACTTTTGTACCATCATGTATATGATTCATCATACAAATTCCTTTGATGAGCTAAAAGGTTGCTACAAAATATTGAGGGTAATCAGCTGCCAGCTCTATTCAGGCTGATAATTTATATGACACTTTATCCAGTCCAGTTAAGACATCTAAGCACTCATGGGAGTTGTTTTTCCACCCAGCAGTTCCCACAGGCCTGTCTTCAGCTCAGATTGCGCTCTTGTTGATGGAAACATGAAGCAATAATTCTTAATTGATTGGAAAATAACCATCTAGGGAAGGACATGTGACATGGTTATCTCTTGCTGCTGTTACAGCCCGCCCTTGGACCATAAAACAGGAGCTACTGTAAATACCTGACATGCTTCATTGCAGCCCACGTAAAACACTCCACCTCATGTAAAAACATTTTGTGTGTTTTAGAGAGCTGAACTACATCCTGACTGTGTGTGTGTGTGTGCGTGTGTTCCCTATACAGTGATGAGCAGCCACAGTAGTACAGTTACTAAGTGCATGTGACTAGGTCACCATGACAACAGCACTCCCTAGAGCATGCTGTGAGCGGTGTGACGTCACCGGTCTCTGCAGGCCTGTGTGTGTTCATGTGTGTACAGTGCATGTAGCTCTGCTGGTCCTGCAGAAGCTGCTCGAGTATGCTGACAGAAACAGATGAAGGGAATGAAAAGACATTATAAAGGCAGAGAGGAAAGGGGAAACAAGTGGAGAAGCAGAAGCGAAGATGAGACAAAATACAGATTGTGGAAATTTAAAAGATTCATAGATTTTTAAAGGATGCGATTACTCTTATGTGAACTCCAGTACTATTCTAGTTTCTGCCAGATGGCCCTATTTTTTGTTTCGTCTCTGGCTCATCAAAGATAACTGAGCTATGTGTGGTGGTTGTATCGGTTTGTGCCGCTTGGCGTTCTTTCTCCTAAATAACAAAAGGTTATTGATCACTGTTATACTCCATATTGAGCCTCTGTGCTATGTCGTGCTGCCTGAAGCTCACAAAAGGATTATGAAACAACAGACCTCTAAACATTCATAAGTTGAAGGTTCCCCACATCTCCTGCAGAAGTGAGACGTAAAAGATAACATGCTGTTGATGTTGCAACAGCTTGGTTGCAAATATTCTGCTCTTGTGGTCATTTTTAACAAATGATTATCTTATAAAGCATCAACCCTTTTGTAATTACTTGTATTAAATACTGATCATTTTTTTCTACACAATGAAGAATTATTGGATGCCTTTTTCTTTTGATTTTGCCCCACTAGTTTCAGCTGTAATGTGATCATTTTGCACCTCTTTATGGGTGTTCAGTGGTTCATCTTGATTACTTTTGCATCTTTTGGAGCTACTCTGTGTCCACTTTAGGTATTTTGTGTTGCATTTGGTTTGATTTTTGACTCATTCTGTGTATTATTTTATCTCTTCCATGTCCCATTTAAGACATATTGCATAAGGTTAACTCTCTCTAGCCTTTGTACTTTATGTCTCAGTGTGGTTGTTTCACTCTGAATTAATATGCACACTATTCATACAAATATGCCAATTTTCACATACACTAACAATTTAACTAAACTTTTCAGATTGACACAGAAACACTTGTAGAATGTGAGTGCTCGCTTAAAGATGTTTTCTATTGTTTATCCAGACAGGTTCTATCGATTCAGTCTGAGGTGGAAATCCTCTGAGGCGCAAATACGTGCGAACTTTAATATAGTTCCTAAACCGACACAGTCATTTGTCACTGACTCCCTGAGTGTCAGTCGGTGCTGCGTAATGAGGTCCAAGGTACTATGAGGTGTGCATCCTCTCAGGTTGTTTATTTGGGTTCATCTAGTTAGTGTTGTGACTGTATTTTTGTAGGTCCAAACTTTACTTCATATATTTATTACACTGCAAACACATACTGGCTTCATACACGAGAAATTAAGGAAATTTGCTCTTTATGTTGTTACTGTGAGGTTTTATTCCTCATCATGTGTCATTAGTTTCATTTAGCATTTTTTCTTGTTTTTTTCTTTAATTTTTTTTCAATACGCATGCAAATTGTTCAAAAGTCATTTTGAAGTGTCATTGTTTTTTTTGTCTAAATAGAAAGCAAACTCCTACACTGCTCTATGATTAAAGCACCACTTATAATGTACTCGAGTTGTACACTAGCTGCAAATGGGAGGGAAAAAAAACTAACAAAAAAAAACAAGACAGGGATTCGTGAATAGCAGGAGGCACGACACCACAATATCTACTATTTAAAAAAAAACACTTCAGACAAGTGACTAAATTTGACTTCTGTGCACCTCTGAGAACTAACCAGTTGTTTAGGTTAAATGACTATTCTGATCATAATCAAGCATGCATGAACACTACTGCTTGCTCAGTACAGATTTAAAATTGTCCAACACTTTTCTTGTCACTTCATTTGTCATTAATTGCCTTTATTGATGCTGCGTTGAAAGTCTTTTTAGCTAGATGCTGAGATCAAGGCCAGGGCCGGGTAATATGCTCAGCCTGACCCAGATGCTGAAACAGCACTGATCCATAGTTTTGTGTGACTATTTTTAACATGAAATACAACTCACAATTAACTGTGCAGTTCCCATAGTCATGTCTCCTTTCTGGAACATTTAAGGTGTAATTACACATTTGGATAATTTTGCATGTCTTTGTTGCCAACCTGTAATCAGCTGTATATAATTTAGGTGGTTTTATGTTGACTTTGGTTACTTTGTCATTGGTTGTTTTACATCTAATTGTATTTTTCTATCTTATCTTTCCCCCATTGAATCTCTGTGGTTGTTTCTCATCCCCCTGTGTCTTACATCTGTTGTATTGTGGTCATTATGTATCGTTTTATAGGTGTTTTGAGCCTTTTTAATCATTTTAGGTGGAGGTATCTAATTTTTTTTAACAAAACATGTCATTCTAGCTAATGTCTCTTTTTACCTTCTGTAAGACCCTTATGCAACACTCAGTAAGATTGTGAAACAACTGGTTTGTAGCAAAATATCTATCCGAGAGACAAAAACTAAGATTATCTTTGTGAAGCTGTTTTAAGATGATAACACACATTTAATTGCTTATTTTCTGGAGTGTTTGATCATATAAACTCAAAAGTATTTGAACAGTTAACCCCCGAGAGTCTCTCCAACCAACACTAACAAACAAAAACTATTTTCATTTAAGTCTAAGTTTACATTTCTTTGTGTAACTGCCCGTTAAACGCCTGATGATATTTTTCTGGTTCTTTCTTCAAGGCTGTATATTCCTGTCTCTCCTTGTAAGTACATGCGTTTGGGTATGAATTATGCACAGCAGCGTTTCCTGTGATAAGGCCAAGATTGACAGTTGTGCTCACTGATAAATCAGCTGTGATTTATGGGTGTTTTGTTGTTGATGCTGTCTTTTTCTTAAATCCCTTCACAAGATCTGAGGGAAACATTCATACTGAAAAAGTGAAACCTTCATACACTGTGGGTCAAAGAATTTAACACTCTGGGGAACATAAAAGCAGCTAGCAACGATCAAAGCTTGTGGAGTGAAGCCTCTCTTCCCTCACAGTTGGCCAGTTTCACCCTCAGACACTTGACATTCTTCTTTCTCTGTGCCTTGAAACCAGCTTGAAGTGAGAAACACAAAAAATTTACAATATTCAAGGTAGCAGATCCCATATTCAGGCAATTTTAATCAGTAATAGATTTAACCGCAAAAAATTAACTAATAGCTTATTTGGCAAATATAAGCTTAATAGTTGCTTACAGCCCACACTGTACCTATTACCATATATTTATTTATTTTATATGAAATCTAATTGTAAATAACTGTAAAAGGATTAGACGTTGAAAAGTACAAGGCTCCAAATGTTCCTCTGTAATTAATGAATGCTATTATCACAGCAAGTAGCATTTAGCTTATCTTAGCATAAAGGTAAAGCCCGGATGGCAGACATGTTTGGCCGAATTCAGACTACTTGTGGCAGTTATAGCTCCGTTACAGAGTTGGCAAGTGTTGAGTGCAGTTATGTTCACAATTATTCAACATCATAAATCAAATTTTGACAAAATAATTCAAACTGTGCTAAACATTTTTTTTAAATATTTTGCTATCTAGGAGGTTTGTGAACCAGTTAGCCATGCTCTGTCTTAACATATTAAGAATCAAACAAACACCCCAAAATCTTACTAATTATGTTTTTTATAGTTAATATGTACAAAACTCTAAAAACAGGATTAATAAACTGTGATTTTATAGAGTTACATGCAGACTGAACTGCCTCCAGAAAGCTAGCCTACAATGCATCCCCAGCACAGAACCAGCTTTCTTGATCAGTTTGTTCAGCTTCTTTAAGTCTCTGGTTCTGATGCTGCTGCCTCAACAGATGCTGCAAAGCTGACTGCACTTTACACAAAAGACCTATAGACTGAGCTGCAGGGTGACAGAGTGGAGGTGTGACAGGAAAGCTGTGGGCTCATGGAGGGTGTGTGGTCTGTTGGGCTGAAGCCAAGGGGCTGAAGTGAACCCTAAGAACATGTTCAGCCCATTAGCTCTGTCCAAACGTCTTATCAGTCTGACCCCCCTTTAACTTGAAGCTGGAGATCTTTTTCATTCCTGACCACACATCCCCCAGGTTGTTTTGCTTTTTCCTGTAGTCCTCCTTGTACATCTTTGTTTTGAGTTGTTTTTGCCTTGTCTTCAGTAACTACCTGTCTCCATCCATTGACTTTCTCCTTGATGTTTAGGAACTTTTTGGGTCACTGGTGATCCAGGGTTTGTTGCTGGAGAAGCTTCTCAAAGTTTTTGTTGCCACAGTGCTGTCCATAGAGACGTTGATATAATCTGTCGTACACTCACTCATGGCATTGATGTCATCTCTGGTTCACAGAGGACATTCTAGTCTGTGTCATCAAAGGGCCTTCTCAGAGCATCTTCAGCTTTATTAGCCCAGGTTTTAATAATCTGTGTGATGACTGGTTGCTGCTGAACAATGGACCTGAAGGTGGAGGTGAGAAGAACCAGATCATGATCTGATCTTCCTAAAGTAAGCAGGGCAAGGAAGCTGTATGCATTTTTAACATTTGCATAAAATAAGCCCAACACCTTATTTTCTCTGGTGGAGCAGCTGACAGATTGTAGATGTTGGTAATGTTGCAGAGATGGAGACGTGGAAGTCTCCAGAGATTGCAATGAATGCGTTAGGGTGCTGTGTTTGTAGCCTAGCAACGACAAAGCTGATGACATCACAGGCTTTGTCTGCATTGGTATCAGGTATGATGTAAATCACTACCAGAATAACACAGGTCAACTCTGGATGAAAACTCATGGCTAACAGTTCCATGTCCGTTCTGCAGATCTCCTTCATGGTGGTTAAAGAACACTGCAATTCCACCTTCCATATCTTTCCCCTGACTTTTCTGTCACGGCCTGCACATACAGTCTTAAACCAGTATACAGATGGTGAAGCACATAATGCTGCATTTCTTGTACTCTTTATGAGTCCTTGTTAGCTGTTAGAGCTTATTCATTTTGTTAGCTAGTAAACCCCGTTTTCCCATTAGAAAGGTTGGTAGAATAGGTTTGGATGTCCACCACTTTTCCCTTAGTCTTGTTCCTGCCCTGCATTCCCTTTGCTTTCTCTTCAACTTGTTTGGGATTTGATGTGTTATTTCACTCACTTCATCAGTTAATCACGCTGGTAAAAAAAACTCTTCTGTTGCCATGGAAACTCATCATAACAAATCTTAAAAAAGTCCAAAGTACACTTGAGCAGCACAGCCTTCGAACCAGTGGGAAAATCGCTTCATGAAAAAGCAATTTGATGGTGGTTGTCTTGAAAAAAATTAGACAGCATGGTCGGACATACTGCTTTGCTGCTCAGTTATGTATTTAATGGGAAAATCTTGTATTGACTGTATTGATGAGATAGGGACCATCTGTGAGAGACAGCTAGTCATTAATGATTGTGATCAGAACTGTTTTTACAGGACACTGTTATCTTCAGTGCCCTTTGGGAGTGAATACAGTTGTAAAACACATCAAAGGACTTTATTACCCTCTTGCTGTGGTTGGTCAACGTGAAACCTGACCATGGAGTCCTGCACCAGTGGCTGTGACAACTGTTTCCAAGGGCGATGGGCTATATAAGGATGTGTCCTGAGACTGGACTACAATTCTAACATTGTCGGCTGACCTGTCTTTAACTTGTCTTCTGGTTGTGTTTGAACTCAGCCAGTCTGCTCAAAAACTTGCAGAAACTTCAGTCGACCCAACCGGTGAGTCAGCAGGTCATGTCTCGGTCTCGGGTTCAACCAGCACACCAGGATGTAACATTCGAAAAGTCTGGCATCCTACAAAACAGGCAGCACTTCTGTCATAACAAGAATCATTACTGTACACAAAGGTCTTGAATGAACAGAAGATGATTATTGGCATGGAGGAGCCGGCAGTTATTCATCATCTGAGAAAGATGTGCTGTTCAGACGGCGAGCCTGTCTAGCATCATTTTCGAAGAAAATAACACTGTAGTGACAAATGACTCCTGTAGAGTTGTGTCGCAGAGAAACATTCCATCTTAAAAACTATTTCTTTGCCAATATCAAGAGTGAAATTACATTTATATAATAATATCTTTACTTTTTAGGCTTTGCTTTTATATGGAATCTATAAATGTGCCTGTGATAAATGGTTGAGACTTTGCAGTGAAGTTTGTACTGTTGCTTTGCTGATCCTCATGGGGTATTTTAGGTTGCACCGAGGTCAGGGCACTCTGTGTGTCTCCATAAACCCTCCACTGTTGACATGAATGAATTAGGCTGCTCATAATTTGTTTTTGAGGAGTAATTGATTCTGTAGTGTCCCTTGAGCGTATGAAAACCACATGATTGGATAGTTAAAAAGATATAAAGTGAGTTTATTTTTCTAAGTCATAACATTAGCAGTATCATGATAAAATCTGCTTCAATAAATTCAGGAACCTTTCAAGGAGGTCTCATACCTTAATTTTCTTCTTCAGGCAATTGCTTGTTCATTATTTTTTTAGAAAGGCTAGGTAATGCAAATATCAAGGTTTTATGAATCCTCTTGCTTCTTATTTGTCCAAACAGCCTGCAGGCATGGGTTCCTGTAATTAGCTGTAAAATGTTGTAATTTGTAAATAAACACTTAAACAAGCCTTTTTATTTTTTGGAAAGCCAAGGCAATGCAAGGCAAGTTTATTTGTATAGCACACTTCATATACAGGGCAATTAAAACTGTTTTATTTAAAACAGTAAAAGCATTACAGGTGGTGCAAAGAAAGTGTTAAAAAGTAGTAAAAGGACAACAACAAGAAATAGAAAATAAATATCTAACTAAATCTAACTATAAATATATAACAATAAAATCATATTAAAATCTTCATTTACATTAAAATGATTATAAGCAAGATAAATTAAAGGTTACAATGCAGATTTCATGGATTTAAAAGTGAAAGCTTAATCTCCACTGGCAGTTTGTTCCACTTGTTTGCAGCATAACAGCTAAATGCTGCTTCTCCATGTTTAGTCTGGAC
>JBAFTA010000011.1:3435117-3456608 GCA_036919975.1 Melanotaenia parkinsoni | reverse complement strand
TATATATTGTGTCTTGTGCTTGTCCTGCTTTACTGTTGGTGTTGTATTGCTACTGGTACCCAAATTTCCCTGAGGGCCCTCTGAAGGGATTAATAAAGTATTTCTATTCTATTCTATTCTATCCATCTATTTGCTCCAGACATTGACACAGAAACATATTTTTTACATAAAGCTGTAAAAGCTCAACAAAGATAAAACAGAACTCAGAAATTTAGAGGAAAAAAGACTGCAGAATAACAAGACTAGACAGATGTTTATTTCCATATTAATATTAAATAGATTAATTTAAATGCTACCAAGCTGTCTTTAAAAGGGAGGAAGAAAAGGTTCTCAACCATAGAATAATGATCTAAATCCTGCCCCACAATCCACAATGGACCACTTCAAGGGATTTAGCTAAAGGCTGTCCCGTGGACCTTAAGGTTCCCTGATTGAAACCTCATCAAATCTGTGGAGAGGCCTCAGAAGATCAGTGCATGAAAGACGTGACAAGACCATCAAAGAAACGGAAAATGCTGTCAGTTTGGATTCTGTGCAGGCAGAAAGGAAGAAGCATTTAGCTTCATACTGATTCTCATCCACATCATCTGCACTCAGAGGACGAGTTTCCACAGTTTATTTCAAAACTAAATATTTAAAAATGTATCTTAATTATTTAAATCTGGTGAGCACAAAATACTGGAATTTGTGCATGTGCAGGTTACAGCTTATTAAACTCATCTTAATCCTCATTTCTGTATATGCAAATATTATTAAACAAAGTTTAATGGGGAGTTTTAGTTTATGATTTAAAACTTTGCAGCCTTGCTTAGATTTTAAATGCAATGCTTTTGTTTCTTTGTGAAGACCCACAAAATGTGAAAATTACCTGATCTGTAGAATTAATTTTTTTTATCTTTGAACCAGCATTTAAATATACATGTGAATATGCATTACTTCAGTTAATATTGATATAAATATTCCAAGGGCTACTTGAAGTTTTCCACCTGCATTGCGGCATTAAAAGACATAATAAATAGCATTTACTGAGTCTGAAATTTTGTGAGCAGGCAGGCTGAGATATCAGTTTCAGTGTATTTAATAGCAATATCTTTTTTACAAGATATATTCCATAAGTATCAAAGTGTTTAACACCTTAATGCTGAAAACTAAAGGACATTCTCATCTACAGAAGATAACAGGAATATTGGCCTTTGGACATGCAAGCGCCTGAGGCAGAATATACAGTACTATACACAAACAATTCAAAATGTGTGTGTTGCTCCTTTCATGCATACATCAGAGTCAGTTACTGATCTCCTTCCTCTTTCTCTCCCTTCTTTACCGATCTGCTCACTTTCTCCAGGTCCAGATGAAATCGTGATGTTTCATGGATACCCCCTCCAGAGCTCATTGGAGACCTTGCAATCATAGATTCAGCATCAAGAAAATGGCTTTCATCATGGCAACTTTCCACCTCCAGACTGTGCTGCGTGATCCCTCCTCGCCAGGGTGTAATTGCTGAGGCAGGAAGTTGTGAGTCAAGTTGTGACGAGCTTCCGAGTTTAGATAAAAATCACCCAAACCATGTAGTTTTCCTTTCTCCGAGGAGGGGGGAGGGTATCCATTTGAGTCTGATTTCTTTTTTTATTATTATTATTTATTCATTTCTGTTCATGTAATTTGCGGGACAGATTTGTGCACACTTGTTTGAGTGTATGTGGATGTGGGCAGAGAGTGTGAGGTGAGGAGAAAGTGACTGAGAGGAAGAAAGAGACAGAAGGAAAGAGATGGTCCTCCACACCACCCCTTACTCCAGTGCTTGTCTGCACTTTCTGGACGGCTTGTCATGGAGCCTGGTGTTTCCCTGCTACTGGCTCCTGGACCGGCTCCTAGCCTCCTGTGTGGCCACCTCGCTAGAGAAGCGCCAGCGATCCCAGGATCCCTGCTCCTTCCTAAGTCTGTGTGTCCTAATTTCTGCACCCCTTTACCTGCTACTCCTTCTGGTCTCCTTGCCTTTTGCCCTTCTGGGTTTTATCATCTGGGCTCCCCTGCAGGCTGTCCGTCAACCATACCTGTACACCTACCACAGGTAAGGTTTTACTCAGCGTTCTATACAAAATTGTATTTTTTTTTTTTCATGTTATTAAATAATTTCACTCTGGTTGTAAAACCTTTGTTTTTGATTTCTTTCTTTTAAAAAGTAAGTAGTACTTAGCTCGATATGGCATTTTCTCTTTGTTCAGGCCAGACAAGCACCAGGCAGAGCAAGGTCAGGCTGGACCAGGGGGTGCTGGGATTGGGGAATGGAGGCCACAGGGCAGAAGCTTTTGTTTCTGTAGTGCCAATGTTTGCCTCCTGCCGGACTCTCTGGCCAGGTTCAACAACTTGTCAGACACCCACAGGAGAGCACGCGAGGTGGGGAAACGAATTCGCAATGGTGCCAGTCGACCCCAGATAAAAATCTACATCGACTCACCGACAAACACTTCCATCAGGTTGGGAGAGTTCACTGATGGGCTCCCTTTGTCTGTTTGTGAGGTAAATATATTCACTTTAAGATATCTTCCTTTCTCTTCTCTTTATTTAGTGCTGCATCCTTCAGCAGTCTTGCTACTGGTTTCCGTCGTACCTCCTCTCTGGATCAGCGTCCAGAACAGATACACACCACCAATGGCCCAGCTGAAACTGAAATCGAACCCCTCACAGAGTGCCCGATTCATCCCTCAGGTGCCACCGACTGCCCTGTTCACCCCGCTGCAGGAGAGCAGGGCTCCACTGAATGCCCTGTTCACCATGGTGGAGCTGATAACACAGCAGACTGCCCCGTCCACCCTGTGGGGGCTAACAGCACCTCAGATTGCCCTGTTCACATTTCAAGTGAGGCTGCAGACTGTCCCATGCATTCCACAGTAGGCCAGAGTGGCCCTGGCAACCATGACTGCCCCATGCATGGGGAAGGGATGCAGCAAAAGCCCTCCACAGACTGCCCGCTTCACACCTCAGGGGTTCAAATCAGCATTAGTGCTCCAGAGCCGGAACCTCAGGAGGAGGAAGCCGAGACGGGGAATCATCGGGACCAGGCAGGAGGAGACACAGGCAGTATGACTGCTTCGAGGGAGTCCCTCACTCGTTACCATGGTGGTGATGGTGGTGTTGGGATATCCTCCAATAATACTCTCTCTCACGTCCCACGTACATCAATCTTCAAGCGTCCAGGGCGGAAACGTCGCCATGGAGATGAAACATTCGACCATGAGATCTCTGCCTTTTTCCCTGCCAACTTGGATTTCCTGGCTCTACAGGAGGTATTTGACCATGGAGCAACTACAAGATTGCGGCGGCAGCTGCATCGCTACTTCCCCTATGTGCTGAGTGATGTTGGGCGGTACGGCTGGAAAGGTTGCTGCTCCAGGTTCAAATTCTTAAACAGCGGCCTGATGCTGGCCAGTCGCTACCCAATCTTGGATGCCCGTTATGAGTGCTACCCGAACGGAAGAGGAGAGGACGCACTAGCAGCCAAGGGGGCGCTGTTTGCTAAGGTCAGACATTTTTCTTTTTTTATCTCCTGCTTTTCTTTGATTTTTAGAACTCATGCCTATTTGGGTTCAGTCAGTGTTAAAGTAAAACAGATTCAGAGGATTTAAGTAAGTTTGTATACAACCTTTGTGATATACCTTAGTATATGAGGTTCGAATGAAGCTTCGTTTAGCTGAGAAATTGGAAATAGCTCTGCTCTGGTTCTGTGATGTGAAAAGCTTTAAAATGTGTCATAGCATTACATAACATGGTCAGTCACACAAACCTTTAGATAACATGGTTTTTGTATACCCATATGATGGGGGAATTAATGTTAATAAATTACTTTAAGTAAGCCTTGAAGGTGGCAAACGTTTATAAAAGTGGAAGTCAAGGTAACTATTTCCATCTGCTTCAAGTTTTCATGCTAAGCTAAATTTAATCTCATGATGAGGGGACATTTAATTATCTCATATTGGCTGTGATTATGACAAGGTCAATGGTGTCACTTGGATATTTTTTTCAAACTCTAACAAAGTAGTTTTGCCTCTGAAGCCTAACTAATTAACTTTAGTGATCAAACTACAGCAGGTAGTCATGCTGCCCAAAACTGAACAAGTGGATGAAACATAAACATAATTGAGATGTTCCTTTCATTCCTTTAATTTCTTTCCAGACTTCTTTTGTGGATTCTGTTACTTTTTCAATGCACAGTCTTTACTGTAAGCAGCACCAGTGGGTCAGGAGCTGATCTCAGAGAACCACTGTGTGTATCTTGGATACAGAAGGAGCTTTGAATTAAATTCCAGTATTTAATGGCCCGGGACCCAAAACTGGTTTAATTACACCTATTACCCCATTATGCTATCTGTAACTGCAAAAAAAAAAAAAAAAAACATAATCACAAAAGTTTTTTTTATTTTGTTTTTTGTTTTTATTCTGTGAAAGTGTAAAATATTCCCCGAAGATGTGGCATTCATTAGTCCTGCATGAAAAATATATTATTGCTGCTACATCAACTTCTTTATTTATCACAGAGAAGCTCTTTTTTTGCAATGGTTTCACTAATTAGATTCCGAATTGTTGTGACTAGAAGGTCAGTGGAGAAAGGAAATGAGGAAATGCCATAACTAATGGCTCAGTTCATGTTTAGAATTATCTACATTTCAGGGGCTTTCACATAGCTTAGAGTTTCTATACCTTCTCTCAAGTCACACTTAGTCTTTTTAGTCTCTCTACATATGTAATAAAGGGCATTCTGTGTTTCCCCTCTTTAATTTAGGGAAAAACTGAGCTAAATTTAAGTATAAATGTCACTGTGAGGCTAATTTTATGGTTCTCTTGCAGCAGAAATGTGCTCTAAATGCTGCTTGGCACCGTTTCAGTTAAACTCTAATCTGACATCTGTTATACACTGTTGTATGACCTTGGCAGAGCAATAACTGAATGTCACGATTACTTTGTTCATGCTAAAGTACCGTATTATAGATTTGTTGGAAGAATGTGTGACAGAAGACTGGAGAGTCAGTGTCTAAATGACTTGCTGGCTTTTACATAATGTGACAAAAAAATCACATGTGGAGCTAAATATTTTGACATAGAATTTTTTTACTTCTCTCTTCATCTTATTAAAGCTTTTAGACTTTTTTTAAAATAATGAAAGTTTATAACTGTTTAATACCTTTGTATAAATGTGTGCATACAACATCTGCATCTATTCACACACAGCACATCTTACGTTGTACCGTCAGCGACTCTTACAGCCTTTCCACACGTTTCACACATGTGCAAATAAATCAGAAAAAAAAAATCATGGACAATTAGCAACTGTCCATGACTCACAGCTGGGAGGTTGATACATTTAATATATTTGGATGGATTATCAGGTTTGCTCCAGCATTCGTCCTTCGTCTGTGTATATTCACACACTTTGTGCTCCCTGGTAGATTCGCTGCTTACGCTACAAGCTTTTTATACTGGCTGATTAATATTTCAGCCAGTTGAAAATAGTGAAAAATTCTAATGTATGTCTTAAAACCAAAGATAAGTTCTTTACACAACTCATGTTCGAGAAATTTCCGTGTGATAAATTGTGTTAATAATGACTTAATTTGATTCACCAGATACTGGTGAGCCCCTACAGATCAGCTGCTTAGTATGAGAGCATTCTCCTCTTCTCACGCTATGGGCTTGTTTCTCCTTTTTTGGATCTCCTTTTCTATAAATATGAGATGCAGCTTTTACATGGAAATTAGGTTTAGAGAGTGATACTGCTTGTGCACTAATGTAGACCTTAATTTTTCCTTCTAAATCTAAAGATCTAAAAAGAGATTTGCATTTTTCCTTTTGAAACCTTTTTACAAACACTTTCTTCATACCTGTCAAATATATACTCCACGCTTGGACAGGATCTCTCTGGGTCTGTTTTGAACTCACATGGTCCCCCAAAGAGTCACTTTGGGCCATTTGTGGTTTCCTGTACTGGTAGCACACCAGTCCCAGAAGTCATGTCATCGTGAAAAATAGCAGCATCCATAAATGCATAGCACCGTAATACTGCAAAGGAAGTGAAAATAAAACCAGAAACAAAAACAAATATACATCTGAAATTATAAGATCAGACTCAAATATGAGTCTATCCTCCTTCCGCCTTCTTATGAACTCAGTTTTACATGTCAATAAGTCAACATAATCGGACATAGTTTTCCTTTCACTGTTTATGATTGGAGCAGCCGGTCCCTTTCTTACTGCCACACAAGGATAATTGGCAATATACATTTTCCTATACATGAAAACCTGTTTCAAAGGGCTCTTAACAAAGCAATATGTAAGACATAGGAAAAAAATATGCTGGCATCCAGCCTTCAATGCCACCCAAGACAATTGTGGGTTTAAGTAAAACACCCCCAACACATCTCCACATTCAGCCCAGAACATTAAGGCAGTCCATAAAGAGCTATTTTGACCTCTTAAAAAGATCAAACCAAGCTTGAGAAAGAATCAATGAGCATTTCCGCTGCATCACCAGCAATGCTAAAGACTGTTGAGCTAAACGCTAACATCAAGATATGTTTCCATTTTTAGTTTAGCATGTAAGACCTCTAACATTGGTTAATAAAGACAAAACAGATTCCAGGCTCATTAGTTTAGTCCTGACCATGTGCTGCATGAGAAGATGGGTTCTTTTCAGTGAGGCAATGTGGTGTAGGATGTTGTGTCGTGTTTAATAATTGCTGCATATCAATCCAGATAGGAAACACATGCAAACCTCATTTGGGTGAGGTACGGGCCCATTATGGCCCAACTGCGGCCACTTTTAGGTCAGATACTCTTTGCTGTGATGGAAGTCGTTACAGAAAATTAGCATTTTTCCCTACAACTCTACTAGCAACTAGTTTTAGCATCAACAAAGCAGTTTTAGTAGTTAAATATATTCCTTATTGATGTGATAGGACACGCTGTGAAAGTTTAATGCAAAAACGCATACCTGTTAAGAAGGACTGTTGGGACTATGCAGTTTCTATTGTCTTTATTCTGTCTGAGCTTCATTCCATAGCATTCTTCTTTACGTAATAACCAAGCACAGCATTAGAAAAAGCAGCAGTGCAGAGGGTATAGCTTTTCAGTAATTAATCAGAGTTGCAGCAAGCCACGGTGGTTTATGTGTCATTTTTATGTGTATGCAGTGCTTTTTGACGGTGTGTGACTTCGTTAATCAGTCACATACTGTGATGGCAGGATGTGAGTCTGGATCTGATCCAGTCCCTGCTGGGCTGGGTCGACTTCATGCGACCTGATGCTGCTGATGGGTACCTGCATGTGTATATAAGCACACCTTTCCATGCCCGTATGTATACTAGATCTAATAAAGAGACACTACATCACAGCTTGCATGCTGACAGTTTTATCCTGCTTCCCAGCTGCCTGCTGACTGTCGCTGCGGCTTACAAGCTGCCTCTTCTTCTACATTTCACCACCTCCGTTCATGTGAGGTCACTCCAGGTCTCATTGGAAAGCTGGATGTGAACCGGCCGGCAAGCACATGTCTCAATGTAAGCTGCTAATGCTGTCAGCTGTTAGAGAAAGAAAAGAAGAATATTTAACAAAATGGGTACGTAAACTGGACTTACTACTGCATTAAATGTCTGCACCTGTGGTGCAACTCTTGGGAATATGCTGAACAACGGGGATCAGGGTCAGTGGAAACATGCAGGGACAGCACAAACTGTGTGAGCACTTATGTTCTCTTCTGTTTGTTTCTAATCTTGGTTGTGCTTGTTGAGAGGTAGACTGATTAAAGAAGGAATAATTACCAGTATTTCTCTTTAATTGCATTTAGTTTTATTGACACTTCAACAAATCTGGAAAGTGGAACGACTTCTCAAGTTGCCGTTGAGGTACAAAGATACTTTCAAACGCACACAAGCGTACTGTTGGTAGATAGTTTATAATCTTCCCTCAAGTATCGCTTAAACTTCTGAAAACACATATATGCTCATTTAAAAATGAATGTGTTATTCACAAATGCAGATTAAAGCTCCATCATGCAAAGAAGTCATATGTAAACATGATTAAAAAATGCAGCCATCTACTCTGGACAAAAGCTCCTATTAGAAGAATTAAAAAACTGTTTTGTGGTTAGACAAATCAAAAATATGAAATTTGTTCTGGTAATCATGGATATTTTCTAACATAGACTAAAGAGAAGAGGGGTCATCTTGTTATCAGTGTTCAGTTCAAAGTCTTTAGGACTGGCAACCGGCCCATCTGGAAACGCATCATCAATGCTGAAATATATATATACAGAATTATTTATCCAGACAAGGTATTTATTTTAGGTAAACTGCATCTACTAGAGCAACAGCATAGCTTCACATGGCAGATCATGAAGCTCAAAGTACAACAGAACTATGGAGCAGCTGGAATCAAACATCACACAAGAATAGGAGAAGAAGGTCCAGCAGCTGGTCTCCTCACGTCTTAAATGTTTACAGACTGTTAAAAGAAGAGATGATGCTATACTGAGATAAACATGATCCTGTCCCAGATTTTAAGATGCGCTGCTGGTATCAAGATCAAGATGAGCTAGTATGTCATATGTGAGATTAGTCAATCATTGCAACCTGTTGTTATATTTCAAACAGCCTTCCAACTTTTGGGGGGAATTTGGTGTTTATTCAACCAAAAGCATATTAAATAAATTTTATGCAGATTTGAGTTTCTGTTACAATGTAGTTCTTTTCTGCATGAATGAGCAGAAATGGAGGTTAACAAAGAAAATGACCAAAATAAACAGCATCTATCCCGAACAGGGACGTTAAATCCAACAGCTTATAAAGCTAAGAAGAAGCTAGCAGAAGTAATAAGAATCACAGATGAATTTTCTGCTTTCTCCCAAAATGAAGAAGGAAGTTAGACAGCTGTCAGTGTGTGGCTCACTGTTCCGCTCCATCACCTAAATGAAAGCATGTAAACAGAGTCACAGTGAGCACAAACAACACGGCGGATGCAACATCCACTATAAATCAAAACCAGCCTCATAGTGACTGAGACGGAATTCGTGTAAAAGCCTTGAGTCCACCTTTATTCTGCATAACTGTCAGGTTTTTCCCTTGAACTGTGAGGTTTTCTTTTGCTGTTTTTCAACCTGAAAAACACAAAGAATTGATTTAGGAATTGTGCCTTTACGTAACCTTTCCTTTTTCTAAGCTCCGTCTTCCGAACTTTTGCTGCAAATAACCTCAAACTGAAAAAAGATTGAAGTCTTTTAGTGAATTTAATTGGTGCTTTATTAGATAGTGAAGGGGTTTTTTATGCTCTTGAGATTTTGCCTCCCATTTTCTGTTTTCTTCTAGCTGCACAGGCTGGTCAAATAAAATGAGCACATTTGAGACTCATTACCAGAAGAATAAACGACAAACCTCTCACATCAACCAGCTGTGCGGGTGAAAGTTCATTTTCAGCCTTTGGAACCGCAATCGTCCAGCATGCTTCTTCTGGATCCCTCGGTTGCCATTAGTGCATGTGTCAGATGTGAATGTCTTCCTGATCTTTCCCTGGATCTGGCTCCTCATTATAGCTTTGATTTTAGTGGATGCACAAGCAGATCTTCATCCGGTGTCCACATACCAACCGTGTAGTTTAAGTGCTTATTGCTTGTTCTTTTGCAGATGTGTTTTACAGCTGCTGTTGCATGAATATGTTATTAACAGGGCCAACTTGTCTATTGAAGCAGATAACTCTCTGCAGAAAAAAGAAAAAAAATCACAAGTGCAAATGAATGTGTGCTGGAAAACTTTCTGTTTTCTATTTAAGCTAGTATATTCCTCCCATACAAACAGGAGATTATAGAGGTAGTCTTGTTGCATCAAACATAAGAAGCACCACTCAATTACTGTAGGTCTATTTCATGATTTTAATTTTGATGCAAAAATACTAACTAAATATTGCACAAATACTTTTTCAAGCTTTCTTTGACAAAATCTGTCTCCTGTGACTTTGCTGTAACATATGATTCTTATGTTTAACTACCTCTTCATTATAGGAGACAGTACAGGGAGTGAGATGTGTGTATAGTATAGAGACAAACTATCTATGTGCACTGTGGGAGGCACCAATCTGAATATGTAGCATACCAAAATGTAAATGACAAATAAGAGAAACTCAGCTAAAACCCTCCACCAAGCATAATTTGCCACCCAAATGAAAGACAGTTCAAACGGCAAGCAATTATATGGACATGTTACAAAAAAAACAAAACAAACAACAACAACAAAACATGCAAACAGCACATGTTCACTTCAATGCTTCTGCTAATTTCACCGCTTCAAACAAATCACACAAACAAGGTGTCACATGAAAGAAGAGCCTCTGCTGATTACAGAGAAATAATAAAAAAATACCAATAATGAAGTATTTGGATTCTGACACTTCTGTAGTAAAATCAGATATCTTATCTTATTAAGATAGTCATTGTGGTTGTAAAAGATATACTCCATTTATTTTATTTGGATAGGTAATTTTGGCAGAAAATAGGCCTTGTGATGAAATAATGGAATCAGAATCTCAAATAAAGTTCAGATGAATCTCATCTCAATGTTTGCTTTGTCCAAACAAATGACAGCAAATTCACACCTTTACGCAACTACGATAAACAACAACTTGGTAGTTTCTTATCAAGGCTACATGGTTGTGTTTTGATAAAGAATGATAAATTACATGTACATACCTCAGCTGAGTAGTTTTAGTGCTGTACTTCATTTAAAATAGTACGTCATTCATGAGTTAAGAGAGGTGAGTTTACTGTCCTCATCACAAACAAGATGTCTTCATGGGCCATTTGCCTCTGAGACTCAGGTGCTTTTCTATTAGTTACTTAACTAAACTATAGGACATTTGAGACACTTCTAAAAGCCTGCACCATCCTCACCATTAATAGTACTGGCGCTTTTAGAGCATCCCAATTTGAGTATTTTTATTTTTAGTACAATTCATCCTGACTTCCTGTTGTCGTTCTTATTGATCAGCTCTGGCCCTCGTACCCGTCTTCTTAACCCGGCTGTTTTGCTACCAGCTGCAGGTTTTGATGTGCCTGCTGTTCACACCTCACGGTCCCTCTTCATCCTCCCGACATCTTGGCTGCGTTCCAATATGAAACCTTCGCTTCCTCTCGGTGAACTTCCGGCTCGCTTTGGCACCAGCTGGGATGCTTCTCATTAGATACAGTTCATTTGAAGTACCTGATGTTCACACTGTTTCTCTTCACACCTACCAGATACAATGATTGTTCACCCATATAAAGCACATTGTTGTTAATTCTTACTTTTTCTGCTTCCTATGTTTTGTGTTTCTCTTTGCTTTGCTTCTTCTTTTTCCTGATATGACTAATTTGCACATAAAGATATACAGAGTCCAGCATTCTTATGGCTCACCTTCATAAATCTCTAATATCTTGGATTTGCACAGACATGCACAAGCCTGATATCCTCACTCATTTTGTGTCATGAACGGATCTGACATGGACTGCCTGCAGTTTGTGAGCAGGAAAAGGCATGCACATGGCTTAACGTTTATCGAATCGAGTTAACTTATTTGTCAAACTTAACTTTGCTTGACATGTATTTTTACAACAACAGAACTTTCCTCTTCAGCTGAGCAAATGCAGATGTTCTGTAGTGTTTAGAAACCGGTGTGTAGTGAGGCAGGACCTGAGTGTTTGTAGATAAGCAAATCGCTAATCTAAATTTTCTCTCTGCAACATTTCCATAAACTCAAGCCTACTGACATTACCATGCACAGATATAGACGAGTTGGAACATTTTAATTGCCACTGAACATTATTCATGGCTCTGCATAATCAGTCAGTGCTGGCATTTCAGGCTGGCAGAAGGGTTAGACTCCTTTCTCTGCCAAATGAGACCATTAAGTAAAAATCTACACCAGCCATCTTCTGCTATTCTCTCCTGAATAGTTTATTCCAATTGTGATGCACTTAAAGTTTAGAGTCAGTCTTTTACTAATGTAGCTCAAAGAAACTTACATATTCTGATGATTTCCCTGTGGATGTGTTTACCTGGAGAGCAGCTGCAGGTCAGCAACATAAATCTGAACTGTTTCCTGCTGCGAATTGATGAAGAAAGAGAGAGAGAGAGAGAGAGAGAGAGAGAGAGAGAGAGAGAGAAAGAGAGAGAGATAGAATATTAATTAAAAATGTTTCCCTGAAGAGAAAGCCAGCGCTGGCTCTGTAATTAAAGCTTTTCAGTCCCAACATTTATCCCCTCTTATAATTATTTCACACTACTAAGTGCATGGTTGAAGAGTCACGTGTGTGTTTGTCTGTAAATACACAGTCTCAATGCATTGCTATGGATTAGGCCTCAAAATAGGGACACGCTCAAATCTAGATTGGATAATGGAAATCATTGAGAGAATTCCCTAAATCCAGCCCCAGCCTCTAATGACCAGAGAGACCTCTATTCACTATCGAGGTCAGCTCAGTTCGTTGACAGAAATTGCTTTTCTATTGGGGTTCAGAGAGAGAAAAATAGTACCGTGTGTTAGCACTACATAGCACAGGTCAGACCTGAAATACACTCATCTGTGTCATCTGTTCTTTTTAAATTCACATGAAACTGCTGACAAACTGTAGCTCACACTGTTCATATACAATATTTGTTTTAAGGTGGAAGAATCATTAGTGCTCTGGTATATACATTTACACCCACCAGCTACTTTATTAGGTACACCTGTTCATGTTATTATAAATATCTAATCATCCTAACACATGGCAATAAGTCAATACATTTGGACACGCAGACATGGTCATATATTTTGTATGTGGACCCTTATTTATAAGCGGTACATAGCCTCCTGGGGATCCTGTTTACCGAAATAATGTTGTTGGCACCCATCATTACAAACAACAAAAACACTAATGAAATGTAAAAAAAAAAAACACATTTTCTCTATCTGTTGTTGTTGTAAATAAATAAATAAGCTGACTTGTTGAAGTTCAAATCAAGCTTCAGAATGGGGAAGAAAGAGGGTTTAAAGCCGCACGTTGGCAGATTTTTGCATCTTTATCACCCCCTAACGAAAGCTGATTTTTCTTGCTTCCTGTCTCTTCTCTGAGCTTTCTCAAGCCATAAAAGCTAGTCCAGTGTTGAGTTTAGTCTTATTGCTGCCACTCTCTGTCTTTTCATTGCTTCTGCCATTCTCTTGGCTTTCTCTGCTGAATATGGTGCACTTTTAAAACAACCAGTATGTTTATATCCAGATGCTGGTGTGTGATGTACTCAAGCAACACACAGCTGTCACATGATGTCCTGGGTGGGAAAAGAAAAGATGTAAGTGTAGTTTCTCAACCTCAGGACACAGGGCAATAATGGCTCCAGGAATACGCATAATGAATGTCCGTGTACCATCAAAACAAGTCAGAAAAACAGATTTTAAGGTCGGAATCTTATCTGGTATTGATGTAAGTGAATTTTAACACGGCATGATTGTTGGTACCAAAAGGGCTGGTCTCATTATTTCAGAAACTGCTGATCTACTTGGATTTTTATATACAACCATCTCTAGGGTTTACAGAGAATGATCTGGAAAAGAGAAAATGTGGAGTGATAGCAGTAGCAGCAGAACAAGACCACACCAGATGCCACTTTTCTCAGCTGAGAGCAGAAAACTGAGACTATAGTTCACACAGGTTTACCAAAACAAGTGAGCAGAAGATGGATAAACCTTGCCTGGTCTATTGAGTCTCCATTTCAGTCAGAGTACAGTGTAAACAACATGAAAGCAAGGGTCCACCCTGCCTTGTATCAACGGTTCAGACTGGTATTGGTGTAATAGGATATTTTCTTGGTACACTTTGGGGCCCTGAGCATCCAATGTACACATCTTCTGATGATTACTTCTAGCAGGATAATAGACCATGTCACGAAGCTCAGATCATCTCTAACTGGTTTCTTGAACATGACGGTGAGTTCACTGGACTCCAACGGCCTCCACAGCCACCAGATCTCAGTCAAGTAGAGCAGCTTTGGGATGTGGTGGAACAGGAGATTCTCATCATGGATGCAGCCGACAAACCTGCAGCAGCTGTGTGATGCTGTCATGTCAATATGGACATATGGCTTGTTCATCTGTCTCTGAGCTCATTCAAACAAGAATAAGAATTGTTTTAGACAGTAGCTGAAAATAGATGTTTGAAGATCCACTTTTATTTTCGCACTTAACTTGACTATGACTTCAATATGTGATGGATTTAAGGCTTTATTTGAGCTTGAATCAACTGACCTCTAAGTTTTATTTTATTCTGGATTGGTTCAAGAGTGATTAGTCCTAATTTATGACTACAATCTGTCTGATTCATGATTTGATTCAACGTTTGTATCTTGGATTAAGAAATTACTTAACTTCATCATAATATTGATTTTAACTTGTCTTGATGCATTTAGGTTGATTAAATTCAATATTTTCTTTGTTGCTGTTTATTATTATTAACATGGGAATATTTTACTCGTCACTTGTGAGTTCAGTAATCCATAGCACCTTTTGACCTTATGTTTTACAATCATCCTATCGTACTTGTTCAGGCTCCCTATTTTATATTTATATTTACAATCTCTAGCATGTTGTATTTTATAATCACAAACACAAATGAATAAATCAGGGGTACTATGGGCACGCTTGAACACATGGCAGGGCTGGGGATCAAATCAATCTTCCACTTGAAAGAAGACCTCTTTCTTTACTTTGTCCTATATAAACTCAACCTGAAACTGTATTGATTAACACTAAGACTTAAATTGTACTTATCTAATTAAACTTGCAAGATTAACACAATTTTAATTACTGAAGTGATTAAAATTTCTATCTTGTCTTTAGTTATTCTGGATCTACTGCAGCCACAAAACAACACAAAAGCTACAACTAAAGTTACATCACTTCTTTTTAATCAGGAGTCACACCACACGAAGTAGGCACCGATGAAAGTTACTACCTAAAACATGCAAAAAATTCTTTATCTACACATCACAGTTGACATTTATTATATCCCATTCTGTACCAAAATTAATAAACAATATTTACTATTAATATTTAACTCACTTCCGTAGCTTTTTAAAAAAAAATCTCCAACTTTTCATCCACTAAGACTGAAAATTTTCTACTTCCAAAAAAGAAAAAAAAAAAGAAAGAAAAAGTGGCGTAACTTCTGTTGCAGCTTTTGTGTTGTGTTGTGGCTAATTATGGAGTGTGTGACATCTTTCATTCATTTTCTGTACCACTTAGTCCCATTAGGGGTCGCTGGGAAGCATGATCCTATCTCAGCAATTAGCAAGGGAGAGGCAGGGTACACCCTGGAAAGGTCGCCAAACCCTCGCAAGCTTTTCTGTTGTGTTGTGAGTAAGATTGATTCAATGACTAATTTGAACTGCGATGAGTTTACTCCAGATTTGACTTTTAAGTGCTCCAAGACAGTTTGTGACAGCCGGGTACAGAGTGAATGGTTATAACTGTTGTGAGGAGCAACCTAAACTTAAACTTTAATTTATTTTTCAATTTAAAGGTGCAGCTTGTAACAAAGGTCTGTAAAAAAAAACAAAGTATATATCATTAAAAACATGTGTATTGTTATCTAATCACTTTACTAAAATACCTTGTGTTTTTATTCTCTTAGATTTAGCCATTTATATCTACATGCTATTGGTCCACATACATGGCAGCTTCTATATTTGTGCCACCATTTTTACTACGGTGTCTGTGAATGGACAAACTACTCTGTGAAGTGAGAACCTTCTGAGCTTTAAAACTGCAGCGCTGGCTTTGTTTGAAAGATGCTGGAACACTGTTTGGGTTAAGTAACACCTTAAAAGGTACACAGAAGATAGTCCACATGTACACAATTTTACCTGTTATTCAGTAATCACTGAATCCGAAGCCATTGGATCCACTCATGCATAAAGACATGTTTTAGTCTGGAAGAATTCTGTACTGACAGACAACACACAGTAAAAAGTAACATTGGTTTAAATACTGTAGAATTTATCTAGTGGATATAACTTAATTTTAATCTAGTTGTTAGTACTAATCTGAAATAAGTTATTTGAACTTTGGAGGTCAAAATGTTGAAAAAACATGTGGTCTTCCGTTTGAGTAGAAACCCCTACCACACCAGCTTCCGCTTCCAAACCAACACTTTGTAAAACATCTCTTCTAATTTATATGAAATTTATCAAACCAAGTTTTTTCAACAACCTTGTTTGCTTAGAGTAAAATCAAAGGGATCGAGTTTGTAAAACTTAGACAACCTAAAAATATTTTAGTTAATTACACTCAAACAAAAGCTTTATTTGAGGCAACAAGTTAGCATATATTTTAGTTAGATTTTACAGTGCATCTATTCACAACTAAGCCCATCTTAACCAATAAATGTCAGTAGTTTGTGCTCACTGTACCTTTAAGTAACAAATTGTTCAATGTGAAGTGAAACTACTCAACTAATCATAGGATTCAGCCCAAACACCAGTGTACTACTTAGAATTCACAGCTGTGCTGACTGCAAAGCATCGATCAAAGATACAACTACCCGCAAAGAAACAACAAGAATGCAAAATAATGCGGTTTTGTTCATCTGTGGTTGCGTTTCTGTCGGTCATCACAACAAATCAGCTGCTTAGTGTTCGAGTGAAGTGATCAAACTCATGCGAGTAATGCGAGGTGAAATCTCAGTTTACCCCCTGCACGATGATAAAGTTAAAGTAATTATTTACAGCAAGTGCCGAGGTTTTATGCTCAGACTCGCCCGTCTTGGCCGGCACCAAGTGTGAAATCGGCACTTACAGCAAGTTTCAGTTCCGCTCTGTTCTGTGTCAACTCCCTGCAATGAGAGGAAGCCTTAGAAAGTTTCAGCATCTCACATCCTGCATTCTGACTCATTGGCTTCTTTATTTTAAATGAAACCCAGTTAATTTTACTTTGTGTTATTATTACTCATTCAGAGAAGAGGGAAGAAACACTTCCCGCTTCTCTTCGTCAGTGTAAAAGGCTTCCAGTGGAGACTTTTCTTCATTACGACGCAGAGCTCGTACTGACAGAGAAAAGCCTCAGCACCACATTAACATCATCTCCTACACAGGCTTCAAATTCTAGATATACTGAGAGTCTTTTTTTTTTAATAAGCACAAGTGCACACATCCACACGCAGAACAATCCTCCCGGGCCTATTGTCAGTTTCAGGCTGCACACACACGTACCGAAGCATACATAAGCTTTTGAAATATTAATGCGAGTTGGGCAAGATAGAGAGAAGATGGGAACAGAGAGAAAAGCAGCAATTAAAAAGGAAGAAATAGGACACAAAAGTATCCAACAAATTACCTTTAAGAACATAGTCAGACAGGGAGGCAATAAGATTATACCCGAAAAGTGCTGAGCGTCTTTTTTAAATATAAGCTACTAAAGATGACTAAACATCAAATCTAAAAGTGTGCAATGTCAAAAATGTTTATTTATTTAATGTTATACTGTTAGAGGAGTTAATGCACCATTTTCCAAAGCATTTAAGAAAATTGGACTGGTCTTCTCTGCATCTCTGATACTCTCCATTTAAAGTAATTAAATTAGTGCCTCAAACATTGAGAGGAAAATCTATGGTCTTTGCTGTAATGTATACTTTCTGTACTTCAGTATACAGTATTAGCTTGTGTTTGGTACTAAAGTACAGGTAATTAGGATAGTGCGGCTCTCAGAGTTATTATATAGGTATATATTTATATATATATGTATGTGTGTGTGTGTGTGTGTGTGTACGAGGGTTTGCAGAGCTGCCAGCTGAAATCAGCCATCCAGTTGTTGGCAGTCTGTTTCCAAAATGTCTAAACGGATGTCTTCTACTCAGCGAGCGTCTCTAACCCTGTGGCTAATTCACAGGACAGGAAAATAATGTTTTATTTCCTCTTTGTTGCTGAAGGGACTAAATCTTGCATCATTTACATTCAACGTTCTTTTTAAGACACTTCACACAAGAATAACGTTATGTTAAATCAAAAGTAGGAACAGTTGTTGTAGATGCACTTTTCTTGTGTCTTGTTCTATTTTCTTGAGTTTTATCCAGATTATTTATGTTTGTGTCTCAGTTCATTCCTTTTTTATTCTTCTTTTGTCATTTTGCACTTGTGTTTTGTCTGATTTTATTTCCGGTCCTTGTGTTGTTTCTTTTTTGTTAGTTTTTGATTACCTTATTTGTTTAACTTGTGTCTCGTTCCCACATTAGTTATGAGTAAGACCTTCTTTGCTGACTGTGCTCCACTATTTGTGATCATTATTTTTAGTTTATGGACTCCCCAGCTGCCCTTGTCCCTGCATTTAAAATGTTTCTGTCTTTGTTCCTTGTATTTCCTCTTCCAAAGAGTTTTAAAGTCGGCAAAGGATCAACATAATCCTCCTTTCATTTAAAAGCTTCATTAACTCGTGTGTTTCTATAATAACAGTTAATCAGATCAAAGCAATTAATCAAAAGTAACTGGGGCCATTGTTTTTAAAAAACCAGTACACTGAATATTTTTACAGCTTTATAACTATTGTTATTAACAACTTCATAAACACACATCACACTAAAAGCAAAATATGAAAAAAGTACAAAACCATGCTAAAAATGTTGGGCTTTTAAAAGGTGAGGGGACATTTATTGTAAAAGAAGCCGAAATCAAAAGATGATGGTTTTTGACATTTTGTCTGTTTGTTCCTTCCTCGGTGAATATTTATAAAAAATGGAAGTGTTTTAGAAGCAGAATGGTTTCATGCTCATGTGTAAGAACACCATCTTTCAAATCTCCTTTTCAGGCCTTCTCAAAGCTTCTTGTATCAAAACGAAATTTAGAAAAATCATCTAGTCCTTAATAGGTTTTTAAATGACAAAATTATAACCTCAAACAAAAGTTAAAAAATATTTAACCATGTAATTTAACTACAAATGACGATTTGGTAGTTTGTTGGTCTCTGCATCCATGTGGGTGTTAATATACAGTAGTGCCAAGGATGAAAGACATCAGCAATGATCTTAGAGAAGAAAATATTTCCACCCATCAATCTGGAAAGGGTCATAAGGCCATTTACAGACAATCTGGTGTCATCCTGCTACATGGAGAAGGATTCACATGTGAAAAACATCTCAGCAAGTTCACACTAAAGTCAGACTGTGCAGTTTGTTTCTGCACAGCTGTCTCTCTCCTTGACTTTCCCGATGTTGTCTCTCTACAAAGGAACTCCTTTGAACATTTTTGCCCCTGAGAAACCCTCCAAGTTCCGTGCTGTCCCAGCAGCTCCCACTAACATTGAAATGTGACATATGGCTCTTGTCTGCACAGTTCAAAACTGCACTTTAACTTTCAATTTATCTCCTGGATCTTACTTACTGCTTGGCTTTTCTGCTCCATGTAGCTTTACAAAGTACAGAGAGAAAAAAACACAACCCCAAACAAATTGTAAAGTAGTTCTTTGTTTTCTGGACAAGTTTGCTAAATATTTATAATCTCTATACGGAGAATCTGTCTCAGCTAAATCTGCTAGTAAAGTTACAAAGTTATGATTTCTAAACTTTTTATTCCCAACTCCAGACAAATATAGCAGCTGAATTTGTTCAGATCTATTGACATTAAACACCCAATGCCGAGCACAGTTATAGATGGATGGTAATTGTTAGTGACGCAAATTCTTCCAGACATAAACAGGAGGCTGAGAAGTGTGATCCTCCTGCAGCTGGAGTACACTCTTCTGTCCCCCTGCTTGAAGAGGGAAACCGCCACCCCAGTCTGTCAGTGTAAAGGCACTGTCTCCAATGTCCACACGATGCTTCAAAGCCAACTCACTACCAGGTAGTAATAAGTTCACAGCTCCGCCCCTCACTTCACCCGAGTGTCCAAGACATGTGGGTGCAAGTCCAGTGATGTGACTACAAAGTTGATCATTGAACTGCAGCCTAGAGTGTCCTGGTGCACTTGTGGACACACCTATGCCTGAACACAGTGTTCATCACAGATATTCCATTAAGAGCACAGAAGTCCAATAACTGAATACAACTCATGTTTAGATCGGAGGAGCTGTTCCTCCCAATCATACCCTTCCAGGTTTCATTGTCATTGCCCATGTGAGCATTGCCCATTGCCTAAATTTCTGTTTGGGGTGTTGGCACAAACAAAAGTCAGGACCCCCCCCCCCCAAAGGTGGAGGAAAGCTACCCTCTCATCCACAGGGGTAAAGCTCAATGTACAAGCCGTGGGACGTTGAGTAAGCCCACACCTGGCCAGCGCCTCTCACTGGAAGCAACTCCAGAATGGAAGATAGCCTAGCCCTTCTCAAGAAAACTGGTTCCAGACCCCAAGTTGTTTGTCCAACTATATCTAACTGGAACCACTCAACCCTGCACCTTAGCTCAGGCTCCTTCCCCATCAGGGAGGTGACATTCCACTTCCCTAGAGCTAGCTTCTGCAGCTGAAGATCGGACCACCGGGATCCCCACCTTCGGCCACCACGCAATTTACATTGCACCCGACCTCCATGGACCTTCCCTTGGGTGGTGGGCACATAGGAGGGTAATTAGAGATGTATTAAGAACTAAAAACATTTAATAGTAAAAGAACAATTTAAAATTAAAATTGGTTTGATTGTTCAAATCAAAAACACTGAAATTAAGTGAGCTTTTAGAGCAATCGTGTAAAGGCTTCATTTGTTGCAGCATTTTTATTTATTATTGCATCACAACAGTCTGTAGTTACTTTGAAAAATAAACCGATGACTGATGATCGGCTCTACAGATTCCTCAGTGATTATGAAGCTGGGGATGTTTTGACATCAGTTTATCTTGTCAATACACTTGTTTAGAACTGTCTTTAAGCTGTGAACTCCAACAGGAATCTAGTCTATGATAGATCTATTCCAACCAGACATATGTGCACTTTAAGCTAACAACCCCACAATTACCACCTCCCTTTTCTCTACAAACCTTTATCACTCCTCATCATCAGTCTGCATCTACCCACTGACACTTCAGATCTGCCAGCCACAGCCTGCCTGTCCTTCAGGACTCCTCAACACCGATGCTGAAGGTGTCTGATTAAACATCGAGTAGTCTTTTGTTGTAGTAGCATTGTTCACTATATCTTCTGTTTATGAAGTAGTGAATTGAGGTCGGAAAGAGGTATTAAAAAATGTATAAAGTGTATGTGGAGGTGTTAAAAAAATAATATCCTGAGTAGCATGTTTTGTTCACACTGATTGAATCACCTCAGTCAAGTTTCTAAATCTTTCAAATGACACTTGAATCCCATTTTATTTTTATTTCATTCCAATCATTTAGTTTAGTTCTGTTTAAGAACCGCACAAAAATGGAAAATATAGATGTAGTATTAGTAAAAGAGAAAGAAAGAAAGAAAGAAAGAAAGAAAGAAAGAAAGAAAGAAAAACACCTTTTGTGTTTATTTATTTATTTTTTT
>JBAFTA010000011.1:3415079-3427318 GCA_036919975.1 Melanotaenia parkinsoni | reverse complement strand
GCTCCTTTGTGCAAGAAGGAACAGGAGGCGCACTGCCAGAGTCCTACAAAATTACCTCCAGCTACTGTACATGTTTCTGCTCAAACTGTCAGAAACGGACTCCATGATGGTGGTATGAGGGCCCCACATCCACAAATAGAGGCTGCGTTCACAACCTAACACATCAGTATGTCGAGAATAAAGATTTTCAACTGGAATATTTCACTCATCAAGATCCAAGATGTGTTGTTTAAGTGTTCCCTTGATAGTTTGAGCAGTAGTGTTACCTGTAGTGCAGTCATCGTTGCACCTGAGGCCACTGGATCCTTGCAGATGAAACATGTTTGTGTCTGGAAGAATTTAGGCCACTGACAGCCACCGTCCATTTACAGCTGTGTTTACTGCTTGAAGTCATTGCTATGTCCATCTTTACAACTAGATGTCAGTAATTCTTACAAAAACCTCTCAAGTCAAGTGTTTTCCCTCATATTAACATGTTTTTGCATAAAGTAGCCATCAATGTCAGCTTTAAATTAAATTAAAAAGCGTGTGTTGTAGTGGTTATCTGATGCACTATCACAGCGCGGCGGAAGTGAGGTCCGAGTAGAAGGAGGTAGGCAGGTAGGAGGCAGACTGGTGCACAAACAAGTTTTAATAATGAATGAACCAAAAAAACCTCAGGGAGCACACGACAAGGATCTGACAAACACTGACTGAACCCAAGGGGTATATAACTATAACACAAACGAGATGCAGGTGAGTTAACAATTAAAACCAGGTGAGCTAAGAACAGGAAGCAGAAAGCAAAACTGAAAACACAAGGGGAAATCTCAACAAAATAAAAACAGGAAAACAGAACTAAACATGACAGGACTACTAAACCTTAAGTCAAAAACCCACAGATCATGACATGCACTGGATTATTAGGATGCATTTTAGTAGATCTAATTTTGTAATTTAAGTAGTTTTGGTTCCTAAATCTGAATAAGTAACATAGCTGGCTACCGGGACTAAACATCGATGCTAAGTGGGGTTTTCTTTCCATTTTTTTTTAAATTCTCAGTGAGATTTTGGATTCTATGTGTTATTTTGGTGCTGTTAATGTTCTGCTACATTACAGGAGTAATACTGAAACAGTGTATAACTCTGTACTTTGTGTGTGTGTGTGTGTGTGTGTGTGTGGGTGTGTGTATACTTGCTGGTATTTTTCCAGAGGACAAGCTGGAGCAGCAGCATGCACTTTTTACTCAATACAAGGACCCATGTCGCCTGGGGCCAGGGGAGGACAAACCATGGGCTCTGGGTAAGAACACACACACAAAGAAATCCACACAATCTAGCACACAAGTTTGCCAGACATCACACACGCTGTAGTAAAATATTCATAAACACCACAAGCACTCTGAAGCACAGGTGTTGCTACAGTAAACACACTCAGATCCATACAGTGACTGCAAAGTGGAGGACACTGTAATCTGGCTCTGTCAGACTAAATAAGGATGCTCCCACTGTGTGAATTAAAATACAGCCAGTACATTGGGCTGATACTCAGGCATTAGTGACGTAAGGACTGGAGGGTTTTGGTCTGAATGTGAAACGTTATTTAGGCCAGCGGTATTTCAGGGAGAGTGTGGGCAGGACAGAATGAAAGAGCTCATTTTTAAAAAAGGGCTTATTTGCTTGGATGGGAATATTTTTCACAGTACTGAAAAGAACTGTACTGGAAGAACAGATCTGCTCTTCCCGTGTAGCCGTTGTTAGTTGGGGAGCTAGAAAACAGGAATGGGTCAAGGAATCAATGAAGGAACGAGAAGGAAGATTATTCTATTTTATAAAGATTATCCAAAGCAGATTAGGCCTAAGTGAATGCAATGGTGAGCCAAAAAAAGAAAAAAATGCAGGAAACAATCTGTTCGGAGATTTGATATAAAGGCCTTTGTGTTGCACTGAAATCAGATGGGAATTAGGGCTAAAATAAAACCCATGGATGGCTGAAGCTGTGAAAATGAAAGTTTTTAAAAATATTTCCACTTTCTTTTCATGATGCGTTTGAGTTCACGCTCAAGTGGCAGAATGAACAAGCTGAAACCCATGGAGCGCTGCAATTGTGGCTTCTCGTGTATTTTAGGATGTGCGGTTAGAGCTGATGTGAAGGAACATTTATTTTGTGCAGCTCGCAGGTGGTGTCCATGGAAGCTGAGGTCATGTTAACCACCTTTTTTTTTTTTTGCAGACCAGCGTTCCCACCTTAAAGTTCACCGTCTTTATTTCTGTAGTCTGAAAACCTGCTTTTAGACTTGTGAAAAATGCTGTCTGCACATTAGACTCCCACTTCTCATAAGAGCTCCCAGCACTCATGAATTGACTGGAGTGACTTCAGAGAGATGTTCACTTCATATGGAGCTTTTTAACCACATTATCCAGTCTACGGCCTTGCAGTTTCATTGTCAAAAGGATCCATGAGTGCTCATCTCTCACTTGCTGTTATGTTTCGCTGCTGTATGATAACAGATTGTGGTCTGAGGGTATGTGCTCTGAACAGCATCCGCTGATGCCAGGCTGTGAATAGCTCTACTGGAAGAAAGAAGCTGGTCACCATAGTGAGGGGAGGATTATAAACTGTACACTGGATCAATAAAGAGGCTGCGGAAATGGTTTGCTGTTATGTAACTACAAATAAAAAGAGAGAAAATGTTTCAGTGTTTCTTTATGTGGCCTGAAATGTGATACTGTCCAAGATTTTAGCTTCATTCAGCTCTTTGTTTCTCACTTGTTATTTTAATTATTGGTATTGTTCTGAAATGAAGAGCTTGTTCATTTTGACTTCTGGAGATTTGAATGAAGGTTGGAGAACCTCAGACATCTGAGCATCAAATGTCATACAGATGTTGTGGTGCAGCAGCAGCTGTTTGACAGCTCTTCAAAACACTGACACATAAACCACCCACCAATTTCACACTGTCACAACAACGTTTCTGTTGCTGACAGCCCCTCAGACTCAACTGACAAATACCAGTTCTCAGCTGGTAATTCATTCACAAGGTACCAGTGAAATGGATCAAAGTAAAACCACTGGGTGTTTTTAAACATGTCAGCTTGGAAATTTATGTAGTTCTCTATAAGATGAGATTTGAAGATACAACTTAATTTAACTGTGGACTCTAGATTTGAACAAAAGAAAAGCTCTGCCCTAAATTCCTGTACACCTGAACCTCAAGTGATGTGAAATAGAAAATGCGTTTTCTGAATTCTAAGATTTTTTTTATGTCAGGGCATAATAAACTAGAAGCCCTCAGAGCACAGACCTCCACCAAGCCACAGGGTCACTGAGAGAATCCCCAAAAGACCCGACAGCTCACCCAGTACCCTCTATATAAATATAATATAAACATGATCCAAGTCAAACAATGTCGGATTATACCGTCTACCATGATGCCATCTTGTAATTATTTATTTATTCCAAAGATTCTGGACATTATCTGTTAAGTTAGAAGCTTTGATGGCAAAATTATCCCCATGCCCCAATAATGAAGAATCCTTTGAAAAACTGCTGGATCCAGACAGTGATCCGGATCACCCCCTAAAATATAAACACTAGTTTATCATTCCATTTTAGAGATTTTTCTTTAATATTTTATTAAAATCTGTCCATCACTCTTTGAGTTATGTTGCTAACAGACAGACAGACAAACATATGCTGCCGAAAACATAACCTCCGCCTTAGCGGCGGTAATAAATAAATAGAAAAAACCATCTGTTAGATCTGGCGATCCGTTGTTCTTTACGATGTTGAGGCTTGCAACATTTGTCTATGTACAGCTTTCATGAAGTCCAATGGACTTCTGATACTATGGAGGTATCCTGTATTTGGAAGTTGCCAGATTGATAGGCAGCAACAGTTACTTCTCTAAAACCATTGCTGTGCATCCATTAATGACCTGAACTTGTAACCATATAAGACCTGGTAATGGACAGATTATTCTTTGATTACATCCTGATACATAAAAGCTTAGAAGTGAAGGACAATTTACTTTCTGTATTTGACATGATTGTACCTAAATTGCTTATCAAATGACTTAAACCCTAATTTTAGAAAGCAATCGTAAAGATTAACCACCTTTGTTTTGGCATTACTCCGACTACACCACTGATGGAAATCCCTTTATGTTTGCCTACTGACCTAATCACAAGTACATTCATCAAAACCAGCTGGTTTATTAATGTGTTTGAAGCCGACTTTCTCCATGGTGACACCATCACCATGGCTGCATTTTTTCCACAGAGCAGGAACACAAATAAATAGTGGACTGAGCCAGAGACTGAAAGACAACTCAACATGCTAAAAGTCAAGAAACAGCTGGTGCTCTGAGGGGCAGAGTGTTTGCTGCAACAAGTTTCATCTGTTGAACGCTTGGAATATCTTCATATGTACATGGATATAATCCAAGCTGTTGAATACGAATAGCTCATGATGATGCTGCTTTAAAAAGTGGCTTTCCTGATAATGTTCCTGCTTCAGAAAACAAGGTGGGGATGCACGAAAAGCATAATTTATCTACAAACTCAAACACGTACACAGACAGATATGTGTGCAGATGAATATGAACGTGATCAGCTCACGGGGGTGAGAAAATTTTCAGAGTAACAGAGAAGAGATCCCGTATGCAGGATTGGCAAATGTCCACCTAATGTTGCTTTCATGAAGACCATACAGCACACAGCAAGCAGGATGAAAAAGATTGTTTGTTCCAGACACTCATTCATGTGGCACCGAATCTTATCCTCTCTCAGTGGACTCATTAGAAAAAGACAAATAAGAACAGTAAAGAATCTAAGAGTTTATTTTACCGTGTTTTCAACAATGACAACAATCAACAACTTTAATGTGTTTTTGGATAGGTACTCTGCTGGATCCCAGTGGCCTTTATGACGACGATGTCAGCTCACCTGAAAGTTTACAAAAGTAAGTCCCAATTTTTTAAGTTATAATTGTAAATTGTAAAACTTTATTTGCAGACACAGGTTCATACAACACAAACCTACAATATACACACAACATACAGAATAAATAGTATACAAAGAAGAAATACCTAAAAAGATTAGTGCACATTAGATGACATACAAACTGTTACACCAGTGTTGTCTCAGTTTAGAAGTGAACAGCCGCTTTTCATAGCGCTAACTAGGGTTTCTGTCATGTGGTTGTCTGAATTATCCAATCGACACATTAAACTAAACATTAGCTGCCTTAAGAGCACCTCAATAGCTGGCACTCTTGTGCTCACAAACAACTGATTGGCATCATGCCATCTAGGGACACAAAGCAGCAACCTCATTGCATCATTGTAGGCTACTTTGAGCATCTGCATACTCATTACCCTGTTTGACCACAGTCCTTTCCCCAGTGCTTCAAAAATCATTATTTGGCTTTTCTTAACATTATAGTTTATATCATAATCATGCCATACTGAGAGCACACCTTCAACATTTGCTGTAGACCAGCACTATGTGGACTGAGCAGGACCAGGTCGTCTGCATACAAGAAGACTGACCATAGCGTTCCTCAAGACATCCAGCATTTTCCCTATTTAGCTGATAAGATAATTCCTCCATATAAACATTAAATAAAATAGGGGATAAGATTAATCCTTGACGAACTCCATTCCTAACAGAGAATTGGAGAAGATACAACATTCTTCCATTTGACCCAGAATGTTTGATGGGCATACCGAAAAGCTAAAACTCACCAGAAATGTAGGAACACCTCTATCTAGTAATTTAAAAAGTAATTTTTCATGGTAGATTTAATCAAATGCCTCAGACGCTTCAATAAAGCATAGAAATACTGATGAGTTAAGGCTTGCACATCTAAATACAATTTCCTTAAGTGCATACATACACTGGTCAGTACCATGTTTTTTTTAAAGCCAAACTGATTGTCAGTAGTAAGAATATACATTTCTAATTTAGTCAGGAGTATTCTCTCCAGTACATTAGACAAGATACTGGCTAATGCAATAGGCTGATATTTGTCTATACTATAGAGCCTTGTCCTTCAGCACAGGCATCAACATGACAGACATTAACCAGAAATCCAGTAAAGCACATGGACAACAGCGGCCTGAGTCTGTGGCTGGCATATTTTAAATGTGCTGCAGTAATGCAGTCCATACCACCGGCTTTGTTAATATCCTATCCATTAATAGCATCATGAACCATGATAATATAAGGGACACTATAGACTTATGTGAACCTGGTCAACAGTGATGACACATGCAACCCAAGATAATTTGAGTGATAATCCAAAAAATGTGAAAAATGTCAGAATGTCTTTATATGCACTGGAGGGTTTTAGAGGATTGCTTTGGTTACCCAGTTGGTAATCCAGCCTGCAGCAGATGCACTCTGGCAGAAGTTACTGTAAAAGGATTGTGTTTGTCACTAAGTTCTTCCAACTTGAAACTGATGCTGGTGAAAGGCACACAGCCAGCTGGAGCTGTCTCTGTGCACCACTTTGTATCCTCCAGTGTGTCTGAATCTAAACTTTAGCAAATGTCTCCTCTAGATTGATGGAGAATGAGGAGGGAAGGAAGGAGTACCTGGTGTTTCCTCCCAGTAAGAACCAGTGTCCTGCCAGCAGTCAGAAAGGGAGGAAGATCCCACTGAAGGGCAACGGACGCCGGATTGACTACATCCTCCACAGTGATGAGGGCCTGCAGCAGGACTGGAAACTGGTACGATTCAGAAGATTGCAGACAAAGCTGGCAATGTGCAGATATGTTCTTTTTGGTGACATTTTTTTTTCTTTCACTTATCCAAAGCCTCCTCATTTCTATGCTTCATGGTTGCTCAGAAGCACTGACAAGCTGATATGCAGATTCTACCAGAATCATCATCAAACATTTATCATGCAGCACATCTGATAAAGTTTTCAGACCAAAACTTTTTCAGTAATCATGCTGACAAACAAAAACAACAAATAACTTTAGCCACAAAGAAAAATAAGTTAGTGAATAATAGTGAAGTGCAAGAAGGGTTTTCATTCTTCATTTAGCTTTTCTCATCAACTGTCAACTGGGAAACCTTTTAAAAGCATTGATTCCACCTCAGTCGAACTAAAGTTACAGCAGATTTACACAAAAGCTAAAATTCTGTTTACAGATTTGCAGATGCATGTTTACTTTTGTATCTCAACAGAAGTGCAGCAGCCCAAACTCATAAGTTGATTTCTACAACATCAATACCACAGATAATGAAATCTACAACCCGGTAATAAATACTGCATCCATTTCAGGCACAGCAGTACCAGCAGAACTCAAACCAAAATGACTCCCTGTTCTCTACAAAGAGCACAGCCTTTCATCTAAAGTGTATCTCTCATCAACATTTGTCTCTTTTGATTTGGATGTGTGAACAGTTTCTCATTTACAGCCACACAATTTGCGAGAAAAGGAATAAGAACAATGATGTATCAGAAGTCAATGCAAGGGATTAGAAAACCAAATCACATGATTTGCATGGGCATCTCTCCTTTTCTTCTGCCTGGCTCTTATTTATTCCTCTCCAACTGCACCAATCTAGCACCACCTTGTGGCAGAATATAGAAAGTATTAAACAAATCCAGTGGACTGTTTTATTGATGAGTATTTGTTGGAAAGTGCCCACATCACCAAAAGATACACTATCTGCATTCTTTTCCTCAGAGGTTTTTATATATGTTTGTTTAGGGTTAACTCCCCTCAGAAAAACCAATGCAGTGACATTTAACTCGGCAGCTTGGGGAAGGCCCTTCTGATAAATACGATGATGCCTTCATTAAGTCAAGTGCACAAAAAACAAGTGAAGTGCAAAAAGGTTTCTTATGTAACAGAGGGGGGAGTTGGCAGTTCTACAGAGTAGTTATTATTTTCATCATTTAGTTCGACGGCTTGCTTTTTATTTGTCAGCAAAATCATGCCACAGCCATTCTAAAAAAAAAAAAAAAACACTCTACTAGGGGCCACGGCACTACCTAAAATTAAATAAAGTTGTTTGTAAAATGTTAAATAAGCTATAAATGAGTAGAAATAAATAATAATAAGATACAAACGGGTGAAATGAATTTCCTTCAGAGTGTTGCTGGATTCAGACGTAGGGATAAGGTCAGGAGAGCGTGCATCCAGCGTGAGTGTGATTCAGGCATCTGATTTACTGAATGAAGACTCCAAGCAGACCCAGAACTTGCAAGAGGGATCACATTTTCCCTTCTAACCTGAAATACCTTGGGATCAGCCCAGGATGAGCCGGAGTGTCGGACATCTGGGTTTCCCCCTTTTTAGAACTCATGCAGCATCATTATCAAATGAATAATATCTCTTTTAGAAAGAAGAAAGTCTCAACAGAGCCAAACCAGGATAGAGAATCTGTCTTAATAGGTTTGGGTGAAGAGACAACAAAAAGATTGAAGAACAAGAGAAATACTACGAGCGAAAACACAACAAACACTATAAAAGGTGAACAGACCACGACTCCCCCAAGAGAACACAGTGAAAGGTTAACAGCTGTTTTCAGCTTCATTATTATATCTGCTTATCTTGTATCTTCACATCTTTCACAACTTTTATGTTTGTTCAAACCATCTTTTATTCATCAAACTAACGTGGCATTGTCCAAAATTTTCCAAAATAACTTTTTCAAAACATTATTGATCATTTAGAAACTAACTGTAACATGTTTTTGAAGTCGTTGGCAAAGCAGTTGTTTGTGGCTCGTGATACAGCTTTCAGTTATTTCCCCACATATCTAAACAAAGAACTCAGCCTGTTCCCACCCACTTTGGAAACGATCATGTAATCTGAAGTTCTCCAGAATAAAAGGTAGTCTTTGTCTTTCTTTGTCTTACAGGAAATCGAGGAGTACAGCTTCGTTACCCAGCTGGCCGGCCTCACGGATCACTTGTCTGTGGCCATGCGACTGGCTGTTTCCACCGGGGAAGAGGAGCCTTAGATTGACCACCTGAGCTTTTATTCTAAATACTGCCATGGAGAAATGACTAACAACCAAGAGGGGAGGTTCTCAGTTTAGTTTATGGAGCAGCACGACTGAAGATTGAAGGAGACGGCAAGTAGATGGATGAATCAGCAGAGGTGCACTTAGAAGATAGAAGAAGGAAGATGAGAGGAAGCAGAGGAGAGATGCGAGAAAGGAAGACTCTGGAGAGGGAAGATAAGTGGAGGAATTCAGATTAGGAAGCCAGTAGATATTCATCTTCCTGGGTAAATCACCCACACGTACACAAACACACTAAATACTGCAACAACCACGGGAGACTAACGTTTAGACTGCTGAATATCACCTGGCCTCTCCTCCAACACCCTGCTGAACTGAATCCCGAGGGTTTTATTTACAGTGAAGTGTTTCATGTAGCTAATACACACACTCCTTTTATCGGATTTGTTTTAGCCGTAGTGTAAGAATTATTTTATTTTTTAATGACTCTACCTTCAGGGACAATTGGATGCTCGTTGTTTTAGTGTATAAAAGGAAAACATATATTTGAAGTGAAGCATACAGCTACTAACTGGCCTTTACACTGACCGTGTGTGTCCTTGCGTTGTACTTCTTCCTGAAAAGCTATTGGTCAGTTCTGCTGTCAATCATTCACCTTACTGCCCCAACATCAGTCCCAGGAACCTCAACAAGTGTCTTTTCTTTTCTAAAAAACAAACAAAAAAAAAACAACAAAACAAGTCTTTCTAAAAGCAGAAAAATTAAATACAATTTCTATTGTTGCCACAACACTTTTTATATTATAGGAAGTTTAAATGCCTGTTTAATACTAAATAGTATGTTTCTAAAAAGATGTGTTGTATGAAGGGACGTGAAACCAGAGGAAAAAAGTTGTTTGTTTGATGCAATGTGATGCTTATAGCATGTTTTTTTTAGCCATGACTGATAAAAACAAATTAGAAATCCCTTTTTTGATGAAGCTTTGCAGATGCATGAGGGGAAATGGTTTCCGTTTACAGCGTTAATACGGTGGCTTGATATATGCTGACTTGAGATTGGATGCCTCAAGAAGTATTTTGCCCTGGAGTACACACTCTGCATGTGCACACCACCCTGCTGATGACACACAAAGTTGTGCACAAATACACAAGGTTTTACACAGCTAAACGCTTCTTGTGCAGAGGGCTTTCAGGGGATGTAATCGGTGGCCATATCTGAGGTCATCATCATCAAGTGACTTGGCTATCTGTGAGAGAGTTAATTTAGTTTTTGTTTTTTTTTCTATTTATTTTTTAGTCAGCAACAAACAGCTATAGCTGTGGTTAAAAAGCCATCGCTGATGTACAGAAACAGTTTGAAGCCCTTTTTTTTTTTTATCTTTCTTTTGTTTGAGCACAGCGAGTTGTGAAACACTGACGCACCTGCAAAACCTCAAATCTCTGTAACATTTGAACACCTTTAGGCTGTGCACTATGACACGTTAACAAACACACACATTATGTAGTTCAAAACTGTCGCAAAGACTGACACAACCCACGCAAAAATACACAAAAAATCCAAACCTAGCACACAAATGGATGATGAAGTGTCAAACTAGCAAACACCACAGTTTAAGGTGTGTTCATGCTGGGATCAAAACAAACTTTTACAGACTGTTGTGAAAAGATGGAAAGAAAAATCTGCAAAAAATTCAGAGTAAGAACCAGGGTTGAAATCTATGGAAGCCAAGACCGGTTGTTATCAACTAATATCTTTTTTTAATCGTTATCTCGAGATAACGAGGAACATTTTCTCATGCTAACAGGATACTTTAGTTTGTTTTCTTGAGATAACGAGATGATTAAGCTGTGCTCAAAAGTAAGTGTGTGACACCTGATTTCAATGATCAAAACAAACCCCATGACACCTGATGGCAAGGACTAAATCATCTTGTACATGTGCAACTGTGTGAATGAGTGATTGGTTAAACTTAAAAGTCACAATTTCAGCCTTTGTCAGACTTGATAGAAGTAAAATCGGACGTATTGATCAGTGATGGATGATGCTCGATCTGACATCGGACGTCTGTTGCTGTACTGAGGCATCCCAGCACAGAACAGCTCTGTTCCCCCGCGAACACTAGCTACATTTACACGTAGCACTTTTAATCCGACCCAACATCCAGTCAGAATGAAAATGCCTCATGTAAACATGATTCCAATCCAATTGCGGGAGGCGGTTAAAACCTTTTCACAATCGGATCAGCACGAAAAATTAACCATGTCTACACTCAATCCGATAGTTTTGTGGTGGATGTTGCCTCTGCACATGCTTGCACATGGGATTACGTGACGTAATGAGTATCCGGGAAGACTTGAACGATGGTGGCAGCAGAACACAAGACTGTGGTGGATACGTTCTTAATAGAAATTGAACGAATTAAGGATTATTGTGGATTTTGGCATTCAAAAGGTTAAAAAAAAAATAAAAAAAAATTCTTCCCAACTAACAGGCACTGCACATGTCAAGCATTATGATAGTATTAAATCTGTCCATCATGTAAATACAAATGACGGGATCACTTTATCTGGCGCTCATGTAAACATGTCAGCAGGAATCTCTGATCAGATTGGTTTCAGTCGGATAGATGAAATATTTGTCCATGTAAACGTAGCTACTAGCAGTCCTGCAGAGCTCCTTCAGAGCCAGACTGCCGCATCCAATGCGTGAAGGAACGCTTGGAGGAGGTCCATGATTCTCCCAGAAGACCACAAACACACTCAATAAGATCCAATATAATTTATAAATGTACATCCTTAATATATCTTTATTTTAACATTTTTATACGTTAACAAATGACTTCCGGATGGCTTCGAGGAGATTCTGGTCCACCATCCGACGGCTCAAGAGGGGAAAGCAGTGGTGATGGGGGGCTGCTGACCTCGACTTGTGGACTTGGAGAAGGCATTCGACCGTTTTCCCCCGGGGACTCCTGTGAGGGGTACTCCAGGAGTATGGAGTGCCTGACCTGCTTGTACAAGATGTCCGGTCCCTGCACAACCGGACAGGGTGGACCCGCTTGTACGAGCTGTCTGGTCCCTGCATGACCGGTGTCAGAGCTTGGTCCGCATTGTCGGCAGTAAATCAGAATCGTTTCCAGTGCGGGTTGGACTCCGCCAAGGCTGCCCTTTGTCACCGATCCTGTTCATAAGTGCACAGCCGAGGTGTTGAGGGGATCCGGTTCGGTGGCCTCAGGATTGGGTCTCTGCTCTTTGCAGATGATGTGGTTCTGT
>JBAFTA010000011.1:3404090-3414844 GCA_036919975.1 Melanotaenia parkinsoni | reverse complement strand
ACCGGTCGATCTACGTTCCTACCCTCACCTATGGTCATGAGCTGTGGGTAGTGACTGAAAGAACAAGATCGCGAGTACAACGGCCGAAATGAGTTTTCTCTGCAGGGTGACCGGGCTCTCCCTTAGAGATAGGGTGAGAAGCTCGGTGATCTGGGAGGGGCTCAGAGTAGAGGCGCTGCTTCTCCACATCAAGAGGAGCCAGATGAGGTGACTCGGGCATCTGGTTAGGATGCCTCCTAGAACGCCTCCCTGGTGAGATGTTCCGGGCACGTCCCACTAGAAGGAGGCCCCGGGGAAGACCTAGGACACCCTGGACGGACTACATCTCTCGGCTGGCCTGGGAACCCCTCGGGATTGGGTTTCCCTGCTTAGGCAGCTGCCCACGCGACCCGACTCCAGATAAGCGGCAGAAAATGGATGGATGGATGGATGTTAACAAACAGTAGGTTTCTCTGGGGAATCTGTGTGGAGCTTGTATGTTCTCCCAATGTATGCATGTGAATTCTCTCCCATTTCCTCCCACATTCCAAAGACATGCATGCATTAGGCTTATTTGAGTATCTAAATCCGCGCTAGCAGTGACTGCCAGTCTGACTGAATGTTTGTCTCTGTGTTGGTTCTGTGATGGGCCAGGAGCAGCTCTAGAACCCCTCACAACTCCGCATTTGAATAATCTCTTATCCCAAGAAAACAAAGTTTGTTCTCTCAAGATAACAAGATAAATTATCCCGTTATCACAAGAAAATTATGTTACAAAAACATGTGAGCCCAGTTGCTCTCGGCTTCTGTAGAAATCAGATCTTGCACATATTTCACAAAAAAAAACTTCTTCAGGGACCACATAAAAATCTGTTGATTCATGAAAAATGACTAATCCCATTTCTATATTTTCTATTTCCCAAAAAAGTTTTTAAAAAGCAAAATGTTTTATTAATTTGGTTTCTTATAAACAGTTGAAAATAGCTAATCTGTATTTACATTCACCTCATTTTAGGAGCTGCTATCTAAGAACTGAACTACAAAGAGTAAAAGTTCTCAGAATCCTTAAATAAGTCATATTGAAACGATTAATCTTAAAATCACAAATGTTGCCTTGTAGCAGTTCTAAATGCGGAGAGCACTTGTTGCTTGTTGAGATTTTTTTATGGGAAAAGGCATGATTTGATTTTAACTGACATCAAACAGTGCAACAGTCACATTCTCACCACATGCTTCGGTTTAAACACGCCTTCTGAGGTCTGCTTCTTTTACCTGTGTGTGTGTTTATGTTACAGTATTTACCTCTATTTGGACATCAGGTAATGTAAAGGTAGATTCATGCCTACTCGGTAATACTGTAAGTCAGTAGATTATTTACTCTAAATAAATCTGTTGTGTTGTCTCCCAGTCTGTAACAGAGCCACATAGACCATGGTGACAAGCACCCCTGTCCCCAGTGACATTTTCTAGCTCTTCCTGGGGGATTCTATGGTGTTCCCAGGCCAGAAGGGAGATAAAATCTCTCCAATGAGTTCTGGGTCTTATCCAGCATATCGGTCCAGTAGGATGTGCCTGAAAAACATCTAAGGGGAGGTGACCAGAAGGCAACCTAATCCGGTGCCTAAAACCCCTCCTATCAATACGGAGGAGAAGCGGTTCTACGCCAAACTCCCTCTGGATGTTTGTGCTCTTTACCTGATCTCTGACTGAGTACGGCCACCTTGCGAAAGAGGCTCATTTCGCCCATTTGTATCAGCGATTACATGTTTTTGACCATTGACGAGGGTTGGTACGAGACCAGTAAATCAAAGCTTTGCCTCTCATGCTCAGCTCTCTATCACATCACAGTTTTGTTTGAGGACAAAGCACAGTGGCTCAGACCAATCAGTGCCCTACAACTGTCAGCAATGGCAGCTCAAGAAAAAGTTACCACAGTTGCTGTAGCTCACTGCATCTGTTTTAAATCCACAGGGTTTTCCTAAAGGGTCACCTTTGAACATGTAGGATTTTCTCAACTGGTAACTTAAGGGTCACAACATAGTTGTATGGAAGATGTATTAACCAAGTAGATGAGCGATGGAAGCTGAAATAAAAAGAAAATGAGAGAGTGAAAAACAGTGTCATGACTGAACTCCAACATGAGTGATATACTTGCAGGACTATTGGAAGACGCAGCTTTAGAGCGGCTGCATTTGTGTCAAAAAGGGGCACATCTATGGTAAAAATTAATGTGAAGGTTTCTTAACATGACAAGAAAAATGTGTTGACAGCTACTTCAAGCATTAGTTGTCTCTGACAAACAGAGTATCATCCAGTATCTATAATTAAAAGAACACATCTCTTGGTGAGAAAGATGTGTGACCATCGCTTGTGATAAACACTGATAGTAAGATTGTTTCTTCAACCTCCAACCAAGTGTTTTTTGTTGTTTTTTTTTTTTTTTAGATTGACACCATCTTTCCAAACAGTTTTTTCTCAGATGGTGCTGTTTAAGAAACCAGAACATTTGGCTACCAAAAATGTGTGATTTCTCAATTTTAAGTTAAACAGATGAAAACCAGTTTGTTAGTGGGCTACGTGAGTGAACGTGAGTAAACTTTGGTAATGATTATGAATTCACCTTTGAATTTCTTTGAAGGGTAATGTGATATTGTTTTGTTTTGTTTTTTGTTTTTTTAGCGCATATTCTTGCTTTAACCCTTTAATAGCTTTGATATTCTTTCTCTTTACCATATACAGTACTTGTTATTCAGTAATGGCTCCACAACTATTAAGCTCCATAAGATAGACACACTTTTCAGTGACATTATATATGTTGCACACTCCATCAACAAGACCAAAAGAGATCTGGGAAATCTTTTGTTTTGACCTAACCCAGGCTCTAAATTCAGCAGCATTAAAACAACGCCTCAGTGGCACTGATGTATTCAAATAGCTTTCAAAAGCTCCATGTTTTCTGTAGCTGTTATAGTATTAACAGGCCTCATTGAACGTGCCATGTTTGGTAATCCAGTCCTGACCCACCACGGGCAACATGTTGGCAGAAATCTCCAGCGTCCTGGGTTGAGGCCGTTCTCTCATCAATTCCTGCTATATATTTGTCTCAGAGATTTTCTGTAAAACAGTCTTGGATGCTTATGTCTCTGAATAAAACATCCTCTACAGAAACAGTTTAGGTTTACAGATGCTGTTTGATTTCTATGGTCTGCACGTTGAACGATGTTTACAGCTGTTTTTTAACTCTGCCTGTTTCTTGGTCACTTAACCAACACGACTGCACGTGTGTTCATTTGGGCAGCTCATGGATTTGTACGTTTTCAGTAGAATCTAATAAAATGAACAATGTTTTAGAAATGTGGATCTGAAGTACAGGTGTGAGACTGGGTGTATCCGAATGTTTGCCTGTAGTATGTTTGAGTCAAAGCCAGAAACATAACAGCTGTTTTGTTATGTATATTATTTTTTTTTATACACACAGTATGAGTCCACAAGCCATCTGGCTGCATAGTCACATCTGTCTTTTTTGACTTTTTATTCTGATGACTAATATATTCTTCTTATCACTGAGGTTTGCTTCTGTTCTTCATCGTGTTTTTTTATTTAGCAAAACACAATATCAGTTGTGTGTTTACAGTGAGCTAAATAAATTTGATCAAATTCCAGAGTATTTGTTAAAACTCATGTATGTGACAGAAAAGTGCTGCAGTGTACCTGCAGATCTGCTCTTTAAGTAAAGAAGATATGGTTTTTGGGTGGAAGTACAGCCTAAACTAATGTTATTTATTTATTTTACCTTCACTTTTTACATGAAACCTGAGCACTGCTGAACATTTCATTAGCAAGTGTGGAGAGATAAACAGAAGGACTAATCTCAGACATTGTAATTTCAAGAGATGGATGTCCTCAATGTCATAAATATTGCCTTTTGCATTGTTGTCTTTGCATATTTTTGATTTAAAGGTGTAAAACTAAAGTTCTTGCAAAGCTTCAGCACTGAACTATAACTAGAGGGACGGTGACATTTTAGTCAGCCAGGTATTGAATGAGCTGGGAGAGAAAATAAATTCAAAATAAATCTATGAAAAGGTGGACAGCAACAAAGCCCAAGTGAAATTCTGTTATTTTTATTTCAGCTTTACGGCAGGACCCCTTTAATATAATTAAGCTTGTTAAAAGAACATTTTGAAGATGTATGCAAAATATGTTTTATATAAAATGGAAGAAATCAATTAAGCAATCAGCCTAGGAAGGAGTAGATATGTATACTTGTCATCTTTATCTTTAGAATCCTCACAGTAAGTTTCCACGATAAGAAACTGTGGCCTACATTTAGCCTGTGACGAAGGCAGGACTGCAAGTCAAATTATAACAACAACACAAGATGGGACACTCAGTTCCCTTTATGTCTTAATTTTTGTACAATCTAAGAAAATAGCAAAGTCCAAGTTAATAAAGTCTGCAACTGATTTGATAAAGGCTGATAACTGTGCATTACACTTTCTATATTTATAAATCCTAAACTTAATAAGGACATTGACTCTTTAAAGACTTTTAGAACTAAATAACATCAGTAGCAGTCTGATCACAGCAGCTACTAATGGCTCCAGTCATTATTATAATTACTTGCTGAAACTGGCTAAATGTGATAAATGCCTATACATCTTATATGAGATTATCAAGTTTGTTTCAATCACATTTATCGAATGTCTTAATTTAAGGTGGGAAGAAAAATTGCTTCCCCCTAATATAAATTCACCATATGCAGTCATTTGGGACCAAACCCATAAAAAATAAATAGATAAAAATCATGGGAAGAAAAACGCCTTCAGTTGCATCACCGTTATCTTCAGTACTCTATTGTCTTGTCAGTTATAAAATGGTACCAAATTTTGCTCTTTGATAATTCAAACCTTTCTCACTGGACAAACCTATATCAGATGTGCACAAACCAAAGCTTTCCACATTCCAGCAGAGGACTATGGAGAACCGGATTAAAAATAAGTAAAAGCCTAAGAGGAAAGACATTAATTCTAGTAAAGTCAAGTCAAAATTATTCCTATAGCACATTTAAGAACAAGGTCAGTGCTTTTGACCAAAGTGCTATAGGACAGACAATAAAAACAAACAGCACAGCAATAAAACAAAGATGAATTAATAAGATCACCTAAATTCAATTAAAGGTGGTTTTAAGTGCAAATGCATTAGTAAATGTTTAAATTTAAAACAACAAATGTACAGGTTTTTTCTTTTTAGTAAAATGCATGTGTTCTGGGATGATAGACAATTTGTTTTCCTACCTGAGCACTGGGGTAATTAATCAGCTGGTAATGACCCCTTAGATTGGAATTCATATAATGGGTAAAAGAATTATAAGTAAATTATGTTAATTTAAAGTCCGAAACATCTAATGTCAAGCAAGTTTCATAGATATTCATTGATAAAAAAGATCCTGATTGCAGACAGCTTTGAATCTGTAATTTAAGAACGAGCTGTATGATGAGTGTGTCATCTGCATATAACCAAAGTAAACAGTTTGTAAGATTATTTACATGTTATCCTCTAAAAAAAACATGCTCATTTCAAAAAGTAATGTACATAAAGTAATTACTGATGGTCCTCCAGCAGGGCTGGATTTGTGAGTTGCCAAGTGTACAGTAATTTCATCAGCTAGATAATAAATTAGTATTATACAGGGTTTAAAGTTAATGATCTTGTACACAATAAGTGTATTATCAAAAGCTGACCTTGTATCTGCTATTATTAATTTATGTTGACATTGAGTGTGTTATAATTTAACTTGATTTTTTTTGGTCAGAGTACAACAATGTTGGCTTTAACCCCAGTATCTATGACACTGTTACTGACAATCAAGCAACCAGGGTTAGCCAGCCATGGCCACTGAACGATTTCCAAGTTTTGATTGACCCTATGGATCAAAAGTCTGTCATAATAACCCAAGCAGGGCAACTTGTCTCATTTCAGCTATTTTGAAACCAACACTTAGAGAAAATGTAGAATATCTTAACATTTACTTGACTTGTTATTCAGTGAAAACAATAAAGATTCTGAAACAGTGTAGAACACAATTATTTCATCATCTGTGAAAATGACCATTATAGTACAGACTGTCAAACATTGGTACTCACATGCTTTCAGTATGTTCATGCAAGTTCATCATTTTCATCATTTTCTTTTTTGTATCTTTTTCTGAAAACAAGAATCCAGTGCATCAGTTTCTGACTGCAAACTTGAAATTATTTGAGTATTGAGTACTTCGCCCCTTTTGTGTCAAGGACAGAGATGTTCAGCAGTTAATCAAAGAATTCAGCTGTAAGCTTACATGGCTGCATGTACTTTAATAATGCTTCAGGCTTGTAGTCTTGGTAGAAGTAATGCCTCACTTTGCTATCTTTTCCTTATTTGATTTTCTATCTTTTTTATTATTAATTCTTGTCTTTGTTGGGGATTGTTTCTTGATGGGATTGTCTATCTTGGTCTCTGTAACATGGCAGAGGGATGACTAGCTTTCTCTTTTTAAGCTTCTCCAACTGCTTATTTTCTTCTGCTTTTGTAAGAAAAAAAAGAAAAACAAAAGAACTTTCCCTCTTGAATTGTGTCTTGTGTCATTATTTGAACATACTGAAGTCATTCTGAGGACTGGTCTAAAAGCAAATACAGGGAATGCAGTATTGTGTTCTTTATCGAGACGTGGATGCATGAACTCATCCCCGACTCTAATGTGTCTGTGCACTGCCTTAAGACTGTACAAACAGACCAACAAGACAATCAGAGGAAAGCTAAACAGAGGTGGGACTGCAGTGGTTTTTAACCATCGTTGGTACCATTCAGACGCGTCACCATGAAGGAGACCACCTGCACAAAGGACATTAAACTGTTAGCCGTATATTTTTGTCCTCATTTACCCAGAGAGTTTGCCTGTGTTATTCTGGTAGTGGCCTATATTATCCTTGGTACCGGCGCTGCAGAGGCAGCCTGTGACATCAGTTCTGTCGTTGCTAGGCTACAAACACACCATCCTAACGAATTCACTGCGATCTCTGGAGACTTTAACATCTCCCTCTCTGCTACAGTACCAACATTCCAACAATTGTAAGCTGCTCCACCAGAGAATTGGATTTATTTAAATGTTAAAAATTCATAAAGCTCCTCCGCCCTGCCTCCTTTAGGAAGATCAGACCATGATCTGGTTCTTCTCACCAACAAGCCCATCGGTCAGAAGCAACCAGACATTACACCATTAAAACCTGGTCTAATAAACCTAAAGGTGCTCAGAGGTGCTTCGAGGCCACAGACACAGGGATATCCTCTGAACCACATTGAGATTACATCAAAGCCATGACAGAGTGTGACAGATTATATCAACTTCTATATGGATCGAAGCATTGTGCCAACAGGAACTTTGAGATGCTTCCCCAATTACAAACCCTGGATCACTAGTGACCTGAAAAAGCTGCAAAAAATCTAAAAGAAAGCCTCCAGGGGAGATACACAGGGAGTTATTGAATGAAAAAGATCACCAGCTTCAGGTTAAAGGGGTATAGACTGAGGTAAGTCTGGACAGATCTAAAGAGCTTGTAATGGTTGTATGACGGACAGGGGCAATAGAGTGAAGTGTAAGATGTTAGTAGGGTTTACAGAGGCACAAAGACTTATAATAAAGAATGCTGGCAGTGTTGGCTGGAGGGTGATTCTTGATGCCTCTAAAAATAGAGACAGGTTAGTAGAGTCTTCTACTGATGAGAGCTCAAAGAATTTTGATAAAATAAGATGGGGACTCACATATGGAGAGAATAACTGGGTTTGTTTTATGTGATGGGGCTGTGATGGTGATAGTGGTAGCCCGAGCAGAAAGTATTACTGCCAGGATCCAGAGGTGAGCAGGTTAAGTTGAGGCAGATGACTGGAAGAACCTGGATGTCTTTATCTCCAGCTATGGACATAAAGACAAGGAACTGCTGTGAGGGTAAATGGGTGAAAATCAAGGAAGTTAACCAGGATCCAAATAGTGAGAAATATCCTAGGCAGTATCCAAATCCTTAATCCAGAATGTAAGTCAGGTTCAGAAGCCACGGTAGACAAAAAGGTTATCCAACTCCAAATAGTAGTGTACTTACAAAATGAGTAAGTCCAGGGTCAGAAGCAGTTTGGTAGTGCAAATCTACAAATCCAAAAACCTAGTCAGAAAACGTTCAAGGGTCAGATATCAAAACTTACGTTATCCAGAGGGGCCAGAGGCAGAGATGAGGTTCAGGTCCAAAACAGGTCAAATCAGATCAACAGACAGGTGCAGGGTGCAGATGGTTGAAGGGTAGTGATGTGCAAAACCACTCGTTTTCTTTACCATCTGGTACAAAGTAAAACTCAAGCCAGTACCAGCGATACCGATCCAATACCAAAACTCTGCTGAACCATGTAAACATTACATCATTAATCGGTCAGGATCTCAGTGTTTTTTTTTTTTTTTTAAATCATGGACGACAAGAGATTTATCCTGGAAACAGAGAACCACAAGATTCTCCAGTTCTTCTGTGATCTCGCGGATCCACCTAAGCAGACTGCACTAGCAGGCGCTCCGCAACCATTGAGGATCACCATGGAGGTCGGAACAAAACCGCGGCACAGCCGTAACTCAGCGCACACGTACCTGGTGGAAATTGGGGGCAAGAGTGACATGTCTCACCCTTATAACACCTGTCTCTCTCCTCTCCTCCTCACCATAATTGAATTATGTTCTGTGTTATGGTCGACTCTCAGATGTTTAAGGAGGTTTGTGGTGTTGCTACAATACCTCTAAAGGCTCGACGGGCACGCAGACGGTTACGCGTAGGTACTCCCTTGTGATTGGTCAGTTTGGGATCCCGTGTGGTTGGATTGCTGCATCTTCTTGCTGAATTTGTGAGGTAACCACCGTTTTTAAAAACAACAACCAATGGATCAAGTTGATGAGAGGCTGATCGAATTATTTCATTTTCTTCCACAAGCTAATAACGACACTGAACCATACTGGACGCCATTGTTGTTTTAAAACAGAAAATACCTACCAAACTGAAGTGAACCATCAAAAGAACCGGCCGATACCACCCCTGCTGCCACCTTCAGACTAGGAGGAGAAACTGCAACACAACACCAAAACTACGTGTACCCCCTACGCTCGGGTGCGAGAGCAAACTCACCAGCGTCAGCTACACCGTGGCCAACCGCACACAAACGCAGTGTAAACATAAATCCGCCTTAAGTCTTCACACACATCATACATCGCACCGTTGCTCCCGTTCAGCTCCACATGTGATGCTGAGTATGTTTGGTTCCAGTGGCTTTTGTGAACCCTGCACCATTGATTTGGGTCCTTTGGCAGGTTTTTTAAAGCCAACAGTCTCAAACTTGGGTTTTAAGATGGACAGCGATTTTAAACTGGATAGTCAAATCAGCTCTGTAGTGAAGTCCAGCTTTTTCCACATCAGGCAGCTTGCTAAGGTCAAACCTTTTCTTAAAAAACAACACTTTGAAACAGTAATGCATGCCTTCATTACATCTCGGCTGGATTATTGTAATGCTCTTTACTTTGGGGTTAACCAGTCCTCCCTTGCACGTCTCCAGTTGGTGCAAAATGCAGCTGCACGCCTCCAAGCTGGAGTACGTAAGAGGGAGCACATAACCCCCGTCCTGGCCTCCCTTCACTGGTCTGCCAGTGCGCTACAGAGTTCATTTTAAGATTCTTTTATTTGTTTTTAAATCTTTAAATGGTCTGGTGCCTCCTTACCTCTCGGAGCTACTCCACCCCTACGCACCTGCTCGGTGCCTCAGGTCAGCTGACCTGCTGCTCCTGGACGTACCAAGGTCCAAACGAAAGCTCAGAGGGGATCCAGCTTTTTCAGTCACTGGTCCACAACTGTGGAATGAGCTCCCTCTCCACATTAGACAAGCCTCCTCATTGTCTATTTAAAACCCATTTTTATTCTTTGGCTTTCAGCCCAGTATGAGACTGTTCCTGTTTAGTGTGCTGTGGTTTGTTTTATTTATTGGTTTTATTTGTATATAATTTGTTTATTCTTTTAAAATTGCTTATTGTTTTAAAACTGTTTTAAAAACAATGAGCAATTATTTTATTTTATGATATTATTTATTTCCTGGTGGATTTTTGTACTTCATGTGTTACTTTGTCCATTTATGTACAGCACTTTGTTTCAGCTGTGGTTGTTTTAAAGGGCTATATAAATAATGTTAAGTTGAGTTGAGTATACCCAGTGAACTGGGTATAATTTAGAGAAAATCCTGATATTATTGTTACTTTCTACTATATTCATAGTTCATGATAAAACTGTATTTTTACTCCAAATCACAAAAATATTAATATTCTAACATGAAAATTGATTCTAGAACATAAAAAAGCTGGTATTTGTATCATTCTGCACATCAATACTAAACGGCATGTTAACAGACAATCTGGCAAAAAAAAAAAAAAAATGGAGAGAATAGCTTATAAGGAGAGAGGAGCAGGTGAGGCAGGTTAGGTTAATTAAGGGCTGAATACTGCCAGCAGAGGGCAGAGAAGGGACAATGGGTGGGACTAAATAAGACACGGGCATGGAAATAAGCAACTGAACAACTTTCAGGAACTATTACACGCTTTAAAGTTCTGCTGCTGGTCTATAAAACTCTGAATGGTTTAGGACCGAAATACATCAGAGACCTCTTGACCCAGTATGAACCTACCAGAACCCTCAGGTCATCTGGTTCCAGTTTCTTATCAGTTC
>JBAFTA010000011.1:3377718-3388601 GCA_036919975.1 Melanotaenia parkinsoni | reverse complement strand
GACAGTTACAGGAATCGTTTGATTGCAGTGATTACCTCAAAAGGTTGTGCAACAAAATATTAAGTTAAGGGTACCATTGTTTTTGTCCAGGCCTGTTTCATGATTTTATTTTATTTACATAGATCTGTTGAAGCATGGTTGAAAAGCAATGTCCGACTTTCATTGGTTAAATTTCATAGAATTTTTATTTACTTTTACTTCTGTCAGATTTAAGTTATTTCTGTGACCATTGTGAGTTTTTCTTTCATTAATCGAAGGGAACCAACAGGGTGTGTACATGTGGACTGTATAACCCTGATAAATGTTAAATATGAGAGTCACTCACCAGGATCTGTTGAACAGTTACTATTAACTGAAGGTTTCAGCATGACAGAGACACAATGTAGGGTTACCACAGCAATTGCTCACTGCTCAGTAGAGAGAATGAGTGGAGCTACAAAAGAATGCAGATACACTACCAGTCACAAGTTGGGACATATTGTCCAATTAGATTAAATAGTAAAGTGTGTCCAAACTTTTGACTGGTACTGTATCCGCTATGTATATGTGCTCCAGACCTCATGCAGAGATTACTTGAGGAGCTAATTAGCAGATAGCTGTCCTTCCTGTTCCTGGTTCTGCTGAAGGAGGTTTTCTTTCATGTCAACTGTCTCCTAGTGCAGCTCAGGATGGAGGATTGAATCAAACAGAAGATTCAAATCTACTGGTTTGTATGAATATAATTATTATAAACTGGACAAATGTAGATCAAATAATGGATTTATTTAATGTGATTATAACTGGACTACAATGTAAATGACTGAGTTGGAGTGTGTCTGTAAAAGTGCCTTGAGATTACTTGGACATGAATTGCTGCTATGCAAATAAAGCTGAACTGAATCCAGTCTGTCATTGTTGATGAAATACTGTGATTTCGGTGCTATTTTTTCATAACGTGGCACCGCCTATGAGCTTTGATATCAGTTTCAGAGTATTTAGTGTTGTAAGAATCCATGTTTAGTAAAAAAAGTAAAATAAAATAACAGCCTATACCTGGAGTTTCTATGAACCTCTTTTCTGAATAGTTCTATGATAATTCTAAATAAAAGAAACTCACAGTAACTTTTGTCTCTTGATCTTGTGAGTATTCAGACTCAAAAAGGTCATCCCAGATGTCACCATGATCACAACAGAAGCACTTCTCTGCATCGTAGCCGTTGTTGAGCAGCAGCCTCAGCATCACCTCGTCCTTCAGGCAGTACTGCAGCGCTGTTGGAAACACTGTGTTGTTCACCACCGTGAAGTAGCAGTTCACATCAGCTTCCGCTGACAGCAGCAGTTTTACAATCTCATAACGGCTGGACCTGACTGCCACTAGGAGACAATTTAAAGGGTCCAGATTTGGTTTTGCCCCCATCTTCAGCAGCATCTCAGTACACGTAGCATCTCCATTGCAGACAGCAAAGTAGAGAGGGCTTCTTCTCATGTCTCCATAGTTTTCAGACATGTGAGGGGCTAAAAGTGCATTGACATCGAACCCTTTTTCTAGTAGAAGTTCGAGGCAGTGGGCATGGCCTCCATCTGCAGCTGAGTGAATGGGACTTTGACCGGATAGCCGCAGCGCTCGTCGAGTGGTGATCGGGATCAAAATCCTTAAAGCTCTGAGGAAGAAAAATGATAAATTATTTGATGAAATCAATCAAAAACAAGGCTTAAAAATTGGATATAACTGCTTCTCAGCATGTGAATGTAGAAGAAACCTTCCATGCAACACATCTCTGATGCAGCTTAATGAACCAGATGAAATTATGTTTTTCAGGAATAAGAAAACTGTTGCAGTTCAGAGACACTTAATTAAATATGCATAGAAAGTCTCGCGGATCAATCATGCATTTCAAATAGTTATTTTTCTCTTAGATAAGTTATTACAAGTTTAAACAAGAAACATAACAGAGCACACAATAACAACCCCTTCCCTCCCCCCACCCCGCAGTGACAGTTATCTACACACAAGATAAAAATGTAATTTATTTTTTATTCCACTTATTCCAATTCAGGGTTGCAAGGAAGCTGGTGCCTATCCCAGGAAATTAGCAGGCAGGAGGAAGGGTATATCCTGGACATATCGCCAGTCCATCATGGGGCCAAAACAGAGAGACAAACAACCACTCACACATTCACTCCTAGGGAGAATTTGGACCAATTAACCTGACATGCACGTCTTTGGACTCTGGGAGGAAGCGGGAGTGCCTGGAGATAACTTGTGCATACACAGGGAGAACAACTCCATGAGCCAAAAGTTTGATGATCATCAGACTGATGGTATGGAACGGCAACCTACTCACAGGTAATGTCCTTCATACGCAGCTCGATGGATGGGCAGCTGGGAGCTCAGGTTGCGGATGTTGGGATTTGCTCCGTGCTGCAGCAGGATGTTGATACAGTCTGGATTCCCTGTACCTGCAGCATCATATAGGACACTGTCGCCATTGGGCGCCTGGGCATTCACATCAGCACCTTAATCACAAAAGGAAAAGATTTAATGCAATGGCTCGTCTGGCAGCTGAAATATTCCTATAAGAGATATTTTATAAGCACATCTCCTGTTTTGTGCATAAAGATGAAGTTACGGTCTCACTCAGCCTTTGAAGAAGCTGTACATTCTTTGTGAAGTCTAAGATAATAAACTTGATTTGTTGTGATGTTGACATTTCAAAGTTATGACTAGCAACTGTAAAAGCACCATGGTCTTTGATGGATATCTCTTTTTGCTAAATCACGCAAATGCATTGTATGACTGTATTATTTTCCAGAAAGATCAACATTGTTCTGTGCAAAACAAAGAATACTATACAAGGTATACTCAGCCTTTGACTATAAAACATCATTTGAAACATAACTCAAGAGTAAAAGCTACTTTTTTTAAGCTGAATGCTGAAATTTAGAGGAGCCAAAGAACAAGCTATAAACTAATTCTCTCATTTAATTGAGTGAAACATCAAATCATTGTCCATCAAACTGAATTGATGTTGTATTATAATCAAACTTCTGATTTGCAGCCCTAATAGAAAAGGAATCTGACTTTCAGTCCCTGTGTAAAAGACTAGTCTTTAGTCTTCAGTCTTGAAAAATACTTGAAATGAAAATGTGAATTAGTGCAGTAGTTAATGTAGCTGCTGTGTGCTTGTATATAGCTCACCGTGTTTGATGAGGAGCTCCATGACGTCAGGGTGGCTGTACTCTGCAGCAATGCCCAGAGGAGTCACTCCATGCTGGTCTGGCTCTGTGACTTGACCTCCATTCTGCAACAGGAGCTCCATGACGTGAACACATCCGGCCCTGGAAGCTTCATGCATGGCCGTCCACTTTTTCAGACACACCTGCTTCACTTGAGCACCCCCAGTCATCAAACTGGAAACTATCTGAGGAGATCCAGCTCTGACTGCTGTAGGGAGGAAATGAGAGGAGGAGGAAGTGATGATGAGAGAGGACAAGCTAGGTTTCTTCTTCTTTATTTTCCCCGTCTCATGTCAGTGTCATGGTTCTGACCTAAGAGCAGAGGGGATTCATTTTTGCTGTTGGTAGTGTGAGGAGAAGCTCCATGTGCCAGCAACATCTTGACATTTTCCACCCAACCAGCTTTCACTGCCAGTGTCAGAAAGGTTTCCCCCTCCAGAGTCTTTTCCTCCAGGGTCAGGCTGAAAGATGCTGAAGAAGATTTTTAAAAGGTTTCATTTTATTTCACGAAACTCACCTCTAAAACAACACTCTGAAACTTTTTCACTTTTGTTTCAGCACACACTGACAGAATAAATTTGCAGATGAAGTCAAATATATTTAAAACCTCATGCGATGTTAGACGCTAAGAATCAATGGGAACATGTTCACATAATCATCGATTGGATCATGAGACCGACCGACTCCATCACCACAGTGTGAGTGGAAATAAATAAAACTTTTTTAATTTTCTGGTTTATCAAATCCATTTATTTCACAAATAAAACTCTTCATGAAGAAGCTCCATTAGAGCTTTAAACTTTGCAGTAGAGAATCCTTGGTGCCCTGCAGAGCTCTATCCTCTGTCTGAGGTGACTGCTCTACCTGCGAAACCTCACCACAAACATTGCTTTAGGTCCGGCTTGATGACTCTGGGGACTCCCGGGGGACGTCCATGATGTAGGCTACTGAGCTCTGCTCTCTCTTGTATAAATGTAAGATATTGTTATCATTGCTGTGTTTTTCTTCTTCTTTCCCAGCAGTCATCCTTGGCTTAGACTTACGGTGCATGTTGACCCTTCTTTCCTGTCGACCCCCTCCTGAGTCTGGTTCTACTGGAGACCAGTCCGTTTATCAGTGGTCATGTATTAATAGAGTTTTTCATAATGAAAAACAATTCATATATCATGAAAAATTACAAGATTTGACACAAACTGATGTACAAAACAAGTTCTTTACAGGGTAGCTTGTATAATGTTACTTTACCAATATAATAGTGGTGGTTGTTTCATAACAAGATCACGTACAGTACCAAACTGGTTACTTTAAATACATAAAAACTATAACACATCACAATGCTGAAGATATCACTAAGTAAAAGTAAAGCTGTCTCCAAAGCAAAGAGTAGCTATTTAGGGACATACAGTATACCTTACAGTAGCATGACCATATCACTGTTCTTATACAACTCCCCGAAACACTTATAGAATTACCACTCTGGTTGTTTATTACACAAATCACTGATATGAGACAGAACTATTTCATCTAACAGCTGAACCTTCTGGGCTGCTCTCTGCTCTCTCTTCTGTATTAAAAAATACTTTAAAAAAAATCAAATTGCTGTTATTTTTGGTTTTTTAGTAGAGGAAAAATATTGCAATCACCATTGAAAAAGGAAATGGGAAATCATGAACCAATAAAGAAAACACCGTAGTTTTTTTCAGCTCCTCTGACGTTTATGATGGCTTTTATTCTGTGATATGTCGACTTCCATCATCCACTTTGCAAGGTAAAATCATATCAAGGAACTTTAACCTTCAATTTCCACAATTAATTTGAACTTTAATGGAGATCTGAACTGTTTGATTGCTGGCCATTTGCATTAAGTTCTAAATTATTGTCTAAAGGATTGTTTTAGTGGTATTAGCTCCATGGAAACATGCACTATCATCCAGAAAACATCTCATCATTAAGAAACCATTTTCAGTTGACGGAATAAGAAGTGTCTAAGATCTCAAAGTGTACCTGTACTGTACAGGTAATGACTGCCATCTCCTTTAACTGTGAACCTGACATAAACCGTGTATTATCATTGGCTGCTGAAATGTGCTTATTTTCTTTATATGTTCAGTTGGACCTTCACCAAAAAATGGTTGATTTGGTGAGAAGATGAACAAAAATCATCTTTCACCACACTCAGAGCTGAATGAGCGATTTTGAAATTTTGACTTTTAAATGAGTTTTAAAATCCTCTCTGTAGTTTTAACTGGCATCTTTCTGGTTGGTACCACGGTTCCTGCCAATCAGCCGGGTGCAACAGCTCATGACGCTCTGCAGCTTCTCTCTTTTAACTCTTTCACTGCTAGTTCTATCGTTTGATGGAGCAATTTTTCAGTAATTATTAATAATTTTAAATCAAAGAAATTATAGTGGAAATTAACCTGACAGAGCTTTTTCTACCACTTGGTTTGGATTCAAGTTTTGACCACATCACTATCGTTACTACATGTGTTAAGAAACATTGATCCACATCATTAATGTCCAAAGGAAAAGAAAAAGTGCAAACACATTTTTATTTTGCTTTATTCTTAGTGTGAACATTAATGGATTAACTGCAGACTCATTTGCATATTTACACTTGTACAAATATTTCTGAGAAATTCAAGTTATCTTGGATTTCTTTTTTTTATCCTAATATTATATCAATTTTCCTATTTTTTTTTTTTTGTAGATGTCTTTTACAAACTCTGAATATCCAGTTTTTTGTTTGTTTTTTAAATACAAACAGTCCAAGAGTGGTGATTTAATCATTTGTCAAGCATAGTACACAGAGCCACTACTTTGCGTAATAATACAACAACTTGCACTGTCAGCAGCAGCTCTCTTCACCTCGTTTCTGTTGTGTGAAACATAAGCTTGGACATCTTACCCACCATGCAGCACTGTCTCCAGGACGGGCACACGGGGTTGGACCGCCGCTCTGTGCAGAGGATACCATCCATTCTCATCTGCCTGATTGAAGGCTGCTGGAAAATCACAGAGCTCCTGCAGAGCCGGCATGTCACCTTCAGACAGCAAAAGTTAGTTCCTTTTTTTTCAGTGGTTTTCACACGTCAGCCTAATTAGGATGAATTATATCTGTTTTATGCCAGTAGTTATTTAAAATTCTCATTTGTCATCAGTGCTGCTTAGTTATCTTTATTATGTTATTATATATTCTCTATGTCAGGGCTACCCAATTCGGTCCTACGAGGGCCGCAATCCAGCAGGTTTTCCATGTATCCCTGCACCAACACACCTGAGTCAAATTAGGTGGCTCTAACAGCCAATCTGGTTCTACACAATAACTCATTAATTAGACTCAGATGTGTTGGTAGAGGGATACATGGAAAACCTGCTGGATTGCGGCCCTCGTAGGACCGAATTGAGTAGCCCTGCTCTAAGTATTATGTCGTTGTACTTTATTGTTAGTCCATCAAAAGACGGAAATAAGTCATTGGTTATAATCTTGCATTATTTTATTTTTTTATTTTATTTATTTATGTTTTATAAAAACAAAATAATAATCTTGCATTGTTTACATGAGAATGTACAGTAATATGCCTAGTCTCTATTTATAAAACGAATAAATAAACAATTAAAAAAATCTCCTAAAGTTTGGAAAAAGAGGACAGCGTGGAGCCAACCAGTACATCAGGACTTTACCTTGTTTAATGGCTCGTACAAGCTCTAGATCTTCACTTCTACATGTGGAAATGAAATATTCTTTCTGGCATGACTCTTGAATGATCAGCTGAACGTTGTGGTCCAGAAACTCATCTTCATCCATGCCATCAGCTGCATCCATCCCTCAGACATTAAACTGGTGGAAACATGTAAAACTCAACTTTACAGGGAATCAGTCCATCCATGTCCAAAATGCTGATCCATTCATGATATTTGGGTGATTGACTGATTTAAGTCTAAAAGTTTTGCTGTTAGAAATGACCATGCATGACTGTGCAAATAGGACAAAAGTGCAATGCTTGTTTACAAACACATGTTGAACACCTGAGGTCACATGCAGGATATATTTTTAGTAAACAGTTTCCTTCAGCTTCTTTGACCTTTGCTCTAACACCAGCAGCTAAATATTCCCATCGGAACTACCGCTGAAACAACGATTAAATGGGATTAATGTGTCTGTCTCACCTGTTAAAAATGTGTCAGTGTTGGAGTCAAAGATCGAAGCAGGAGCAGCAGCACACTGTGTCATGGCTGAACTGCCCCCCACCCTCACGTACAGTCAACGCACACAAGCACTGATGCATGCTATTTATAGGTATCACCTGTTCAAGCGTAGATAACATGTAGGTCATACAGCAGCGAATGGAGTGTAATTCTGTCCACATTTCCATCAGCTGATGATAAACAATAGTCAGCTGGCCACTTGTATGAATTTTTCTTCTCATTATGATTCAACAGAGAGCAGGGACATTACTCCAGAGATCAGCTGCAAAACTAACAATGAAAAAAGGGTCAGAGAAAATAAACTAAATAGCACTTAAATACACCACAGAGACCATGTGCCAGCTTTTATAGCTTTTAAGATCATACGTTTTAAAAAATACACAAGTTTTATGGCCTCTAAACAATGAATTGTAGCAGACTGATAGGCTAAAGTTTTACTTAGTCATGTAAATGCTTAAAGGTAAGCATTAGCCTTAAAACAAGCTCAAAGTGTGATATGTGTCAATGTTTGTGAAAATAAGCGTTCACATGCTCACGTAGCTGTGGTCATCCATGACCAGTACGAAGCTAACTGACTTTTTCAGACTAATTCTGCATACTTTTAGCTTTTTAAACTATTCAAACATTAAAATCTTCAGGGTATCTTTGGGGAGTTAGGCTATGACTTTGTAGTGTTTTCAGCTTTTATAGTCTGACCATTTTCTAAAATTTCGAAGCGTTAAAGTAGAACTCCTGAACTTTACCAGATTTTCTCAATTTGGTGGCACCTTATGAAACCTAGTAGAGCCTCCATCTTGCACACTGTCTCTTCTCTGAGCTCTTTGCAGCCGGTCCAGTACAATGATGACACTTATCTCTTCCTCTTTTACCTTTTTTGTTTCTCCTCTCTTCAGGTTCAGGTGGTGGTGTTTGTTTATGTTTGGAATGGCACAGGTGACCGATATTCCCCTCGACCATTGGTGGTGGTGTTGAGGGGAAGTGCATAAAGGCGTGGAGATGACAGTGCATGAGGTGCTTGGGTAATGGGAGGCTGCACGGTTTTTACCGCTTCTTAACGCTTACACCGCTTATCCGCTTCTCAATGCTTTTCCACGCAGCTTCCACCATATCTCCATCCATTCTGTTGCCGTAGACCGCCATCTTGGACCTCAGATCATCATTCATTTGTTCAATATATGAACACACCCCAAATTTACCTTTCAGTCTGGACATTGGTTAAACGAAGCGCGTTATGACATGGATCCCCCACACCAAGTGCGACTAAAAGGATAGGACCAGATAGTCGCTACAGCTGCTTTAAAATGATTTGAATAACCCTGACTTGTGGGCAAAGTTGCACAATGAGTGAAGTCACAGATTACCGCAGTGACCACATTGCACACAAGCACAGGTTTGCATTATAAAAAGCTTTTATTAGGCCACCACTTGTGTGTTCTCTTAATTTGTTGGAGAGCATTAAAGCAGAGTCCTTTAGTGAGGAGAAACTAGATTTTTACTGACTCAAGTTTATCATGTACCAAAGAGAAGCAGCTTTCAAGTTGTACTGAGTTGGTCATCAAAAGTGTGAAGAAATCCATATGTGAACATAAGCTCGTACCATACCACTAAAACTACCACTGATCACCTTTAAGAAAAAGATGTGAGCAGCTGAGTGATTTGTTCATTCACTGCCGAGACCAGGGAGGGAAGCAGAGCTGTTGCTTTTCCCACTAATACAGCGATTACCTTGACATATTTTATACAAATGCAGTAGAATTGCAGTCACAAAACAATGTCATGTCTAGTCTTGTCTTTACAGATAGCTGGCTAGCGGTAGCAGTGATGAGTCAGCAAACACGTTAATAGAAACAATGAATCATGACTCACAAGTCAGTGAATTGACTCTCTCAAACTTTTGTTCTTTGCATTGTGGAGATCAATGTTGTTTTCTCTTTTCAATGAACATTTTCTTTTTTTTCTTTCACCTCCAGAACTGCCTCTGCAAAACTTCAGCAACAGGTCTTCAGCTTTTTAATCCCTTGGTTCCAGACATGACAAATAAATATGTATTTTACTCAATCTCCCTTCCAAGTAGCCACACGTTATACACCACTGGAAAGCTAAGATTCCTGAAATCTGAATGATGTATACCCTTTCAGGCTGCAATCATAACTGGACTCAGTTAACCCTTATTTCAGACCATTTGCAAATGCAATTTATCTTTGAAGCCAACCTGTATTCCAGTAGCAGATGATACAGAAACAGTCCTGTTACATCAGCAAGGGTCCAGTAAAAGCAGTTCAGTAAAATAGTTGGTCCACAACAAGTCTTTTATCCATAAAAAACTGTTTTAGTTAGAAAATGGAAGGATTTTAAGGGGTTAAGCAAGACTTCTTTCTTTAGCATTGCAGGCTGCATTCATTCAGCCACTTGTTTTGCAGGAACAGCAAATTCTAGTTCAGTCTTGAGTCATTACTCATGGAAAAGTAATCAACGTAGTGAGTTTAGAAACAGCATTATGAACAAAAAGAACATTTTGATGCCTTCTTCTCACACAATTGCCATGATATAGATTGAAAATACGCAGACTTTTATTAAGAGTTAAGTTTTAATGAATCAAATACAAGACATTCTGTACATAAAAACTCTTGTAAGTATACAAATATTTAGCAAAACTATTTGATCGCCTCTCAAAATCACTGCAGATGAAATCTTAAACAGTTATTATCAGTATACTGTACAGCACAGCTGAAACACCGGCTGAATGGCCTGATCGATAACAACCTTTTCAGTCAGTGACTCTCTCTCTCTCTCTCTCTTTTAGGAGAAAATCAAAAGAACTGGGAAAGAAAGATGGTGTTGCAATGAGTCAGATAACACACTGATTTGAGATGCAGCTCTGACACGACAGATGTTCGCTGATTATTCTACAGAAATAAGTAATCTAATACAATCACATTAGTACGTGAAGATATAAAATACTATTTCATTTTTAAGGTTTGTAATAAAGAAAGAAAAAAGTCAAAGAAATTCAAACATTTTGTTGTTAGCCTGCTTACATTCACCTCCCTGTCTGACTGGATGGACATAGTCAAGCATTCCTCTGGAAGTTGTAGCTGCAAGTAATTGTGGGACAAAGGTATCTCCTTTCTGTCATCAAAGATAGTCCTGTCTATTCCAGGATGCAGATCTTAAAGGAAATGTTCTTTTTCTTAGTATTTGGAGAACTTTCTCTGTCTCCGACATGACGACCGCCACCGGGGCCAACGGCACGTCTGCCTCCGACATGACGACCGCCAACGGGGCCAACGGCAAGTCTGCCTCCGACATGACGACCGCCATCGGGGCGGGCGGCGCCTCTGCCTCCGACGTGACAGCCGCCACCGGGGCCAACGGCACGTCTGCCTCCGACATGACGACCGCCACCGGGGCCAACGGCACGTCTGTCTCCGACATGACGACCGCCACCGGGGCCAACG
>JBAFTA010000011.1:3352404-3370055 GCA_036919975.1 Melanotaenia parkinsoni | reverse complement strand
GAAAAGAAAAGAAAAGAAAAGAAGTCAGATATCCAGTATTTACTGGTGCATAGACAGTGTTCTGTACTTTGCTCTTCCACTTCTTCTTGTCTCACCTTTCCACTCACAACCAACACATCTCTCCCCGCTCTATGTTTATTTATCTCCCTGCCTCTGTCTGGCTGCCAACCGCATGATGCTCAGCGATCCTTGTCTGCAGCTGCAGGTCATATGACTCTCTGTTTTTGGCTTCGTATGAAAGTCAGCCCATTAAACACAGAACCTGCTCTCTGTGGTAATGGTGAAGGTATTTCTGGCATGAGATCCGACTCACCTTGCTCAATAGCTGCCAGGACTCTGAGATTTTCATCTGTCGATGCTGTTAAACTAACAGTCAAGGGCAGGGGAGGCACAGGTCAGTCAGCTGGCTGTTCATTAACATATTTTATGATGGAAGAAGAAGTCTGGATGTGACTTTCATACCTGGCTGCAGACTTCAGAAAAGCATCATGACAGGAGTCTTGTATGCTGAACTGAATGATGTAGTTGTTGAGTTCTTCTTCATCATATTCTTCATAGGTGTTCATCTCTGCAGAAAATATACAAGTGCTGGCATTTTTTAACTTATCATTACAATTCAGACATGCATAAAGATGCATTATTTAAGTCTCTGACCACTTGGGGATCATTTTCTTTACTCAATAGTCTAGTCTAGAGTTAACCTTTTGAAACCTGAGGTCATCCAATTGGGGGACTTTGAGAACAGATTGTGCTAAACTGTGCCAAAATGCCCATTTAGAAGATCTTACCTGAGATGCAATACATATACTGACATTTACACATTTTATCAGTGTTCCTTTTACTATGACTCCACAAGTATTCAAACAGAACTTGTGGTTGCAGAGATGTTTTCATTTTATTACAGGTATGCAGTTTTCAAGCAGAGGCCTAAGAGATAGGCAGGACTCAAAGGGTCAGTGTAATTATTCTACACTACAGTTTTATGGTTTTCACAAGGTGCTGATGAATTAACCTAAACTGGAAAAAAAAACTATGTTTTTGGATCATTTCCCAACCCCAGTCAGTTTCAATAAAACAAACATATCCACATAAATGTCCTGTAGGAATAACAAAAGCTACAAAGAATGAATGACATTGGTTCAAATAAACCTTTTAAATTAGAGCCACAAATAGTCTGGAAAGTTTAAAAACACATCTTAAAGCATTAATTAAATCATCTACTGAATCTCTGATTTGTAACTTCCTTTACAATTTCTCTCTCATTTCCTGTGAATCTTTCTGAAAACAGTTAATACTGTTTGGAGCAACAGAAAAAGAGAATTTAAAGTGAATTAGTAACTCATGACGTGTTGCATTTAATGATGCTCAAAACATAGTCAGGGCAAACGTTTCTACATATATAGATGAATAACTGAGCTGTTCATTTAAGGAAATTTCTGTTATTATTGGAGCCCGTACGTGCAATTAGCCAGCGAGACGCAGGTTCTCCCTGGACAGGTCGCCAGTCCTGTCCAGGGTGCAGTTTGCTTTATAAGAAAAACCCTAAATCCAACACAAACATTTGATAATCAATGATGAAATGCATCAAACATAACAAATTCCTACTAACTGACCTCCACCAAACCCAAAGACCAGAACCCCAACGCAACGCTGCACAAAGCCACAAACTTTCCTTTACATTGAAGATCTACTGTATGTCCACAAATGAAGTGAAGAATTCTCACCTATCAGGTATGTTAGCAGCATACGGTGATGTGTCAAACTCTGCTAACAGCACAGAGTGCTTTTATAATAACGCATGACCTGCTTTCAGATGCCTAGCATCCCGTGCTGCTGAAGTTAAACACAGGGCATGCACTGGACACCTGGTTTATATAAAAATAGCCGGGTTTCATGTGCTATTGTGTGAGCTAAGCCAGGTCTTTTGCGTGTTTGGTGGGAATCCCACATTCAGGATCCGCACAAGCCTCTGGAGCTTAAGCCATGGACTCATGCAGCAATGAGGTTGAGTGTGTATTGTTCGGAAAGCAAAATCAGTCAGGTCTATTTTCTGCTCTGCTGCTCGCCTGAGAAACACGAGAAGCAGGCTGAGCCATAAACCGTTGGTGGAGTCTAACAAGTGCGGCAGGAAAATGAAACCCAGGCTTTAAATCTTCTCATCTGACAAAACATTTTATTCATATTTTTAGGTTGTTGTTTTCAGCTGTTTACCAGCCTGAATATGAACTCTTACCGCTCAGTTAAAAGTTTGATCAGCTCCTGTTTAACTCCTGTTTCACCAACCTGATTTAATTATCTTCCCTTTTTCTTAAATGCAGTTCAAATGAATTATCGTAGGTCATGTTAACACCAGAAATGTTCAAGAATCTAATAATAAACACAGAACATTTTAATGCTCTTGTTATGTTCATTTCTTTTACCTTCTCAGTTGTAAATGGTTGTTTTTCTGTAATGTGTTTTATTATTAATAAAGCATATGTTATGAGCTAATGTTGTGATGTTGTAAATTTTACTGAACAAAACAGGTTGTTTGCCATCCATTTTGACTATAATAGAATAAACTAGAACTTGAAACATTTGTGCTATTTGTTATAAATTAAGTTTCAATATTCAATGTAGAAATTTGTTTTGAGACAAAAATGTTTAAACTGCTGCACAAAATAACACTTTTTGTCTTCCTGGTAAAAAATAACCTGAAGTTACCCGTGAAAATTTGTGTCTGACACCAGAGAGAATCAACAAAGACATATATGGAGTTACATTGTGGAAAATGAATTATCCAGGAAAACTTTGTAGTAGATAAGTTGGTGGCAAAATTGTTTTAGGATCTGCACACACCACACAAAATCCGTGTTCCTTTTCCCTGACTTCTTTATACACCCATGTCCACTCCTAGTTGGTCACAGTTATCATAGGGTTTCAAGTGGCTCTTTTTAGTCGAAGACAGGAATTTAATTGAGATGCGTTGGGATGTGGCAAATTTTCTGGACTCATCTTGATCACAGCTCACAGTCAACCTCTGCTTTCTCATTCGGTAAATGAAATGTAACGATAACCTCGGCAGAGTCAGAGTGCAGCTGCCTCTTAATCCAGACTAACGGGTTAAAGCTCTGCAAAACATTGTGCATCACTTCTCAACTGAGCTAATGTAATGCACTGTGTGCTGGTCTGACTAAGTAATCTCAGCATTGATTACAAATTGTTCATAGTACTGCAGCTTGGTTTTTGACTTGCCCCCCTGGTGAAATCGAACACAAGGGACGCAACAAACAGCAGTGATGACGCTTTCCAATGGCTTTTCTCTAATAAATTTAGTTGGTTATGATATTGGAGGGAATTTTGACATGTTGAAATCAACACCTTGCTAACAGGTCCCCCTGCTAATCCACAACTACTGGAAACTCTCTCTGCAGCTTCTCTGATGTTCTTATTGGCTTTCCTCTCCTGCAACCCTCTGGTGCCAGGAGCATGCACAGTGCAGAGACTGCCTTGAGAATCAAGCTCACCTGTAAGTTCCAAGAGTATCTCTTGCTTAAAAGAGACAGATGCTAAGACCATGTCTTAACATGTGTTACGGCCCTCAGGCCTACCAGCCTGTAGACTGACTGAATTTTTGGCAGATTGATTGTCTACATTGACTTTCCCCAGGACTCCTTCCTCTCCGTCATGCTGATTGGCCAGCGACTACTCCAGTTCTGGGATCAGCTGTCCAACAAGAAAGCCGTGCCAGCCTCAAAAGAGATGATCACAGTCATTCGGGGCAGCTGTAGACAGTGGGACACAGATTGCCTGTTTGGGAGCTTTCGCTTGTGTGTACTGTTTTGATATCCTGTGTGGATTGGAGATTTGGGATTTAGTGTTAAGTATAAAAGTTTGGTTGTCAGTTTGACAAGACCTCATATCCCTGCCTGAGGTGATCTCTGAGTTTTGTTTGGTTCAGACATATGCCGCCACCGTGGGCGGTGACCCCGTTGTTTTGGTAAACTTTTAGTTATCTTTTCTGTTCTGCTGGTTGATTGTGATTTGTGATTACGTGAACTTTTTGTTGAGATTTATTCAGGATTTTTGTTTGGATATATTAGAAGTTTGGAACCCATTTGTAACTATTTTATTTCAACTATCTGGGAATAAATTGTCTTTCTATTTATATACCCCGTAACTCAACTCGTATGTTCTTACACCCCTAGACATAAAACACATGGGTGTTGTTGTGGCATCATTCCGCCCTCATCAGATATAATCCAGAGCCTAATGTACATCGCTTGGCCATCAAGTTTCCACAGAATAACTGCCAGCAATAAAAGAATTACATCACTGTATCATAACTTTTTCCTTTTCGCTGTTGCCAACAGGTCTAGTTCACATGCGGTGTGTGTTCACAGACAACTGCATCTTTCAGGAGCAGGACAGAGAGAATAAGAGAAAAACAGCCTTTATAGACTAACTGTTGACTAAAACAATTGTTCCCAACCTATTTTTCTCTGACACCCCCTTCATGCATATGCTAAAAAAGCCATGCACCCCCTGCTCCACACTGTGCTAAAACCATGCTTGGTGTTAAGCTTTCAAAAGTGAGATTCTCACCATAAATGAAGTTTTCTGGCTGAGTCCTTTCCTTTCATAAAGCTGAAGTTAAAAATGGCTGGGCACCACTGGTCTAAACCATTCACTTCCAACAACTAGCAAACACAAGTTTAATGAAACACAGAAAATTTAACATAAATTCTTCAAATTAATCATGTGCATCAGATTAAATAAGTGAATACTGTCGTACTCATGGAATTATTATTTTTGAGAACACATTTTATAAAAGAATTTTGAAAGCTGACCAAATACACCCAGAACAAAGCCAAAGTGTTCAGCACAATATTAGTTTTACTCTGCAACAGTTGTGAGTTTCAGCAGTGACTCATGCAACAAGTCTTTAGATCTTCTGATTTTTTCTTTTACAAAAAGAGAGAAAAGAGCAGGAAAAACGTACCTGCTCAAGTCTGATGCTAACGTTTAACTGGTGTGTGACATGGAAAATCCTTGTGGTGTTCAGCTTGGTAATCGTTGACCTAGTTAGCCATTCATAAAGAAGTAAAAGCAGTGTTGTGGACCTGCAATGAAATAGGAAACATGTATGTAATAATTACAGTTTGGTCAAACAGCTGTGGAGAGATTCACTGGTGAAGAAAGTAGGGCATATAACATCTAAACAAGGCTGCATATTTCACATTATCACCAATCAGTTTCATTACATGAAATTAAAGAGGATAAAGAAAATAACCTGTCATCACAAAGTCTGCCATACCATGTCAATATATAACCAATCAAAAAAGGATCACTGTTAGTTAAACTATGACCAGATCTCTTGGTACTAATTTAAAAAAAGCAGTTCAGATTTCATAATGAGCGCAAGTGTCAGAATGTGATCTTAGAAACTTCTAGGATGGCAGATATCCAGGATAGACAACACCTATATGTGACAGGTTTACACCGGGCCCCAGTCATTGTACTCGGTCTCAGCCAGCGGGGCCTCTGCAGAGCAAGCAGATGTCCAGCTGCAGATTAGTGGAGCTTTTTAGGTGCCACTTTGTCTCCTTCCGAGCTTGCAGACTAAAATAGCTAAAGCTCATTTTTAAGCTCCATTACTGTTACTGTAAAGAGAGTGAGCTTGTAAAACAACTAAAATAAGACAACTGCCAACCCTAGAAAACCAGCATTTACATGGTATTAGTGGGAGTGGGAGGGTATACTCTATAATTTGTACATTCAATTTTGTACATTAAATTCTAGTGTTTATATATATATATATATCTTAAATGTAAATGTACACACACATCAGATCAATTCCAATAATGATACATGGTACGTGGTAAAAATGTACAATTCAGAAATGTACAACTTAATTAATTAATTTTTTTTTTTTTTTTTTTGCTTTTTTTTTGTTTGTTTGTTTGTTTGTTTGTTTGTTTGTTTGTTTTCATCACACACTAAGGTATTATGTCTGAATTTCATGTTCAATGTTTACCTGGGCACCGTGTTTACAATGTATATTGTGAAAGCATTTTTTTTCTGTTTTTATCTGGATTTTTTGTTAAATGTGCATTGAATATGGTAAATCGTTGCATCATATAGTTTATTTTATTTTATATACGCTAACATGTTATTCATCTTTCTGTTTTTGTCTCTGGTGTCACGCTAACGTGAAGACTTGTTACCATGACTACGCATAAACTTTGCCGTTTGTCGCTTTGTAAGCTAACGTAAGGACGAGGTTCGCCGCTCTTTGTTAGATAAAAAAAACAATAAAGAGATGCATTAGAAAAAGGAAAATTAAACAGATACAGATTTAAAAGCAAATTATAAGGTAATATAAAAGAACCGACGGGTTTTCACCTTTACAGTTTGATGATTTTCTACGGCTCGTTTGTGGACTCGCCGGCCTTAGTTTAGGAAGTTAATAATAAATTAATGAAGTTAAAGTTGCAATGTCGGTGCAAAGAGAAATAATAGAGCAGATTGTGGAAGAAGAGGAGGACGAAAACGGTGAGGAAAACCTACAAACAGTAGGAAGTGCTGTAGGGGAGCCGCAGGGAGGTGATGGAGAGGAGGTGCCTTCAGGTCAGTGGAAAAGCTTCAAGATGTAAGATTAAGGTTTAATGGCTAAATGCTCTATTTTTCAGCCACATGAAGCTGATGTCACTCAGAGTTTCAGTAAGTTAGTGTGCAAGATATTAGAGTTGGAAAACCATGTTTTCAGCTTCAATACAAAATCCCAAAACTGGACTGTGACACAACTATTGTGCATAGTTAATGTTTTTATTCTCTGTGTAGTTGAGGTGGAGGATGGTGAAAAGGCTGGAACTCAAGCTGATTCACTGGATGACATGGCAAGGCTTCAAGAGCCACAGGAAAAAGAAAATGTAGAAGCTGGTGAGACTTAATCAGTACAAACAAACTTTAAAAGTCTGAACCTAATAATTAAACGAAACATTCAAATTGATACTAAATGTGAATAATGTGGATTTATAACACATGAAAGATAGTCGATATTTTAGCTTGTAATCTCCTACATTCACATTTTATATGAACAATGCAGTTCAGTTTGGCATGTTAATATAAGACACATTAATGGAAAAGTGTGGGTTTTTTTGTGTGTGATGGGTATAATTTATGTGGTACTCTTTATTTTTTGGCCTGTACAGCTGTGGTGGATCCGGTGGAAGAAGATCAGAATGACTCAGCTGAGAAAACTGAACAACTTAAAACAGAAAATGCTGGAAATTCAACAGCTACAGGTGAGTCTTAAATACACTGATGAGCCCTATCGAGTCATCTGCCTCTGAGGGCAGACTGCCATGTCTAGCAGTGAACACTTAGGTCTGGTAGGTTGCTGGTTTGGGCCTTTGCGGATTGGGTTTTGGATTCTAGTGAGCTTGGAGGCCTTGCTCTTGTTGAAACCTTTGGCTGATTGCCTCAAGCTGTTTCTGTATTCTTGGTCTGCTATAGAGTGTAGGAGGGTGGTATGTGCAGGAACATCCACATCAATGCCAAGACCCCAGATTTCCCAGCAGAACACTGCAGTGTAACAAGATTATCAATATTATGCACACCTGTCAGGGTTGTCAGTGCTGTTGCTGATCAGCAACAAACTTTATTAACCAGAAATGTTTTCTCGTGTTTTAGTCAGTTTGGTGAACGGATTGATTTAAAGTTAATGGAGTCTGATACATTTTATATATCTCTTGCCAGCCAATTGTTTGGCCATGAATGCAAGAAAACAGCTCCATGCATAAGATCTTATTAGAGCAGAGAAGACTCAGTTGATTTACCATCTGAAAATTATTCTCCTGTGCCTTTTTTTGCTCATTCTGTTATGTTTAATCTGTTTGTCTGTGATCGCGTCTACTCCTCATAAATATAACATCTCACTTTATATTTGAATTTGCATGATGAAATACAGAGGCCTGGTACAAGCATGCTTCTAGGGATTGTCAAAAGATTTATGGATTAAAAGTAGTTGTGCTGTTTCCAGGTAACCAGACAGGAGAATCTGTAGTTGCCACAGCTCTATTATTTGCCACTAAGACAGCAGTTTCAAAGAAATCACATTAAGTAGACCACCCAGCCCTGAAGTAGCTGATAGGAACTAGAGCTTTATGGATAAGTCACTCATGTTGTGAAAATTTAACAACCAATTTAACAGCATATGAAAATGAAAAAGATGGATGGATTACAAATCCCATTATAATGAAAGTTCTAACTTCTTTACAAGACATAGGACATTTGTTCTTTTGGTATTTTAAAAAGTAATATAATCCAGGAAATGAAAAAGACTCTGTCCATAGGAGGAAAGGGGGTGAATAATCATAAATGTAGCTGCAAACGTGTCTTAAAAATCACACTGAAAACAGCAATTGTGAATACTGTTCTATTTGGTGTTCTGTGACGCATTCACAAACACGAACAGCAAAATAAAAACAATAAAGCTTTAAGAAATAAAAACACTTTATATCTATATAGCTCAGTTTTTTTTTTGTTTGTCGCCTTCTATTGAATTACACACCACATTAGATTTAGCTTTAGCTTAATTAAGTGGTTCACAAACTTTTTCTTTATTGCCCCCTTTTCATCAAAAAAAAATAATGTCAATCTCCTCCAATCCCACTGTCACGCTTACGGAGAAACATACAAAGAAATGTGTCAAAAAAATAGTCTGCAGTTTACTGGCTGCTTCTTCGTTAACTATAGTTTAAACCATGTCAGTGGCAGAGGGAACGATCAATTCCTCTGCTATAGCGTGAGGTATTGATAACTAGGAAACTGCAAACTACTTCAGGTAAGTTGAGCTTTCGATGAAACATGCTGCTTTAATAAATTAAAAAAAAAAAAAAAAAAAAAAAACTCAGCTGTTTTTGATAGTTGAGTAATTTATTTCTAAAGTTATCAACAGGATTTTCTCCGTGTTCAAGATGAGAAATCCCTGAGTGGTGTTGCAACTTGTTTGGCTTCATACTGTCAGATGCTGATATTTTGAAACATACAGCTCACTGTGGTCTGTCTTCATTTCCCACCATTGACCATTACCGTTACCTGACCATTGCCTGGTCAAGCCTATAGGGCAACAAGTACCTCACCATATTTTCTTGTCTTTTTTATTTTCTTTTGGTATTTGAAGTATCTGTTGTTAATTCTCCATCATTTGCCAATTGGTACTTTAACAAATTCGTCCATGTTATGCTAGCAATGCAAAAACCATGTTTTATTTAACCTAGCAGGGGTTGGCCCCCCACTAGGGAGCCCAACCCGTCAATATGGCATGAAGGACACAGACCTCATATTAATGTTTCCTCATCAAAGTAAATATTATTGTCAAATCTGTTGTTTAATAAGCCACAACATTGTCACAAGAAGGAAGGGGTGTTGATGGTGCAACTAAGCAACGTGATTTAATCAACAAAATACTGACTTTTAGTTTTTAGAAACTTTTAAAAAAATTTATTTTTGATTCACTTGATGAGTTTTTGATTACTTTGTCAATAACATTAAACCCAAAGCATGTAGGGTCAGGGGACAAACCTGCAAACATTGACAGACTCTCTGTGTGCTGTTGCAGTGAAAGTGGTGCTGGCACCAGAGGGTCATGTAATGACTGTGGCTTTTGCCATCGGGCTCAGCATTCAGGAGCTGAAGCGCCACCTTGCTTCAGAGTTAAGAGTTCCTGTGGAGGTGCTGCAGCTCTCTCTGGATGGTGAGTTTCCTTTACAAACTTCCAGGTTTTAGAAATTTATAAGAGAAAAAGGCAAGTATTTCTTTCAGCCGTACACTCTTTGTCACCTCTATCAATTCTTTTACAATTATCTTGCTAAAACTGAAGTCTTCACACGTCATCACTGCTCATCTGCCTGCTACTGATGTGTCACTGGATTAAACTCACACAATTAAGCATAAGAAATGAAAGTATAATAAATATATACATTTCACCATGATACACTATAATAAGACCAAACAAGAACACACACACACACAGTCTAGAGAACAGCCCAGCTTCTTTCTCCCTCTCTGTGATGCTGCTGCTCCAGCAGACCACACCGCACAGGATGGCTGATGCCACCACAGAGCCATCCAAGGTCCCCGGGGTGCCCCTGTCACTCCAAAAGACCACAGTCTCCTCATTTACATTCTTTCAGCCCTTAGCCGTTCCTGGTGTTGAATGAGTACTTTACAGTGCATAGATTAGAAGATCTGAAAATACTTAGATAATTCTCCAGTTTTCTGCTTCATGTGTTCTTCAAGAAAACATAAACTTAATGGAAAATAGTTTAATCGTGAATTTCTGTTTCTGTGCATAACCAAGATCCGCCTGACAGTAGTTTTTTTTTTTTTTCAGACAAAGTGGTGGAAGAGCACCAGAGCCTGATGCAGCTTGGCATCCGGCCTCACAGCTCCACCCGCATGGAGATGAGCTCCACCAACCCAGACTCCCACCCCCTCCGCCCTCTTCGTCCCCCACAACACAACAGTATGCCAGATGTTATCACTGTCAGGGTCCAAACAGGTACTTTACCCTTTGCAATGTACTCTGTTTGTGTGTAGGCAAGTGTGTGTGTGTGGTCTGTCGCACACACACACACACACAAATGACACATTTTCTGTTAATCAATAAAGCTTTGAATTAAATACTTTGACACAATGTGGAAGGGGCAAGTAACTTTGAAACATATCAATGCAAATGCAATACCAATATCCATCCATCCATCCATCCAACCATCCATCCTTCAGTACCACCTTTATAAGTCATGGTCACATTAACTATAACTGTGACACTGCAGCAATGCAGAAAATAAATTGGCAAATTAGTGACTAAAAGTCTTCTTTGTTGTTGTTTTTTACTTAAGCTTTGAGAAAAATGACATCTATAACATAAACTCCTAAAACAACATGTTGAATAAAGTTTAAATAAAGTGTGTTTTCTTCCCGAACAAAGTTGAGTAAAAATAGAGGCCTTCATTTCCATCTCACCAACATGAGTAAATCGAATTTTGCCCTTCACCACACTGTTTTCGTAGAATTATAAATGGTAGCACACCATCGTAGAGCAAAAGATTTCTTTAAACAGGCAAAATGAAGTGTGCCAAGAACAACTCTAGTCCTGCAAGTTTAGTTGTTACTGAAACATGCATTTTCCTCCTTATCAATACAGGGACATTGTTCAATTTTATTTTTGAATTACTTAGATGCCTGTAATGGATAAAAAAAAAAGTATTTTAGTAGTTATGTAATATTTTCAGAAACTAAAAGCTGAAATAAAACATAATAATAATTAAAAAGATAATAAGAAATAAACTTTTAAAGGTTATGTCACAGAGAAGCAGTTAACTAGTAAATAGTCATTAAATGGTTAGTTTGCACACTTACTCAGTGACTGTCCCTCTGACTCTCAGATGAAGGGGTGTTCAAGGAGGTGGTGGTGGAGATTGAACGCCCCAGCCAGCAAAAGACCTTCCTGGGTGGCTACAGGCACCGACTGACAGGTGCAGAGTACCATCATGCAGCTGTCCAGACCCTCCCAAAGAAGAGACCTGATAGAGGTGTGGCTGTCTTCAGTCGAGATTCTCAGGTACAGCACTCCAACAAGCACGACTCGGAAAGATTACTTTCTACAACACCACTCTTCGAGGTAAAAAGATTTTAAAAGAATAAATGACTAACAAATACGGGTGTAACAGAATACCAAAATCACAGTTCGGTAGGTTTTAAGGTCACCATTTGCTTCTTTTTTGGTACGGTAAGGAAACATATGCAAAACATGAACATTTTGATGTAAACAGGAACATTTAAAACGAAACCCAAAACAAAATCGAAAACTTGTAGTAGCGGTAGTAAATTATTCAATCAAAGATTCTTAAATAAATACAAAATATGGCATAAATAAAGATATTTAACCCACTATGAGTTTGAATGTCCACACATTTTCAAATAGTCTGCATTCAAAGTAAAAACCCTTCAACCATTTTCCATGTTTTATTTGCTTTACAGTATTTGTTATTGTCCAAGACAAATGTTGCCAGAAAATATAAACATTAAAAAGTCCATTTTTACAGCTCTTTAAAATAGAAACTATTTAAACGCTGTAAAGAAAAAAAGAGCCTTCATGCTCTCCGTAGTGATTTTGTGGTCCATCCAGAACAAGGCAGACAGGCAGACATCTTTCATCTCATCCACTCATCTTTGTCCACTTACATACTTCACTGTGAAGCCAAAGTGCTCCCAAACAGGAGGTTTTGATGATGGAAGAAGGTCTTCAAGCTTCCGCTAGCATAGCGCAAGGCATTTTCTCTTCCGTGTGGGAACTGTGCGCCTCTTTTCCAAACCAAACTTAATACGGATACATGTACTGTTACACCCCTACTAACAAGCAAACACAACGCCTGATAACACCAGAGCTGTAGCTAAAATTCAGACGTGTGTGGGATGTGTTCATTTAAAGGTCACTCATTACTGCAACATGACATTCTCATTCAGGCATGAAAAAGAACACGAACACATCTGCTAATTAAACGATCTCATTACAAAGACAAAGAACAAGTGTAGATGAGCATCCTGATCCCAGAGACAGAAGATCAATGGCCACAGAAACACATCTCGTATAAGAGCAGGATTTAATTACTTTGATTGTGGGCTCTTCGTTGTTTTACTGATGCAAAGATATATTTACATAATGTTATTCAAAATCACCTAAAAAACACACCAAGAGAATCATTTTCTAATGAAAAATAATAAATTTAATTCTTCTCTTCCCAGTACAGAGGTAGAATTTACCTCCTTTATTTGCTCACTTTTTGTTAGAGTGTTTGGATTTTTTTGTTGATGCCTGAGGACAAATAAACTAAACTTTATGAAAATCATCAAGAAAAAAAGAAGCAAAATTTCCCCAAATCTAAAAGAATTTCATTTACAACTTTCAGAAATGACTTTTCAAAAATCAGCAATTTAAACAAGTGCTTAAAGAAAAAGTCAAATTAATTTAGCATGTTTTTAAAAACATATTTAAAGTGTCATCTTTATTTATCTTACGTTATGTAATAAAATCTAATTTAACAGTATTATCTCTACTGTTATTATTATTATTTTAGTTTTTTTTTAAGCAAAATGGAGAAAAATGGATGCAAAATGTAGAGTGTGGATATGTATTCACTTCATATGAAGCCCCTAAATAAGTTATGGTGCAGACAGTTATCTTCAGAAGTGATTAAATGAGATGCATCTGTGTGCAGTCTGAATGTCACATGGTCTCAATGTATACACACCTGCTCTGAAAGGCCCCACGAGTCTGAAACACCACTAATCAATAGGCACCATGAAGAAAGAGCTTTTTAATCAGGTAAGGACCAAACTGTGGGGAGGCACAAATAAGGTGGGCTTATAACCAATATCTGGAGGTTTACAAGTCATTAGTAAAGAGCAGGAATATGGCACCACTACGAACATGTGGAATATTGGCAAGCAGGGCATTTGTTGTCACTTAGAAAGACAATAAAGAGACCAAAGGTTGAAAGGGGCTGAAAACTGGATCTGTCCACTATAAGCTGGGCTTTATGGAAGAGTGGCCAGAACTACCTACACTCAGTTTGCAGCAGGTCTCTCCACTCTGGGTGTGACACCTCTTTTTCACAACAAGATAAAATGGTGTCTGAACTTTTCTGTTAAAACCTGCTCAAAAGTTTCACTGCAGCATATCAATAAGCACAGCCACATGTGTTTTAATACATTTATAACCAGCAAACACTTAATGATAATACTGATAAAGTATTATTTGTATATCCCTGTTTTATCGATCACAAAGTGTTTAACAAGAAAATAGTTAGATTGAATACATGTTGACGAGAACTCAATACTAAAATTTGTTCTATAAATGATGGACATTGCCAAAGAAATTCTCAAAGAAGAAAGTTTTACCGAGGGCCTGGAAGGTTGTTCCAGTGAAGGAGGTCTTATCTTACTTTGTTACTATCTGTTACCTGAGATTACCAGGGTATGATCTGCAGGTCTCAGGCAAATACCAGACCCATAGGTCTTAGTTGTATTTTAGAGCGGGGCCATTTGAATGAGAGCAGTCAGATTTTAAAATCAATATGAAATCTAACAGGGAGCCACTGCAGGGACGTAAACACAGGGTTGATGTAATTATACCTTTATGTCTCCGTGACGGGTCTAGCAGCAGTGTTTTGAATCATTTGCAGAAGATGAAATGATACCTGAGTGTAGAAAATTACAGTGGTCAAAGTGAGTCCCTCAATTGTCGTCTCTGAAAAGCTTTGTGAAGAATACCTTGACATTTTGTTTCCACACATTTGAACTATAAATCAATGTTTTTCTTTTAAAGAGGTAAAGAAAACAAACTAGTCACTTCACCTTGCTCCCCAGAAAATTTCACGTCTCCCTGACAACAGCTTTAGTATAAATATTCTTTTGTTAATATTTTCCGACACAATAATAATCTGAACCTCTCAGTTGCATGTTGGTTTGCAATTAAATCAAACAAAGTTGTCCAAAGTCAAAACATTCAGTAATTTTCTTTTAAATGCACATAATTCATTGTTAGATTTAGTAGATTAGTAAATGGTAAAGCATGAGAGACAATGGTTCGTAACAATATTTGTCATACAGGCTGTGATAATCAGACATTTATATACCAGGATTAAGGAAAGTAAGGGGGATGTGTCAGTGAAAGATTCTTCATGGTGCTCCACTTCCATGATCAGCTTGGACTGCAGACATAAGGCAGGATGCTTTCAGAAAGACATGAATGTCTTTCAGATTGTCAAAGTTAGATTTGGGCCGCATAGCAGATAAAAAGAAAAACATATGGGCTCATTTTTACAGAGGAAACATTTTTTTGTTCCTAGTCAGAAAATTGCTTCACAAACTTGAGGTAAATGACTGTGTTGCTGCAGGAGCTTTGCATGGAGGACAGCTTAGTCACCATCCTCCTCTCTCCCACCACCTCAGCTGGCTCCTAGGGACAACAGCTGCTGAACCTTCCCCAGCTTCAGGTTCAAGTTGAAGAGGTGTTGAACTATTCTGCACAGCTGATCTATGCTGGTAACTGTGGAGGCCATTGGAGTCCAGTGAACTCATCTTCAAGAAAGCAGTTGTAGATGATTTGAGCTCTGTGACATGGGGCATTATCCTTAAATTTCCTTTCTTCCTAATTCTGATGCTAAGTTTGTACTTCAGCAAGTCGTCATGACTAAATGTATCAAGCTGCTGATGTGATTGGCTGATTAGATATTTGTGTTTACACAGTGGATGGTGAGTGGATGTGTCCTGTCTAATGTTTTCTAAGCCCTTCCTCAAATTTAAAAACAAATTTATTAAAGATAGTTGAATCTCTGGAGCTGATAGATTTGTGTATTCCTTTAAGTTCCAATGAGAGTTTTTACTTTTAACATGTATTTCTCTACACACACAGAAATCCTGCTTCAGCTGTTCTAAAATCCTTCACTTTGTCTAGAAATTCCTTGGGTATTAATAGGTTATTTAACTCATTTATGAAAAAACAAAATGAACCTTAATTAACTTAAGTTGGATTTAGACAGCACTGCTGTTAAGACGATCTTAAGTCAGTAACTATATCTGCAAAATCATGTTCCAAAAATATTTAATCAACATTTTAGTGCAGCTATAAAAGTAGGAAAGTTATAAAATTTCCACAGGTTTAAAAGAATAACTTTGATGCTCAAAAGTGAACAAATGAACTGTTTTTACTGCTGATCTGAGAATGCAGGAGAATTTTTCTCATTATATTTGTCGTATGGTTTGACGAGACTCAAAGATCACAAGCCTACATGAAGAATGAAACTCAACTTTCCAGGTTTTCAGGCGGGGTTGGTATGAATAGCTACAACCTTGTTTTTTGTTGTAGTTGGTTACCAAGAACTGACTCAAATTCAGATCTCAGACAGAACAGTAAAAGGTAAAACAGTAAAGGGTAAAAGTCCAAAAATAACCTTTATTAGTGGCAGAAAAGACCAAATACAGATAGTCAGGAGGGACAACAGGAGAAAAGAAACGGAAACAAGTTAAAGGAAATATTTACTACAAAAGACAATTACCACAAGGGGCAGGCAACAAGCAATGTCAAGACTTGTAGAAGTACATCAATATGTGGTTATTTTACATCTTCTTGCATCTTTTTTTTCTCTTTAAATTGGCCTGTCTCTTGAATGGTGGCTGCATCTGTTTCTGATGTAAATTGAAATACTTAAAGCTTTGAAACAATAATCCTCACACCAAGACCATGTACATATGCTAACTGGACTAGTTAAGTTAAGCCTCATACTTACCACAGACTTATTTTTACTCATTTGACCTCTTTTATAGTCAGTGAGTGTGAGCATAGTTAAGAACCTAATATTGTTTTATCGTCAGACCTGTCTGTTACTACATTCACTCACTATACAATTAACATACGCTAAGAATATATCTTCTTATTGGCAAGACGTACTTTTCTGCCTCGTGTCTGAAATGACATACCAAAAATAAATTAACTATACTGTATCTTCACAACTACTACAAGTTCTGTATGTATAATCTTGGTCTCAAAAGAAAGCTGAGACATGCGCCATTCTAGTGTTTATTAGTCTCATGATCTAGGCATGGTCAGGATTGCTTCCCAGTTTAAAAAGGTCAATTAAATCTTTGACTGAGCCTAAACTTAAGCATCATCAGTCTATGTCAACTCTTTATTGATTGTCAGGATCTCAGAGAGTCTATTCTTTTATTATTATTATTATTATTATTATTAGTAGTAGTAGTAGTAGTAGTAGTAGTAGTAGTAGTAGCAGTAGTAGTAGTAGTAGTAGTAGTAATAGTATAACAGTCAAAAACACCAAGACGACACAGAACCATCTCAGAAAAAAGTCTGTAACATGTGCAAGAGTGTCCCAGTTATAGTCTGGACATGAATTTAGCACATCTGAAGATACGTCAGATTGACTCTGGACTAAAAGTCTTTATCAAATTAGATTAATTAAAATGATCAGACTGAAACCAATGGGACAAATCTTTCTAAATTAAACTTTTTAGGACCAATTATGAGAAGATGTGAGGCTGTAACTGCTGCTAAAGGTGCTTTTTTATGACGTCTTTAATTTGTTGATGAAGAATGAAACGTTAGTTGTTAAAAGAAAAAATGAGTTAATTTTAAGATAGATGGCAAAGTTTAAAGTATAAATTCTCTAAATGAGAAAAAAAAATAAATTCAAAACACAAGTTGTTGTTTTTTTTATCTTCAGTGTGTAGATTGAAAAGAACATATTTTCTTCCAATTTTACTTTTTATAGTAAAAGTTTCTGTCTCTCCTACAGACAGTAGAGCTGAAATCCCAGGTTCAGCAGTGTCCAGTCAACGTCTCCACCCAGATGACTGGCATCGGCTGCTACGTCTCCTGTGTGAATGACAAGCTGGTTAGCCCTGGGAAATACATTACTGCTGATGAGTGCCATAACAGGAGAGTGAGAGCTGTGAGTGACACTGAGTATTTATGAAAACACATTTATGCAAACTTAACAAAACAATACGGGATGCTCCTTCCATCCATCCATCCATCCATCCATCCATCCATCCATCCATCCATCCATCCATCCATCCATCCATCC
>JBAFTA010000011.1:3330518-3352387 GCA_036919975.1 Melanotaenia parkinsoni | reverse complement strand
TCCATCCATCCATCCATCCATCCATCCATCCATCCATCCATCCATCCATCCATCCATCTATTTTCTACTGCTTATTTGGGATCAGGTCCCAGTGGTAGCTGCCTAAGCAGGAGAGACCAGACTTGCCTCTGCCAGCTTCTCCGGGAGGATTTCGTGGCGTTCCCAGGCCAGCTGAGAGATGTAGTTGCCCCTGTGTGTCCTGGTCTTCCCCCAGATCTCCTCCTGGTGGGCCGTGCCCGAGTCCCCGGGGAACACGGTTGAACGCCTTCCACAAAGCACATGTAGACTGGTTGGGTGAACTCCCATGACCCTTCCAAGACCTTAAAGGGGGTGTAGAGCTGGTCCACTGTTCCACCACTGGGACGAAAACCACACTGCTCCTCCTCAATCCTCAATCCAAGATTCGACTCTCTGATGGACCCTCTTCTCCAGGACCCCTGAATAGAACTTACCAAAGAAGTTGAGGAGTGTGATCCCACTGCAGTTGGCGCACACCCTCCGGTCCCCCTTTTTGAAGAGGGGGGACCACCACCACAGTCTACAAGTCCAAGGGAACTGTCCCCAATGTCCTCGCGATGCTACAGAGGCGTATCAACCAAGACAGCCCTACAGCATCCAGAGCTTTAAGGAACTCACAGCGGACCTCATCCACCCCTGGGGTCCTACGTTCAATGAGCTTTTTAACCACCTCAGCAACGTCAGCCCTAGATATAGAAAAGCCCATGCCAGGGTCCCCCGAGCAGCATTTATCTGGACTGCCTCCTCATCAGAAGACATGTCGGAGGGATTGAGGAGGTCTTTGAATTATTCCCTCCACCGACCCAAAACATCCTGAGTGAGGTCAGCAGCCCCCCATCCCCACTGAACACAGTGTTGATGGAGCACTGCACCCCCCTCCTGAGCCATCAGATAGTGGACCGGAATCTCCTCAAAGCTGTCTGGAAGTCTTTCTCCATGGCCCCTCCCAACTCCTCCCATGCCAGAGTTTTTGCATCAGTGGCCGCTGAAGCAGTGTTCCACTTAGCCTGCCGATACGCATCAGCTGCCTCCGGACTCCCACAGTCCAAAAAGCCCCAATAGGACTCATTCTTCAGCTCAGCTACAACAGGCACCAACAACCTTAGAGCCACAACTCCATCTGTGGAGGCACAGAACACAGATGCTTTATTTAAAAAATATATAGGTTGAAGTTCACCTTAAATACTAAATATCAATAGAACTTATACAGTACTCATGTGTCTCTATGTATCAATACCTACTTAGGTGATCTGCCTGCAGTCCTTTGCACGACGCTGGCTGGCCCAGCAGGCGGTGGACCAGCTGAGGAGAGAGCGAACTCGGCGACTGGCCTGGCTTGAGCTACAGGAGAAGAGGAGGCAAGAGGAGAAAGAGGAGCAGCTGAGGGACCGTCGCCAAAGGTGGATGAACCCACAGAAGAAAGAGGACTTCAACCTGCTGTACAACGCACTGGAGAGTAAGTTTGAGGCCGAGGAAAAGGGAGGGGGCTACAAGTTGCTCACTGCTGTACATCTTCAGATGGTGTTAAAGAGTAGTTTTGAGTATGTGTTTGTCACAGAGTGGAGGAGTGAGGAGGAGCAACAGATAAACTCATCCCTACAAGGAGCTGAGAGGAAGAACGCTCTCTGCTCACTGCTAGAGGAGGAGGTGAAGCTCATCGCCGCCATAGGGCGCCATCGCGTCACCATGGAGACCAACAACTATGACAAAGTTATCCAGAACTTTCTAAACAAGGTAACAAGTCACTTGTCTTTCACTTGCAGCTAGCTTAGTTTAATTACTTATATTCTACAGTTATATACTATGATAACATTTCTTTTTTCTGTGCTAGACAGCATATTTTAGAAGTCTAAAATCTAACTACGAGCTGAAAAACTCAGGAAAACTCCCATACATCTGAAAATGTGTTGTGTGAATGAGAAGGTTTGTGGGGTAAAATTCTATCTTTTTACAAAGTTATCCACCCCAATTTTCTCAATATCTCTGCCTGAATTTATTTTCAGATGATGCTGCAGTCTCTTTAGCTCAAAAGTGGAAAGTTCAAACATTTTTATCCTGCTGCGTGCTTTTCTGTTGACATCAAATGCCACCTTTAGTAAAATAGTTTGTGTCTCATGAAAAATGAATGAGCTTATAATGCTCTACCAGTACTTAAATATTTTGAGAAGGAAATCCCTCCAGCAGTTGGATGGTGACAGGCTTCCGTCAAGAAAAGTTCTGATGGGGGGCCAGACAGGGGCACTGACCAGGAAAAGGGAGGCACGAATGAGACCTTTAGGTCTAGATTTTATGAAATATTGAACTGATTATTAAAACTAAAGTGATCATTTGTAAAAAAGTGAAGAAGATCTTGTAAAGCAAACAGCCAATGATGTATTTTATCAGCAGGTGTTTACTTTGGGTGATGCTGCTGTAGGACTTTTATCACTGCTGCACAAACACTTCAGTGATAAAAAGAAAAACCTGTTTTCATGCAGGTCATCAGTTTTATCAAAGTTTCTTCATCATTGTGGGCTGTTTAACTTCACTCGTCACATCTGTTGGTTCTGTTACAGAAATTATCACCATGGAGACAGTTGTTGAGATGATGATATATGGATTCTGAATTATGATCTAGAACATGGTAGAAATGATTTAGAACATCTATAAGTACATTAATGCTGCATCCACTGACTATTGGACGTCTGAGGTTTACCTAAGGGAAGGTCAGTTAACAATAAATATTTGAAGCACTGGCTCTTTCTGTTGATAGAATACAGTAAAAACAGGCAAATTTCAGGCCTAGTCATGAATGTGATTAATCATGATTAATTTGTAATCTGTGATTAATCTGATTAAAACATTTCATCATTTGACAGCCCTAGACTAACCTAAATAAAAATCTGAGAAATGGAACAAAGAAATCCAGTTTATGGCTCTAATATGTGGCAGAATCACAATGAGTTTTTTTTTCTTGGTGATATTGACTTGCCAGCCTCTGATACAGACTGGGACACTGTCCCCAAAAGGTTCAGTACTGGGACCACTTCTTTTCATCCTCATGATGTTCTCAACTGCAACATTGAAGTATTTGAATCTTCTAGCTGTTGTCACCCTTCATGATGATGAAATTGATAGAAATATTTAGGAATTTCACTTTCTATCAAGCCTCACATGTAGCACATGGTACATTACCTGCAGTTAAAACTAAGTTTTTACTTTAGAATCAAGTCTTGTCTTTCTTTTGAAGCTAGAAAAAGAGACTGGTTGTTGCAGCTTTGGGAATATTATTTATATTTATGCTTCTTTACATCCATTACATGCATTCCAGCCTATGTGCTCCACTGTCATGGAGCACTGAGCTTCATCATGAAGCTGATAACCCTATACACGGTGGTGAGTGTGGTGATAAGTTTTTCAGAGGTTCTGATGTTTTAACTGATTTTAAGTTAGGATATTTTTATGTATTTATTGCTTTGGTTGCATTGTTTGTTGTATTTATTACCAGTGACAGGAGCTGCTGCCTTCTCTTGGCCAGGACACTCTTTGGAAAGAAAACAAGTGTTTTTATTTCCCAGGTAAATAAAGGTTGAACAAAAAAACAAGTACCATCAACAGTCCGATGTGTCTGTTCCAGTCTGCTGCACCTTATCAGTGGCGAGGGGCCGATGGTCGTCTGATTGAGATGGACACTCAGTTCATCATCAGAGCCAGAGAGCTTCGAGATCTTTACAACAACATCAGCCTGTTCACCGTCAACAAGGAGCAGAGAATCCATTTCCTTATGACACTTAAACACACTGTCATGGTACCACATGCTAACACACATACAACTCATGTTTTACGTATGAGCACGATGGCTGTACAGAGAACGTTTTTATTGTTGGTGACCTGATCATGTGTTCTTATTGGACAGGAGTGTGAGTGTCAGCTGACTCGGGATATCGTGGATTTGATTGACAGGGAGTTGGACCTGATGACTCGAGGAGTAAAGGCACGCAGTCTGGAGGGGCTGAGGCAGAGGATCTGTACTCTGTTCCTACAGTACATCAAAACACCAGCATTCAACCCTAATGCGGCAAAGCTGCTGAAGGTAAGCTAGAAGAAGAAGAAGAAGCTTTATTGTCATTGTACAAAAATACAACGAAATCCTGTTCAACCTCATCTCTGTCTCTATAGCAGCTACAAATTCACAATGTTAAAAATTAATAAATAAAAACTGTAAGCAATAAATATTAAGTGCAGTTTAAATGTTACACATAAGAGAATAGTCTATATTAAAATTACTGAGTAAATAATAATATTAATCTTTTTTTTTTTTAATTGTTGCAGGTCACTTATGGCTGGGAGGTAGCAGTGGATGTGTTGTGTGGGGTGGGGGGGTCATGGTCCCTGCAGCAGTCTCTTTACAGCCATAGGAAAAAAAGCTGTGTTTGAGTCTATTGGTGTGGACTTGCATAACTCTGAGTCTTCCAGAGGGAAGCTAGTTAGGTCGGATGTTGTGTGTTCTGGATACTTTTAAATATAAATCGCTTGCCCAGTCCAAAAAAATAAGTCACCGTCTGGATTTAACCATGTTGGAAGACATATCCTGTGGTCATGGAAAATATGTTAATCTGTTTTAGAAGGGTCAGATCATTGGCAACCATCAAGCAATCCAAGATATCAAAAAAGGTTTGGCTAAGATATGGCCGACATCTGCTATTCTGTTTTGCCCATATATAGCCTTACCTTACGGTGTTGATGGCATGTGAGTGTGACTTCCAAACCTCAGCCACTCGACCACTTCATGTGTCCTACAAGAAAATTACTGTAATCTATGTCCAGGCTGACTAATCATATTTATTCCCCTTCTGGCCCACACACCACTTGATGTAATCCACATCCAGACTGGCAATCGAAATCTGAATCACACGTGGCCCTAAAGACACTTGCTAGTGTAATAACTGAGCCTTAGGTTCCAAAAATAGTCCAAACATGTCTGCTGTCTGCGGGGTAAAAAGGAAATGGATTAAAACTGTCCAATGTGTCATTAAAAAATGGAAGGATAGTGGGGAACCATCATTTTTCAGGAAGAAATGTGGTCAGTTGAAAAGCAATGTTTAATAGTGAAAGTATTTCCACATTAACAATGTAAATATATAAAATATATATGCAAAATATAACAAATAACCAGGTTATTTTATCTTCTCTGGTGACACAGCCCTATTCCATAATTACATTTCCAGGATTCATGGGGCTCTGATTGGGAAAGAGTGGTTCAGGGAGCAAAAGACAACTTCCATGTGTGCAACTTTCATTCTGGACAGCCAATCCTTTACAGCCTTAGTCCTCATGTACAAGAAAAAACAAAACAAAAATCAGAGTATTTGCAATCAGATCATCAATCAGATATATAAAGAGAAAGCAGAAGGTTAGTTGCTCATCTTTAATTGGCATGTGGTAAATCAGGGATGCAGCTTTCTAGAGACTTATAAAGTTCCATCAGTGTATGTGCATGCTTGTGTCTTCATGTCCAAATCTTCCTGCTTTCCTTTCTACATGTCAACTTTCTCTCTGAAAGACTTTAAGTATATGATGTCAGCAAGGCCTCCATGTCACTGAAATTATTCCAGGTTCCTCAGAACCCCAACCAGCTGAAGAATGACATGTTCCTCTGCCGCGGCTGTCATCGTTACCTCCGCTCCGCCAGCTTCACCACGTCTGCCAGCGGCTGTCTGAGCAGTGTGTGTAAGCACTGCACCAGACTCAACAACATAGCTAGACCTCGAGATGATTTTACTTTGTACAAAAACATCCTGAGGAGACTGAGAGATGAAGAGCAGTCACTAAACAACAAAGCAACGTTTCCCTTCCTGCTGCAGGTAAACACTACCTTCACACTGTATATTTGTCAGTTTGTTAAATTCAGGTCTTTTATCTTGATCCATAGTTATCACAATGCTGCATAACTGTGGCATGCACACCACTGATGGCACTCACGCTCACTCTAGTGGTACGCCAAAGAATTTTCCGATACCAACCAATTTACACGTTATACTCAGTAAATTATGGATAATATTATTATCAAATTCAAACCATCATATTCATCTGGTTTTCCATGAAACAAAAACTGGGACTGAGTTTCAGATCTGGATTTTGCAGTAAAGTTGACCTCCAGGGGACCTAGTGTTTTTCTAACAGTGCTTATCCAAATTAAAACTGGGATCGACTGGTATTCGCCATTTTTTTGACATTTTACCAAATGGAAAAATGTTGTGTTTGTGGGTTTTATTATAACAAACTTCTTTTAGTATTTGGATTTGATGATTAATGTATTTTTGTTCCCAGTATATATATATAAGATGGGTTAAAAATGTTTAAAAATGATCAGATCATAGAGGTGATGTTGGAGAAAATGAAAAAGATACCAAACATGAATGTGGTACAAAAAAATAAAAAATAAATAAATGGTATGTAAAGGCTACATCAAAGGTATAAAAACTACCAAAATAGTACTTTCATGTTATCTTTGCTGAGGGGTCACCTTTGAGTAGTCGCTGCCACCACTCACCAATAGATGTTTTCATTTGAAGTGTGCCTGACTGAAAAGCGAGGTTTCTTCTAATTTAATGTCTTGTATAAAGGTGGTACTTGGAGATCAAGATATTTTCTGAGGCGATACTTGACATAATTAATTCGAGAACCACTAATCTATTTACTGATTTCCCATAACAACTACATCCTTTCAGGTGGAGGACATACAATATTTGATAGAAGTATTATGGGAATCTCACTCAGCTCTCAATGGCAGCAGTGACCTCTTCAACCTGGTGTTTGTTCGCTGGGAGCGTCAGAGGGACTGGAGCCCCTGGAACTGCATCCTGCTTTCCAAAGAAGAGACTAAAGCTCACTTAGAGTTGGAGGACGTCCACCAGGTTTGCCTTAACATTTAAGTACTGTCTGAAAGTACGCCTGAAGAAGGTGTTAGTAACTAAAGTGGTGGGAAGGATCACTCTTGTCAAAGTGTAAAATTCCCTGTTTGATGTTGTCTGCATGATACAGCTGTCCCTCTAACATCTTTTCCCTCCTGTGTGTGTGCAGACATATGAGAAGACGTTTATCCGTGGAGTGAAACACAAGCATGCGATGGCTCGTCAGCACTTCAGCCAGATTCCCGTCATGGCTAAGTGTCTGAATTCTCATCTGTCTGCTCCCCAGGGCAACTAATTTGTCTCAAAGCCCATGGTGACCGACAGCTATGACCCAGACGGCCGAGATGTATTAAAAACCCTGGTGCATGTGTGTTTTGGTGGGTTTTTTGTTTGTTATTGTTTCTTTCAAAGCTCATGTAGTCTGTAACCTTTTGAAACATTGAGTGAAATATAAAGTATAGCTTCAAGTTTCTCCATTTTCTGATTCATTTTTGTACAACTTTATTCTTAACCTTTTGAGCAATGTGCCTATATGTTGTTTTTTTTTTTTAAGAAAATACATACCGAGGATTAAATGAATCTCTGCAACTGCAATGTGAACATTATCTCTGCAAAGGTCAACTCTGATTAAGTGAAGCAGGACAAAATTACAGACGTTTCAGAAAAGGTATCTAAAATTTCCATGTTGCCACAGTTGGGTACAATCTGTTCTCAGTGTTTAACTGGGGAATCTCAGGTTTTAAAAGTTTAAAGACCAGAACTTTGACTGCTCCATCAGAATCTTAATTATGACCTTTTACCAGGGTCTTTTCCTTAACCTCTTCCATTTTTACCTCAGAAATGGGCTAAGCAGAACTCTCGGTAAGATAATTGACAGATTTGTTTCTGTACACACATACAGTTTGGGATCACCTCCTACTAATAATTAAACTTTCTCACATCTGTCAAAAAATACACTTCATTCATTTAATAATATTCACACATAAATTATAAGATCTTTTCCTTGCTTTAATGATGTGGCAGTATTTATTAATTACCTTATAAATTCAGTCATTTGCTTTTTGTGAATACACACAAATTCAGTCAGAGGAGTTGGGTTGGCCGAGATGATAACCACCACTGTTTAGTAAAACCTTCCTCTTGTATTAATAAAGTATTTTTTTATTAATTTCATTGCTTGGGTCAGTTATATTGAACCTGCTTTGTAAAAAAAAAGCTTTCTAGGTCACTGTGGTAGTGTGGTCGGTTCTTGGGGAAGAATATACACAACAGGTATCAAACAGGATCCAGGTGAAATGCAAGCTTCTCAGGGGGTTTCAACATAGTTGATGATGTAGTGGTGGGATGTTTAGGCCTGGGGTCTTTTGAATCAAAAGATAAAGTGTACAGCTTTAAAGTGAGTGTACTCACTGAGTGATATATGAAAAGAAATACCCACATGTATAAAACACCTGATCCCATACAATTTCTATGTGAATGTTTTTTTTTTGTGTTTTAGTGAATATGAAATTGAGCAGATGTGCAACAGATGTGAGTTTCCCTTGCTTTCTTCCATGAACTACTATAACACACCCTCCTGTCACCTGTGGTCCAGTCAACAGTAACTCCTGCTGCAGAGAAGAGGAGCTTCGTAGAGTGTGTACGCAGTGTCATGCTTGCAGTTTGAGTTCACATGTTTTTTTTTTTTGGGGCATATTTTTCCTGCAGGCTCTCTGGGTACTCTGGTTTCCTCCCACTGAAAGAAAACATACATGTGGTGACCTTCAAAGTGAGTTTGTCTGGTTTTTCTCTGTGATGGAATGACAGCATGACCGTTAACTGGGGCAGTAAAATGCGAAAATATCACCCCTATTTTAGCTTCTTTGCCCTGGTTGCCTGTACATTTTAGAAATTACTGTGAGATCTTATTGTTTGTATTTAGAGGCTTTAAATAGACTGGCCCCCCAATACATTACTGACTGCCTCCAAATGTACACTCCAGTGTGTTCTCTGAGGTCTGAGGGCCAGTCCCTGCTCATGGTGCCTAAAGCTGGGCTTACGCCAAATGATTTTCACAGTCGCAGACTAAAAACTGAAAATCTTTAGTAAATCGTAAGAGTTTTACTGGAGTCACATCACATTCCCGTCATCTCCATCGTTACGTCTAATGTGGAAATCTGTGCTGTTTCATTTCAGTCTTTTCCTAGTTTTGGGCTTGCGACAATATCAAATATCGTGTTTGATATTATTGCATGTCGCAGTGACGTAACACAAGCAATACATGAGCTCTGACAAAAGCAAAAACAGGAAACTTGACAGAACAATGACAAAAATGAACAAAAAGACAAAAAAAAACACAAGAAAAACCCATGATAAAACATCGTAGGTAAGAAGTGGTTAACAACAACTTTGCCTGATGTGATTTATGTAACATTAGAAGATGAAAAAGTCAACTGAACTCAGACAGATAATAGATTGTCCAACGTTAAGAGAGGTTCCCAAACTTTATCATGCATTAACCCAGATGTGAAGGTATGTTTGATCCAGCAGAACCCACCAAATATGTCATGCAGTAAAATAAGGCATGTCTTTAGCATGTAAACAGAAACACATCAACACACATTAGATATGGAGTTAACTAAAAACTCATGCATCAAACTCATTTAACCAGCAAGTAAAAAACTGCATGCACATCATTATCAACCATATAAACACAGTGACATACTGGTTATGTTAAAAGATTCTCTCATTAGCATTTAAGATGGACAAATAAAAATTTCCTTATTGGCACAGTTAACAGCTGTTTCTATGTTGGACAAGGACAGATGCAAGACTAAGACCAGGCAGTATCAAAATATCCACCTGTCATTTACCACAGCACGTTATACTAACTAATATTTTATCTATGATACCAGGAAATCCCATATAAGATCTCCTGTATGTCCAAAGTTAGACTAGCCAGTAGCTTTATGTTGCAGCTAACGGGAGATATAACAGTACTGCAGCAACAGAATGAAGTTTTGACGCTAATAAGGTGAAGTTTATTTTAGTGTTATGTTTCATATGTGGCTGTAGACATGCGACAGTGTTCACTCAGAGGCGTTTCTGAGCCCATGCAGGAATTTCTAAAACACTGCTTGTGCTCATTTTTAATAGAGCGATGCCTGAATGTCCAAAGCTGATCCGTAATGTTTTTTTCAAGGTTATGACCTGTTGCTAATTAACCCAGTTAATTATGAGATGTCCCATCAGAGGTTTTATTTTCTGTTGTATCTTGACCTGATTGAATACTTTTTCTTAATACTGGTAATCAGTGATAGAAACAACAGGTCAATAGGTCACAAACAGAGCTAACAACTGATTAACTACCTTCAATGCTTGAAGATGAGAAGTTAGAGGATATCAGCCAGTTTCACAAAACCAAGATAATAGATTAAGCCGGGATATCTTGGTCATCCTGGATCAACTTATTAATGATACGGATGCACAAAAGCTGGGTAGGGAAAAGTGGGATATGACATAGGTTACCATGGAGATCTATTCTGTGGAGCTAACCTGCTCCAGACCAGGCTAAGTTCCAGGATTTATTTAAACTGATCCCGTATTACAGTCAGCAGTCACCACAAAGAGAAACCAATTTCACCCTCCAGACAATGAGCGTTTAACATTGATTGATTGGTTGAAAGTTTATTTGAAAATCCACTTATGCGTTGACTTGGCTGGAATTCCTCCACCAAGTGTCACAGCGGGTGGTGGCGGATGCAGCTGTATTCTGTTTTTGGTCATGTTTTATCGTGATTTCAGGGCTCAGTAGGTGATGCCTGTCAAAGGTTTGCCCTGGATGTGATAGTCTGTGTTTTGGAGCCAGCAACGCAGGTTAAGACTTCAGAGGATTTAGCAACACAGGCTTTATCGCATGATTTGTTAAAACTCCTTTCTGGAAAACCTCCCTGGTCTATGTTTTATGTTGACAACAATATGTTGACTACAAAAGTCCTGAAATGTTTAAAACATAAATCATAAGAGCAGAATATTGTGTTCTGGTGTTTTCTGTTGATAACATTGTCACTTACTGCCCTGGTAACCAAGAAAGAAAAAACAAAGGGAGAAAAACAGGAGATGCCTGCTACAGAAGAAAGAAGTGTACCTTCTAATGAGCTATTAACATTGTTAAAGGGTGTGTATTCTAACCCAGTCTATGATGCTTTAATTAACCAAACCAATTCATTTTTATACTCAAACCAAAGAACCGAAGGTAAAAAATGTAAAAAAAAAAGTGAAAAAGATTAGGGAGCAATAACCAGTGAGATGCAGATTCGAACCTTTATGATGCAAAACATCTTTTTATTCCTCTACCATTCACCTGAGAGATTGAAAATAGTATTTTTCTCTTTTTAATGGATAGTTTGTACTTAGGTTAAATAAAAAAAATCCTAGATTAAGTGCAAGAACATGAATAGCAAACAATCTTCACAAAATAAATTTAAAATGTCCTATATAAAGCAGGACAAAAAGCAGCGGAGAATGGTGTACAACACACACAAAACATCCATAAATCCAGTCACAAGGTTTTATAATGACAGAGAGAAAATAATCAGCTTCACACTGAGAGCATGTTTGGTGCGGGTGATTTTTTCAGACTTTTATTAACAGCTGGGAAAATTACCTCTCAGAATAGAAACACAATGGCACAATTTGTATAGAGAAGTTCAAACATGAAAGTTAAGTAGAAAAAACCTTAGAATTTTAAAAAAACAAACAAAGTGTTCGCTTGGAACCGAATGCAGTTAAACATTTCATACTCTGTAACTTATGGATGCTCAACCAACCATAAACAAATTTCAGCCACATGACTGCCACATCCGGCTCACAAGGATCCTGCTGTAATCCAGGCCATGTCCTCATATTTGGACCATATATGGCCTAGACAACACTAGCCATAATCCATGTCTTAGCCAACAACTGACATGTGGATCATATGTGCCCCTCAAGAGGCAACAAGGACCTCTGTGCGAACTGCCTTTTCTTGTTCCATCAAACCTGATTTAAATGAATGGATCACCTATTTAGCTTATCATCAAGTTCTGCAGAAGCCTGTTGTTGACCCACCACTCTAAGCCAGGTATATCGATACAGAAAACTAAACATTTAGGGCAGGTATGTGAACGGCACAATTAATCCTGATCAAATCCCAGTTCCAGTTCAGCCCCGAACAAATGTTAACTAGCTTCCATCAGACTTCAGACAGATAATGATGTGAAGTCTGAAGTTGAGGCGTTGCAGCGTGTTGAGCGTGAGCGGGCATTTCAGATGAAGCAGTCCAGAGGCAGTTTTAATACAAAACCAAGCTTGTCTCGATTTGTATTAAACCCCGGTGGCCTACGACAAATTGAGTGTTATTTTTTGTGTTTTAATATCATTAGAATCAGAATCAGGTTTTATTCGCCAAGTATGTGCAGGAACTGCAGGTATGTGCAGGTCCAAGTATTTGACTCCTGCGTTTTGCTTCATAAAGCAATTCAGCATCACTACCTGCAGACACTCTTTACTGTTGGTCTTCAGGTTTTCAGGAAACAAATTGCATTCTGCTAAATTTATATTTTTTAATCAGCTTTTACTCATCGGTTCAGAGCACCTGCTGTCATTTTTCTGCATGTGTTTTTCCCTTCTTCCTGACCCAGTTTCAAGCCGCTTACACAGCGGTTTCTTTTCAGTTAACGACTATGTTTCAGCCTACATATGAACATGCTGATCAGTAGCACTTGTTTGGTGTGATTGGTTCATCGAACACCAGACCACGGTTCTATCAAATCCCTGACTTGCATGTCCCAAGAGTGCATGTGTACCAGTAGCGGTGTATGCAGGAAATTTTCAGAGGTGTGGCCAAGACAAGACAGACTTTAGTGGCCAGTTAGTATACATAGTTAACTACTGTGTCCAGTAGGATCAGTGTAAACTTTAGCTAGAAACAGTGTTTGTAATCTAGGGATTCTTGGGTGTCTGGAAACTCTTAAATAACTATTTTTGCCCTTTTCAATGTCAAAAACAAAACTTTGTTTAGAATTTTTTAAATAATAATATACAACGATTAAACTTCTTAAAAAAGACTAATTGTTATTTCAAACTCATAAAGCCTGTTGTCACAGAGGGAAAAATGCTTTAAACATTACTCACATTATTGAAAGACCAATAACTCACCAGTCAACTCTAGTGTAGCTGTCCTTGCTGCTGGCATCCATTTGCTGAAGTGTAGATCTGTTTCTAAGGATAAGGCTACCCACCAAACTCTCAAGCCCCACCACAGTCCCTTGTCCACATTTCACACACTGCTTAGCCATATACTGTATTGGCTTTGTTAAACAAATACATCTGGAACATGTGTTTTTACAATATTCAACTCAACTTTATGTTCATTCATTCATTCATTCCTTCATTCATTTTTTCTGTCATTTCTCAATCGATCTTCACTAGGATGGTTTTCCCACTGATGGTATATGCCCAGATAAAATGCCCACTGTGTGTAAAATCTATCCGTCCGTTATCACGAGCCACTATTCATCGATGGGACTGCTGTGAGGAAGTCAGCAGTGGAGGTTCATGTTGATGATGACCCCACTCCCTCTGTAGACTCTGAACCCTTTGCCACCAGGGAGGAGATTCAGCGGCATCAGCTGCAAGACTAGCAGGAAGCTAAATAGCTTCTTTCCCCAGGCTGTAAGACTTTAATGGACTGTCAGCCATCCCCACACACAGATTCACTCTTGACAGCCTGTCAAGTTATTACACTGAATGCACTGGAGAGAATGATTTTTTTGTTCATATTTGCTATATTATTGATTTGTGGGGCTCAGGTCCCTTTGCTCTGGATGGCCAGTGCCTGGCGAGGTCGGTAGTTGCTAATCTTGGCTCGCCAGGGCCTGTGCCCCATGACCGCAGGGGTCTCTGGCTGGGGCCTTCCTCTGCCGCCCTCGGGTGGGTTCGGGGTTGCCTTTGTGGTGGGGTGGCTTGGGTTTGTGCTCCGGGATTGCTGCTGATTGCCCGGGTCTCTGAGCTGCCCTAGTCTTAATAAATGAGATTAAACAGTATATTTAAATAAAGAAAGAAAGAAAAAATGAGGATTATCAAGAGGAGCATTTTTCCCATAAATCTCCTGTTGGCAAAGTTCAGCACAACACAGCAGCCAGACCATCATTCTGTTTGCTACAATGTTGGACAGGACAAGTTAAAAAAGAGGATTTTGTGTATCTGGTCTGCTTCAGGCTGAAGCCATCCATGTCAGCCCTCTGTATGTCCTGATCCCCAACACCCTGTGTACATCCTTATCCTCCCTGCTGTCTGTGTCCATCTCACCAAATGCTGTTGTGTTTGCTTATGCACACATCAGCACCAACGATACGGTGAGTCCGGCAGTATAAACATGGTAACAGCAGCTGAAATTTACTCTTTCTCTTCAGTAAATTTTTAATTCATCCACTAAATGTAATGAAGTTGTATACTGATCTGATCTGAAGGTTTGTCATAAGTACATCATAAGTGGATCCCTGTTTATTAGAAGATTAACACAATCTGTACTATTTGGTAATAGAAGGAGAAATGTACCTGCTTTCTAAAAGGTTTCCAAGTTGTATGTTAACTCTACTTGGAAACCTTTTAGAAAGCAGGTACATTTCTCTTAGTTTGCTTGGTTGTACAGTTTTACTAAGCAAAGTGATTCAGCCTTGATCTGCCAAGCTGCAGCTAGATTGCACCACACATGCCACATGTGATGGCAGAATGTATACATACATTTCTTATAATCGACTGTTTTAATGCTGTAGTGGCCATTTTAGCTCTGTGGTTTGGAATCTCTGTGCCTCTCACCTTCATTGGCGCTTACTTTGGATTTAAGAAACCTGCAATCAAATAACCAGTGCGAACAAACCAAATTCCCCATCAAGCAGTCCTTCTTCGCTAACCCTATCCCTGGCATCATCATGGGCGGGATTCCTCCCCTTTGGCTGCATTTTCATCCAGCTTTTCTTTGCCGGGGGCCACGTCCGCATCACAATGCAGTGTAGAAATTATTAAATTCAAGACCTCTATTAATTTAAAGTAGAAAAACTGTATTTTAAAACTGCAATGTCAGTCACAATCATTTTACTTTCATCAAGTCATTTTAAATTAGTCCAAAATATGCTCCCTTGACATAAAATGCTTATTTGTACAAATGAATCAAAACGTATTAATTAAGCTTTTAAAAATGTATACAGACATTGCTTCCTGTTGTTAGAATTACATCACTAAAACATTTAGGGGTTCAGGTCTTCCTTTAACGGTCATCAGCTGTTTGTATATCCCAACAATGTTCAAACTACTGACCTCATCCCAAATAAGACAATCTTCTGATTATGGTGTTTAAATGAGTTGCAGATAGGATACATCCATATATTCCTTAAATTGCAGGGCATTACTCCAAAAATATAGATGTTCTGAACTAACTCTGCTGGAGGCTGTGACATGCATCATAAAGCAGCAGTGTGTGTCACAAGATGCCGTGAGAAATCTGGTAGGACTTCATTATTTCATCCATTTATTATTACTTCATATTATTTTATGCATTATTGTTTACTCCATTAATGCTTATTCATGTTCAGGGAGTCAGAAAATGATGTCATATTCAGAGGAAGGTCTTTACAGGGTTAATGTTGGAATATTGTCAGCATGTAATCAAACCCAATAAGCTGAGAGCTGCAGACAGGCTGAGCAAGTTAGAATTCAATGTGAATTTCAACACAATCAACAGGGCTGTGAATCCACAGAAGTCTCTCTCACATATATCTTTTCCAGCCAGAACTGATGCGCCTTTAGTTCCACATTGTGCCATGCGAAAGTGTAGAGGTGGAACGGATAGTTGAAGTTGTAGACATGAAATGGACCTGCCTTCTTCAAAGCAGGTTGATAGAACTGAAAGGGGAAGAAAACCCAGCATGACTGCAGCACATTTTATTTTAAGATTGTTCTTCAGTTGTTAATTCTTACAAGTAAAGGGTTAAATCTCACTGATAAATAAAAAGAAATGAAAGCTCTTGTGCTAACTCTTCTGCTTCAAGGTTTCCGTCACATCCCAAACCTGCTCAAATGGTTGATTTTAAAGTGAAGATGAGTTGATCTTCGTGGTTATAGTTAACCTAAAGTCTGTATAATTAAAACGCTTCTCCTTAAGATGCTCATTTTCTGTGAACATGCATGTTTGTAATTGAGTTATGCCTTCACTTGGAAATGGCAACATATATTCTATCAACATATCAGCTGATATGATGGTTAATTTATATCACAAAAAATATACCAGATCTCACATTTAAAGCCAGTAGATTTATAGTAGAAGTTATCCATTTTCCTCAAGAAACTGGCCCTTGGTAGGTAAGACCTCTGTCGTATCTGCTGAGGATCCACAGCTGACCACCAAGTAAGAGCACTTGTCTCATTAGAGCAGTAAATATCTTCTTCTAGCAGACAATGTTAGCAGGCTGGCCAAGTAAAGCCTGCTGGCAGATGTAACTGCTTCAGACACCAGACCATCCCTGTGTGCCCCCTGACATTTTCAGCTAATCAGCTGCCACACTTGTCAACAAGCCATCTATGTGTGATAACCATAAAATAAAACCCTGCTGTTTTATCACCATTAAGATTATAAGATCTATTTCTTTCCTTTTTTATAGCCAGGTTTCAAATTATATTTTAGTTGAAATATGGTAACTTTTGTCTCTAAAAACATCATAACAGTGACAGACAAAGTAAAGACCAGTATGACACACACTCACTGTCCATATGTCAGGTCCTCCTGTTCCACTTCATGTAAACACGAATATTTAATCAGCCAATCACATGGCAGCAACTCAGTGTAGACATGGTCAAGACGACTTGCTGATGTTCAAACTGAACATCAGAATAAGGAAGAAAGAGGATTTAAGTGACTTTTAACTTGTCATGGCTGTTAGTCTGAGTTTATGAGAAACTGCTGATCTGCTGATAATTTCACACACAACCATCTCCAGGGTTTCCAGAGAATGGCCTGAAGAAGAGAAAATATCAAGTGAGCAGCAGCTTTTTGAGCCAAGATGTCTTGTTGATGTCAGAGGTCAGAGGAGAATCAACAGACTGGTTGGAGATGATGAAAAAGGCAATAGGTGGTCACATAAGCACTGGTTCCAACCAAAGTCAGCAGAACAGCAACTCTAAACACGTCCAGCCTCGAAGCAGATGGGCTACAAAGCAGAAGACCACACCGGGTACCACTCCTGTCAGCTAAGAACAAGAAACTGAGACTGGGGTAGGGCCAGAAAGAACATGATGAGTTCACTGGACTCCAACGGCCTCCACAGTCTCCAGATCTCAATCCAATAGAGCAGCTTTGGGATGTGGTGGAACGAGAGATTCTCATCATGGATGTGCAGCCGACAAACCTGCAGCAACTGTGGGAAATCTCTGAGGAAGGTTTCCAACATCTTGTTTAATCCATGACCCAAAGAATGAAGGCAGCTCTGAAAGAAAGAATGAGTCAAACCCAGGACTATAAGGTGGACTTGTCAAAGTGGACAGTAACTGAAAAATTGACTCTTACGTCTTTACACTGTTGTTCAAGAAAAAAAGCCTAACCTCTCAAATGGTTACAATATGGATAAATATAATAAAACAAAAGCTAATCCAAGACAGGATTTTAACCAACTTCCCAGAATAAAATTTGAATAAAATAAAAGAATAAAAGTTAATATGAGGAAAATCCAGTGTTTTCTTTGCTTTTCTTGCCTGTTTGTTTCAGGCTGAATGATGGTTCATTTTTATGGTTTTATGGTTCATCATCAAGTATGACAGTAGTTTCAAATAGTTGACATTTTACATAAGTGACTGTTTTAAATGATCATACAAGCTATTTTTAAATAATTGGTTGCTTTCAAAATGTTTGAGCTGTATCCCAGCAAAGTTAGAGCATTGAATCCAATTTTCTTATCGTCTGTAGTCCATTATTATCTTTCAGTTTTCTAATCTGTGTACGGTGAGCAATGTAAAACTAATCATTACTAAACATAAAGACATACTGTATATTCATTTTCAGTATCAGCCACTTCATGTAGCAAGGGAGTGCACGCAACATACTGGTTTTTTCCATGGTAGACTTTTTTATAAAAATAGTACTTAGGGTAGGGATGTACAATTCCAGTCCTCTAGGGTCATCCTCCAGCAGGTTTTATACGTTCCTCTGCTTCAACACACCTGATTGAAATGAATGAATCATTAGCAGGCTTGTGCAGAACTTGACAAACTGTTGAGGAGATCAATTTTACTTAAGTCAGGGCAGAAAAACTAAAACTAAACTAAATCTTGCAGGACAGAAATCCTTGAAGATTGGAACTGGACAACCTTGCCTGATGGTATTAATAAGGGCTGCATCCCTGTACCTGTTGGTTAGTTTAGAACACGCACAAAAGCAAAACATCCTATACATGGAAGGCAGTCTTTGTTAATACACCTATTATTTAAAGTCAAACTGAGTATTGTTGGAATGAATGAATAAATAAATAAATAAATAATCCAGCCACTATAGCAGTATTTCTGCTTAACTACATGGTTCCAAGTATGTTCCCTCAGAGAATTCATGCAGAATTGAAAATGCAGTGTATATTTTATTTAATAAAAAATAACATATTTAATTACGGTGTGTATTGTGCAGTGTGTACCCATTCAGACCAGGCTTAACGGCTGTTATTTAGGGTATTCTTTTCGGTTTCTAAAAAACAAACCGAGTGAACCCTCGTCTTATGCACCTATCTCTGGCTCAAGCCACAGGTTGCTCACCTGTATCTGGAGCGCTTTTCACAAGACGAAGCACGAGCTCTGCGTCGTTTTCGTCGGTAACGGGCGCGCGCTCTACCAGTGCCATACCATTACATTCATCCCCGGTGTGAAGGAACGAGTCGCGCGGGGACAATCTATTATCCCCCATTAAAACTCCGCCTACACAGCGTCAAAAACCCCAACATTCCTGTCAAGTCGTGACTGTAACGCTCCACAGGTCCCACTAAGGAAAAACTGTTGGAAAGTGCAGGCGCGAGCGCCACGTCAACTGAATCAAGCAGCAAAAAAGAGACAAGTTTAGTGTGTCTCTTTTTTTTCTGCCAGTTTGAAGCAGAGTTGTAACGCCTCGCACCATGTTAGACCCGTCTTCTAGCGAAGACACCGGTGGGGAGTCCGACCCAGAAGTTGCCCGACAGCCTTCAGGGAAAGCGACGGTCTCCTCACCGGAGAAGCGGAGACACCAGCACCGGACAGGCGGCAAGCCGCAGCAGCGGCAGCCCGGCGCATCTGGAGGTGCCGCCGGTAAAACTACGAAAGACAGCAGCGCTACAACTGAAGATGAAGAGAGGAAGGAACGGGAGCGGATCAAGAAGGAAGAAGAGGAGAAGAAAATTAAACTACAGATTTATGTGTTTGTCCTGCGGTGCATAGCCTACCCGTTCAACGCCAAGCAGCCCACCGACATGGCCCGACGGCAGCAGAAGGTAGGACTGTCGCACACTGAACACGGTCTGCACCTGTTGCCGGTTGCGGACGGATTTGCATTGAAAACGCGTCGATTTAAAGCGGACTTGCTTTCCTGCTGAAATCTTTCAAATAAATCAGAAAATATTTAATTGTTTCTGAATCAAAACAATATATTGACCAAATCGGTAGGGATTATTCATAATCTTTAGGAATACACACAGTGGCATTGTGCGCCAGCCTGCTGTTTTGTTTCCACATAGCTAACTAAACACTTCCTTGAGCGCTAGCTCACCTCTGTGCTCCACCTGTGCGTGTTGAGTTGTTGCAACAGAAGCAAGTGACCGTGAAATGTTGTTTTAGACATTTGTGCCGTGTATGTGGTTGAAGTTGACCTGAGAATCTTGCATATAGAAGAAAACAAATGAACCAGAGCGCTGGACTGGAAAAGCAAATGTGAAGGAACAATCTGCCTTTGTATCCATACATACTGTACAACTTTCAGGAAATCATTTACATAAGTATAATTCAACTACACTGTCTTGTAAAACTGGTTCATTTTAAGCTTATAGTGATCTTTTTTTAAGCAAAGACTTAAAGCAAGGAAAACTGGTGTTTGTTGGGTGTCTTAGTTGTAAGAATGCTTCTTGATAATTACTGTTAATCTGTTGGAAAGCCTGTTTATTTCACCTTTTAAATGGAGCTACTGTACATTTGTAGAAAGATAGATGTAAACCATCTGATCAAAAACCATCTAAAAAAAAATTACATTCCTAAAAGTAAATAAAAACGCATAACAAATTACATAACATACACACACACACACACACACACACACACACAGAAAAAGATTCTTACAAAAATATTTACACCTCCAAAAACATTTAACAAAAGACAACAAAAACAAAAGGATGTGCTATTTAGAAACTGATTTCACAAAGAGGGTGAATGTTTTCTTGTAGATGTTTTTCCAGGCCACCAGGTGAGGTGGGTGTGAGGGGTCCACAGTGATGAAGGTGGCTTTCCCCACCACCTAGTGCCTGTACAATTAAGTCGGAGGGAGTTGGGCTGTTCTGGTTGTCTTACCGGCCTGATTTATTATGCGGGTGAGGAAAATGCATTTGTGAGATGAGCAGCAGAGTGGAGTATGTGGGTTGCCAAGCAGGTGTTGATAATCAGGTGTCTGATTAGCGTCACCTGTTTACAAGGTCAAAGTGTGGAGAAGGTGTGGAGAAAGCTAACCTGACTGCTGCACTGATATGGTAACAACTTTTGGTGGAGGCAGTGTGATGGTGTGGGACGACTTGCCCCTCACTGGATAAACAGGACTTGTTATCTTTGGAAGAAATCTCATTGCAGAGCGAAAAGGAGATGAGATTCTGTAACCATGGTGATCTGATATCTCCACAGTCTGGGACTTAACCCTATCCTCCAAGATACTGGTCTCCACAGAGCGGGGTTTATTCTACCTGCAGAATTTGCTGTTGATGCCATACTGACCAACACAACCACATTGGTACACTTGTGACAGAGCGTGGTTGATGAATGGGATGCCGTCACACAGTAGTGTGACGGAGCAGGTGATCAGCTTAAGCAGGAAGTACCAGGTTGTTGTGGCTGTGTATGGTTCTTTCACATGATACTAAAGACCCTGTTTTAGGGCCCCACAAGTTCATTCTGTGTTTTAATGTGTAGCCTCATTTTTTAAGGAGGGATTTGTGTAAGGGCTCCAGCCTGGGATCCAAACCTATTTATATGAGCTGTCTGCACAACCAGTTGACTATAGTGTTATTTCCATCTTTTTAAAACTTTTAGAATAATTATAATTTCTATTATAAATATGCAGCCGCCTCTCCTGTGAGCAGTTTTGTCGACATGGACCATTTCTTCCCACAGTTCTTTAGGACAGCCTCTAGCTACAGCTCAACCATGAAGGCTAAGGTAGTTTGATAGAGGCTGCTCTCATTTTCAGACAACGTTCCTCCTTATTTGTAATGTTTCACCAAAAATGGAGGCAGCTTTGTTCAGTTATTCTTAAGGAAGCATTTCTTTATTTCTTGTACAGCTTTGGTGTTTCTGTTGGTCTCTTAGCCGTCACCGACAGACGGGAAGCTGCGATGGTTAAAAATGTGACTCTTGTTTTGACGTTGTATTGGTAGGGAAAAGAATCACACCCTCATGTCAGCAAATTCACGATATTCTGCGTTTTACAGTTGATTCCATTTTATCATCAAACTCTGATTCTGTGCAAATTGTAGAAATAAAAGGGTCCTATTATTTGATAAATAAGAAAAAAAAAGCCAAAATATCTTGAGAAGATTTGGACAGTTTTTCATGGGTGTTATTCACACACTCAACTCTGCTGCTTATCCCACGAATGTGTGTGTGTTTTTTTTTTTTTGTTTTCTTTTTACAAATGTTGCTCCATTAAAAGGGAAGTAAACTGGCTTTCCAGCAGTACAA
>JBAFTA010000011.1:3312971-3324863 GCA_036919975.1 Melanotaenia parkinsoni | reverse complement strand
TCGGTATCGGCTGATACCCACAGCACAAGTATCGGAATCGGTATCGGGTGGGAAAAAATGGTATCGGAACATCTCTATCTAGGAGTAATCAGATAATTGTAATAATCTAACCTGACTCATCTACATGCATTTCTGAAATACCATAAAAGCACAGTGTTTCCCCAGATTCACAACCAGACATACTGTGATGGAAAAAAAACTAAATATTTTCAAAGTTCAGATCTCAGATAACGTGTTAATGTTAATAAAACCTGCAAAGAATATTGGATCAATTTAAAGCCGTAATACGACTAGAAATTCAGACAATGACGAAGATTCAGCTTGATTGGCTGTGAGTGTTCCCATGGCGACCGTGACGCTATCGGCATAACACCAGAGCAGGAAAAAATCCCCATAGACTCCCATGTTAAAAAGACCAACCTCACAGTAGAAATAAACATGTTTAAAGCCTGGTACAAGAATCCATTTTAGGATGAGTAGGTCAAGTTTACCTTCATGACAACTGTGAGCAGGGTGAATTTTTTTCTAACTCATCCCTTTGGATGTTATTTAATCTTGAAATTCAGCATAATTAGGGGCGTGTCCTTTTGATTGACAGGTATCCAATATCCGCAGCAATAAGGGAGAGTGTTGCACAACCACAGTTTTTAGCCGGCTAACAATGCACCGTAGCTTTAGTCCACGTACCTTCATTAGCCAGTTAGTTCACTTTGGATCCGAGTTGTCTCAGTTAGCTCTTAGCTACAGGCAGCTCAGAGTTTGATAGACGTCAAGAATCCACCCCCATCTTCACAGCCCTGTGCTAACCAGAATCTAGTTACTACAGAGCCACGTTGTTACATGTGCCAACAAAGGCCTATTTCATTGTAGTGAGAACTGTACAAAAAGTGTCTTTATCTTTGCAATGCTGATCTTAACTTCAGATGGTAATGGCTCCCTAAAGCATGTTTGCAGCTAAGGTAGCACAGCAGATTCAGTTCAGTATAATTTTTAATAACTAGTTGTTTAGTCCGCATACGACCTTTTAAAACCAAATTATCTCCAGACACATATGTCGTCATGTTCAACATCTGCTACATCTTCACTTGCTGAACCCTTTTGGTTCATTTTCACTGTACAACATCTCCAATAATGCATCTGCTCTGCTGCAGGTTTAGTGATGCAGCAGGTCATTGGTCATGGCCAGTGATGGGAGTAACTACCGGTGTTAGGTTTTTCAGTAACCAATCACCTTTTCCAAAACGTCACGGACAGCGCATTACTATTGTAAGATGAGATTAATTTTTGTTCTGGGTAAACGGAAGTTTCACATCTGTTCGGACTATAATGTGCTATTGGAGAGTGGCGAGGATGTGAGGTTACAACACACTTAATGTTAGAGTAGAAGCGTTGCTGTGTTCTGTTAACGCTGTCCATTTCTCATCAACTTGAAAATGGGCTTTTGTGTTCACTAACAGTTAAACCTATTAACTTGTTAACACAGCTGTAGTGTTTATGAAAAGATGGTCCATTTATACCAGTCGTGAAGTGATTTTCATGTTGGATAATTTGTCATTCGAGGGGAAATAAAATCCTGCTGAATGTTTTCAGATCAGCTGGATCAGCCTTGTGTAAAAGCCTCAAACTACAACCCTCTTGTGGATTGAAAAAAAAAAACCAACAAAACAGTCTGGAACCCTAAAATATACTATACTACTAAAATATGAGACAGGGCGAGTGAATTTTTCATCATCTACTAGCGCAATAGCGACAAATACATGTGCCGGTCTTTTTACTTGTAGTTAAAATTTAATTTATTTTGTCACTAACAAATTTCTGCTCCCCTCTTCAGCCCAGTAGTTCAAAGTAATCCGCAAATTAGCTGCTGGTTTGCCGACACAAACTAACTTCAATACGAGAAAAGGAGACAAACACCAACGAAGAAGACAGCCAATGTGTGTGTGAGCGGGATGAACGAGCGCTGTGATCGGCTTATGTGTGGACAGAGGCGGGTCTTGGGGGAATTTATTATTCATCAGTGTTGCCAACTTAGCGACTTTGTCGCCATATTTAGTGAGTTTTCGGACCCTTCTGGCGACTTTTTCTGGTAAAATTGGAGACTTTTAGAGACTGACGTGAATGAAGGTAGTATACTTTACAATCGAGAGTGTGTGCTGCGACTAAATTTAGTCTGGAGCCCTAAAAAACAAAACAAAAAACACGTTGAATAATTAGCCATCTCTTCCTTTTCCTGCTAACTGAAACAAACTCTTAGGTAGAAATTAGTTTTAGGAATTTGGGGAAAAAAGTAAAGACCAACCACCCCTGCTGTCCCTTATTTAGTACACAGTGTAAATATTTAGGCTGCTAACTCCCCACACAAAATTAACCTTTCCTTCTTAAAAAAAAGAAAATAATAAAAAAAACAAACCAAGCCACTGATTTTATAGTCTTTGTAAAACCTGGAATAGTTGATCTCAGAGCTCCGAGGAACAGAAGTTGTGATCATCCTTGTATCCTGTCAGTTTCCTGACTGCTGATCCGGAGGTGGATTTAATGATGCAAGCTGGTACTTTGCGTGAGCCCACACACAAAGTCAACCGTCAGTGGTTTCATTGCATGATGCTCAGACTTCAGGGCTTCATCTCCCAGAAACCCATTAAAGATGACATTAGTTTTGTAAAATTAAGGCGGGGTCTACATGATGTTTTGATCAAAGGAGAAGGATAAAAGGGGTGTATTCTGTTATTACTTTTTAAGATCACTAATAAAAAAAAAAACATTTGCTGTCGTTTTAAAATGCTTATGCCAAAAAAGATCTGATCTGGAGCTTTTCTAACAGCAGTTGATAAACATTTGATATAATTTTCTGAATAAACAAATAGTTTCTCACTAAAAAATAACTAGACACACAGATTTTCAGCACTTAGAGCGCTGTAAACATCCACACTGTAACTGGCTCTCTCTTCCCATTAATCTTGTTTTTTTTTTTTTTTTCTTTGCTGGATGAGTCATCATAACCCAACAGTGATTGCATTCCTCAGGCACCAAATAAATATTTGAATCAGTATGACTTAAATAAGCACTACGATCAACTGAAGATTTATAGCAACACATAGTTTTGTTTAAAGAATAATTAGGAATTTGAATGGAACTATATTATATTTGTAGTTGGTTTAAAGGTTTTTTTTTAAAAGAGAACTACATGTTTCTGAAGTTGAATTGTTAAAAATGAGCAGAACTTAATATGCTTAAAACATACATGCTCCTGCACACGGTTTAGACTTTTACCATTCAAGTGCTGTTTGGAGGCACACATTAGACACTTAGATTGTAAAGAGTCAAGCTATTATAAAAATGATGTAACAATACTCACAGGATCATGTTTTCATTAAGATAGATTGCACTGTTTTATTCTGGTTAATGTGCTGAGAACAAGTCCAGATTTACTTTCGGCCTGATTCTTTTCAGCTCTTAGTAAATGATGCATTTCTTGGTCAGATTAAGCAGGTTGTGCCGGGAATTATCACCATCATCACTGTAAAATAATTGTTAAAAAAAAAAGAAAATAGTTTGTTAGGAGTTTAAGAATCTGCTTATTTTCATTTTGAAGTCTGGTATTATCAGAAGGTGGCATTGGTCTGCTCTTTGAATGGCAGCACACCTGACAACTATGTGGGAAACTAAAGCAGAGAAACCAGCCCTGCAACATCTTGCCTTTCCTTGTTTACATAGTTTGATGTTAGATAAGATGAACTCTGCAATCCCACCAAAGGGTCATGCCAAACCATTTTGGTTGAGGTAGTGTGAGGAGGAAATCAAGATTTTAAAATAAAAGAACAATTGTGGTTTCGTTTAGAGGCAGATTGAATATGTTGTGGATCGCGTGAGAAGAAGGAAATGGGGCAGTTGATGTTCAGACCAGTTAAAAGTCACTAAGCTCCTCATTTCCCCAAAAGTCATTGTATCATTCCCAATCAGAAGTAGACCTGCTATGATCATTTCCTCTCATTTAATAGTTAATCTCGGTTAACTCTAGATCAGCTTTGTACCCATCATACCTCCAAATGGGTTGAGTTCAGGATTTGAATTATAGGGGAGCTAAGGGGAGCTTGGCTCCCCTGAAAGGCAGAGGAGCTCCCCTAAAGAGATTCATCTGATACTTTAAGGGGAGCCTTAAAAATCTTCGATGGGAAGATCCGTTGTGTTTCCTTCAGCACCGTGGACAGCAGCATAGTTTGTTCTGTGCTGTGAGCGTCCACACAACCACCTGATGTGCTTCTTTTTGTGGTTAAAGAATTCTCCGTCGCTGTTTCTGGTTAAACAAGCTGCATACAGTGTTTTTTTTTTTATTGTAACCTTATTTTTGACTGTGCTACGTGCACTAAAATAAATGCGTGTAACGTGGGAAGTCGAGGTGCACATGCGAAAATAAGGTTCCCCTGAAAGCCCCGTGTAATTCAAGCCCAGGTTTAGTATTTTTAGAAAGAGGAAGAGCTTTCTCAGGGATCCAGACTAACTTTCTGCACGGGTTTCATTGGTGTGTCTAACTTTTTTCATTTTGGGTGAACCAGCAAAAATCTGAAGATCACCCAAGTTTTCCCAGCGTTGCTGACAGCATCACATTTTAATACATTTTAAGAATTGTCCTCTGAACATATGGCACTTTGTCCAGTGTCTATCCCAGCATTAACAGATGAGAGGCAGGGTACCCCCTGGACAGGTCACCAGTCCATCGCAGGGCCAACACCCAGAGAGACAACTATTCACCCTCATACTCACTACTAGGGAGAATTTATATTTAACCTAACATGCATGTCTTTGGATGGTGGGAGGAACCTGGAGAGAATCAATGCTTAAACGGGGAGAACATGCAAACTCCACACACAAAGGCCACTGTTGGAACCTTCCCCCAGCTGAGGTTCGTACCTTCTTTCTGTCCGGCTGCGATGTGAACCATCACACCACCGTGCAGCCCCCTACTTTCCTTTTTTTTTTTTTTTAGTTTTTTCCTTAGTTCACGACTGAATCAAATAATAGACACAGACATTGATATTGTAAACTCAAATTTTAATAATTCATTCATTCATTTTCTGTACCGCTTGGTCCATTCTGGGTCGCGGGTAAGCTGGAGTCTATCCCGGCATTAACAGGTGAGAGGCAGGGTACACCCTGGACAGGTCACCAGTCCATCGCAGGGCCAACACATAGGAGACAAACAACCATTCACACTTGCACTCATACCTTTTTTTTTTTTTTGGTTGAAATATGGATTCCATGTTTGACAATACAACTTCAAATCCAAATAACACAAATATTTTAGGGAAAATGAGAAAAAAAGAACAAAATAACAAAAGAAAAGCAATAAAAACAAGAAATCATAAATGATTATTCTATACGCTCTTTCCTTTTTTTATCATTCACCTTTAGTATAAAATTAATTTATAAATTAAAAAAAAAATAAAATCTCATGTATAATCAAAGAAAAAAAAAAGGTTGGGGAGAGGTGCAACAGGTACGAGTTTAGTTATTGTAAGGGAGGATAAAAAGGAAAAGCAAATTCTCCACCTTTTCCTATTTCATGGGAAGTCTGCCATGTGCTGTCTGGCATTTTCTTCCCATTTCTCCCAATGTGTTACAAAAGAATTTTTCTTTAAATAACAGAAAAGGTTATTTTTTCTATTCTGTGCATGGCCTTTGTCACTTCATTCTATTCTTCAATCAAAGGTTCACTTTGCGCCATCCAGTTTTTAGTTATGTTTTCATCCCTGCTGCCAAAAGCACATTCCACAGATATCCATCGATCCCTTTCAAGTTTGGGGGTTTGTACCCTAAATACATTATTTTGGAATCAAAAGGAATTTTGATTTTAAAAATCATTTGCATCACTTCATGTACCTTTGTCCAGTAACTGCTTACCTTAGGACATCTCCAAAAAATATGTTAACAGTGAGCCTTTTGGCAGCCACAATTTCTCCAGCTTTGGGCTGAGCCCCCTGAATAATGTGCACTTTGCAATGGAGGTATAAAAAAGCAAAATGCATTTTTCCAACAAAATTCCTTCCATATAAAAGATTTTGTGCTCCTTCATGGGGAAATACATATATAGTCCCATTCTTCCTTTTTCATAAAAGAGGCTCCTTCTCTCATCCATTTTTCTTTAATATAATTAGTTGATAGATTATTTAAATTACAAATGCATTTGTATAACTGTTCCCCTAGAGAGTTCGGATTTGTATGCATTTATAAAGAGTTTCATTAATGGGTTATGTTCTTCTCTATTGGTTTGTTTAATTTCACTATTATATTCACTCCTTAATTGTAGATATCTATAAAAGTCTTGTTTCTCTAGATTAAAGTGCCCTTTCAGGTTCTGAAAACTTTATTTCATTATGCTGTTCGATCTGAAAGTAGGTTTCAATACCTTTTGTAACCCATGATTTAAATCTCATATCAGTTCTATTTGGGGTGAAATTTGAATCATAAGCACTCCATCCAAGAATTTTAATAGCTTTTTCCAATTTATATTCTTTTATCAAATTCTTCCATGTAGTGAGTGTTGATTTTATCCAAGGGTTTTCTACACAGGTGATTGATTGTAGACGTTTATTGTCGGCCAAAATAGCTTGCATTGGGATATCTATAACCTTTGAACTTTTTATATCTTTCCATTGTGCTTTGTAATTTGGATCACACTAATATAGTAATAAGCTTATTTGTGATGATATGTAATAATATTGAAGATTTGGCAGGCCCCATCCTCCTCTTTCTTTTGATAATTGTAGAGTTTTGTAACGAATACAGGGTTTGTGTCCATGCCATATAAATCTTGAAATCATTTTATCCCATACAGTGAAATATTGTTTTGAAATATTTATTGGTAATGTTTAAAAAAAAAATATCTTGGTAATACATTCATTTTTATAGTTTCAATTCTTGCACTTAAACTAAGATAAGGGAGAAGATTTTATCTTTCAAGGTCTTTTTTAATGTTACCATAAAGAGGGAGATAGTTTTTTTTCATTAATTTCGATAAATTTTTGTTAGGTTTACCCCTAAGTATTTAAGGGATTCTGTGCTCCATTTAAAGGGATAAGCTTTTTTAAGATTTTCAGTAGAATGAAAATAGAGTATCTCAGTCTTGTCCATATTTAATATGTATCCTGATAATGTGCCAATTTTGTTAAGAAATTTTGTTCACAAATACAGCACTGTGCAACTCTGCAGAGTGCTTTATTTAAACTGCAATTTCAAGTGGTTTGGACATTAATCATAAGATATTCACATTATGACGAAACTCCAGACTTGTGTGTTTTCTTGCTCCTCAAATATTACAGCTTCTGCTCTTCCCCGGATGTTTGTCTTTGCTTGTTTTGAAGCACTCTTGACAAACCAAGCAGGGAAACCATGCCTTGAGAAACCCCCTCATGATGGAAACCCACACATCTAATCCCTTTACATCTGTTGATTACACAAACAGAATAAACAGCATCTCCCCTGCCTTTCGACTATAAGCGCCCGCCTCTGCTGATGTGGAGCTTTTTCATTTTTTTTCAGCTGGCTGTTGTTGCAATTTTTGGCCACACTTTTGCTTCAGGCCACTTCCATCCTCCTCTGCCATGTCTCCTTCCCTGTCAAATTTCCTGAGACGAAGCTCTTCTCAGAGGGTTATGTAACATCTCCTCCTCCTCTTCCGCTCTGAGGAGTGAAGGAAAGTCTCAGCAGGGTTGTCGAAAATCAGGGAGCTCCATGAAAAGTATCAGACAGCTAGTCAGCTGGACCCTGGGGCCAAAGAAGACCCTCAGTTGGTTCCCAGTACAGTACACAATAATTCCATCAGTTTTAGTTTTACAATGTTAAACTGCAAACCCTGCACTGTCTCTGCAGTGTAGAAGTTTGTTTTTATTTTGTATGATTATATAACGAATATCTGGAATAAAACATATTAAAGCCTGAAATATGTATTTATTTTGAATCTTGTAGAAGCATGTTCATAACAACAGCCTTACTTCCAAAAAACATGGGATTCCGTGATGCTATGTAGATGAAAACAGAATAAAATGATTTGCAAATCTCATCAACCCCTATTTTATTTCCAATAGAACATAAAAAAAATCTGATGTTGAAACTGAGACATTTTACTGTTTCATGGAAAATATTAGCTCAGTTTGTGTCTGAAGGCAGCAGCACGTCTGTAAAAAGTTGGAACAGGAGCAACAAAAGGCTGGAAAAGGAATTGGTACAAATCTGAAACAACTAGAGGAGCGTTGGAAAGCTAATTAGATTAATTGGCAACAGGTCAGTTAAATGAGTGGGTATATAAGGAGCGTTGTAGAGAGGTAGAGCCTTTCAGATGTAAAGATGGGTCTAAACTGGGTCTAAAAATTGTGGAACAATTGCAGAAAAATGGTCTTCAATGTAAAATTGTAAAGACTTTGAAGAGCCCCAATCTACGGTGTATATTTTGAAAAAATTCAAAGAATCAGGAAGAATCTCTATACCCATGGGACAAGGATGAATGTCAAACTGGATACTGGTGATCTCGGGGCCCTCAGGTTACACTGCATTAAAACCAGACATGATTCTCAACTGGAAATCACTGCATGGACTCAGGAACACTTCAAGAAATCAGTTCACAGTTCACCCTGAAATCCACAAATGCAGGTTAAAGCTCTATCATTCAAAGAAGAAGTTATATGAAAACAGGATCCAGAAACACTGCTGTCTTCTCTGGACCAGAGTTCTGGTCTGAGGCAAAGTGGAAAACTGTTGTGTGGTCAGATATGTGAAGTACATGCAGGTTTTAATGCAACATCTGCTCCCATCCAGACGTCTTTCATGGAAGACCTTGCAGATTTCAGCAAGACAATGCTAAACCACATACTGCATCTATCACAACAGCATGGCTTTCCCATTGTTTTTCTTGGGTAGGGCTTAGCCATGTCCACACAAAGACGAGTTAAGTTGTTTTTTGCTTTAGTTTTTATCATTTGGGTGTTTCATTCACATGGAACCAGTGTTTTGGGAGCCCTAAGTTTGCACCATTTTATAAATGAGAAGTATCTGAGAAATGCCACAATGTAGATGATTTGTCCTTATTTTTGGAGGGAAAAAAGTGAGGATATATCTTGACATTTACTTGACTTTGGTTTTAATCAAAGAAAAAGAGTCATACAAAAATGGTCAAAGGCCAAAGCTAGAGCAAAACAAGGCATGCGCAGATAAAGGCTCACTACGTGTTGCAGGACGTTCACATCGGAAGCAGAGAAGATGGTTGAGAATTCACTCCGAAGCAAAAGAGAAACATTTCTTTGGACTAATGAAGAAGTTGAGCTTCTTCTTCAAAAAATGCTTGACTACAAAGCATAAAAAACTCGAGGAAGGGTGGATTGAGAATTGGCGCGTTAATCACAATGACATCATGTCCTCGAGTTGTGTAGCTTCGCTGTACGCACAGTACCGCAGATGGTAGAGGACTCAAACCGAATCCACTTTGGTACCTGGCTTCAGACATGGTTGGTTTCATTGAGGCTAATCCCTGGCTTCATGGGGATGAAAGGGTGGTTTGCTGAAACACTTTTGCGTTTCTGCTGCGATCCGGCATCGTGGACGGCCCCTTAGTCTGTATGTTGAGGTATCCTTGGACAAAGTACTACACCCCTACTGAATGTGTCTCATGCATGCTTGTCTTTCTGTCTGACTTTGCTAAAAAGCTTTGTGCTAAATGAACGAGTCTTATGGATCTCATTAATGTAAGCATGTGACCTAATGTAACAGCATGAAATGAAAAACACTGAAGAATTTTCATGTGGTCTCTGAGGTATGAAAAAACAAAACATGATGTAAATCTCAGCAGCCCCAAACCAGGAAATGTCAGGAAGGAAACGTAGGGAGGACAGGAGGGAGTTTTTTTTCCTTTCTGTCTGTAGGAACTAAAGCAGACCTGATGATTTGTTTTCAGATGAGATTTAGTGCTCTTCCCTGAACTCAATAAACAACTCTCATACACTTGGTTTCTATTTTTGATTAAAAGTATTTCTTGTATTTATCAATTTACAGAAACAATAATTTAAGAAGGAAATAAAAAGGGGGTTCCTATCTGAACTCCCTTGTTGATTTCCATCGGTTCCATCTTTATACACGTTCAATAATTGGACATTCAGTGTTCATGGTAGTACATTTTATGGTCGAAGCACCTTTTTGTTGTTCTACATGACCTCTAGTCCACACACAGCAGTCAAATTCTTACTTGAATTTTTAAAACACAGATTTCCCTCTAGCTCATTTATTGACTGGTGTTTGCAGGTTGGCTTTGTCCTGTAACTGAGGAAACACGCTGCTGATGTCATGGGTTAATTATTGGGTCAAATAAATAATCAGTTTTATGGACAATATCTATATTTTTTTGTGATGCTTTGGTCGGTGAAACTACACTCTGGACAAAGTGAATGCTGTGGCTTGTTTTATCCACGTCATACTCTAAATGTGGCCATGTCTGCCATTTTACTGGTCAGCAAGTTCCAAATTGCTTATAGTACTGAAATAATTAAATCAATTTTGAAAAGATTAATTGATAGGAGGTGTTCAATATGGCAAAAAAAAACCAAAACATTATTGCAATATTAGTTTAAATAATAATCGATTTCTGTATGATTACAGTATAGAATTTGTTTCTATTTCTAAAATATCTTAATAATGATAGCAAGGAGCACTGTGTCTTTGTGATGAAATATGAAACACAAATAGAAATACAAATAGAAAAATAGAAATAGTTTTAATCTTTTCTTTAACTCCCCCCTCGTTGATGAGATGCTTTCTATTTGAGACTTGCGAAACAAGAGCTAGTTCATTGAGCTGTATCAGCCCACATTTTCATGCTTCCTGTGTAGTCCCTTTAGAGTTGGTGTTCAAACAATGACAAGATCATTTTTACTAAATCCAAACTATGTCCATATCACTGCTTCTTGGAGAGAATATTTCCTCTCCAAACAAATGGATGAAGGCATCCATAAAAAGTTGGCATTTAGCATGACCTCCCTTTGCTTTCTCCCATCTGTGTTGAGTAAATGCTAGTCACTATGGGGTGCCTGTTTTATTGGTTACTACTGCATAAGAGATGCTCTGATATTTAAAACCATTTTGTGTCGTAAAAATAAAATTTAAAATAAACCCACCAAACTACTTTTTTATATTAAGTCTTAGCAAATGTAAAAATACAGGACATTATACAAAAAGGTACATGTTTGGGTAGAGTAGATGGGAAGAAGAAAGAGAAGATACATGCATATACACGCATGCACGCACACACATACACACATACATCTGGTCCACACAACACTTTCTATTGCCGTAATTAAGCCATAATTGCCATAATAACCCAGATCAGGCCTGAATGTGTCTGCTCTCTGGGAAACAACCAGCTACACTCTGAGAATTTCGAGACACCAGTTAACCTAAGAAGTGGGAGAAAACCCGGAATACCCAGAGGGAAGCCACGCATACACGGGGAGAACATGAAAATGCCCGTTTGAACTACAAATCCACACGTGGACCAAGATTATTATAGTTAACGAAAACTAACGAAAAAACGAAAACTATAATTAAAAAAAATTCTTGTTAACTGAAATAAAAATAAAAATGAGAGTTTTTAAAAAAACGAAAACTAACTGAAACTGTATTTTGTGTTTACAAAACAAACTAAAATGAAAGCAAAAATGTCCTTCGTTTTCTTTTTTTGTAAATTTATTTCATACATAAGGCCTCGGGGTTGATATGAAATCTATTTACTTTGCTCTGCCGGATTTACGCCAGGTGTCTGCGTCGTACGGCGGTGACATCACGTGTCAACAGCGTGTCCGCCCGCGCCGGCTAGCGTGATGCTACGGAGAAAGTTAGGAGAAAGCGAGGAGAGTC
>JBAFTA010000011.1:3297381-3311431 GCA_036919975.1 Melanotaenia parkinsoni | reverse complement strand
AGCATCCAGCTGAGATACATCAGTATCTTAACCAGCTGCTGGCTCTGTGTTCTACCAGACACGTTCACTTTCAGTGTTTAAAATATTCACTGCTTTCATGTCCAGTATAACATGTGAGATCCTGTACTGTTTAACAGCTGCAGTGATTTGTACTAAGGTTGCTGTACCTCTAGTTCTATTCTTTATGTAGTTAATTGTGAGTTGTTTCATCTGAATGAATTAAACCTCTGGTCTAGAGTTTTTTGGGTTTTTGCTCTGAAAACTAATTAAAACTAACTGAAATTGAAAATAAAAAGTCAAAAGGAAATAAAAAACTAAAACTAATAAAAAATCCAAAACTATTGTAACCTGGGTGTGGATGTAGTGTTGTTGTTGCTAGAGTTTCTACACTAAATCCATAATGTCCTGCAGAAACTTGTTTTTTTTTTGTGTGTGGGAATACACTCAAATCATCCTGACTGGAAAAAAGATAAGCTCTCTTGTGCTTAGAATTGGTTTCTCTCATTTTCTCTACACCTACTCCAACCACTCGACTGGATAAAATAAATAACAGAACAGTGGGAACGTACTAAACACCAGACTCATGATGCATAACAGAGCTTTAGGATTTCTGTGAGAGGAAAGAAAAAAAAAAAGTCATGACATATGTTTTCCCATGTTTATTTTAGTGTGTTTGTTTCTTTGGGTTTATTATGTTTAGCCTTTAGGTAGCAGCTAAATATTTAATACTGTGTTCAGTTTGCTACCTGTTTTCTGACTATATCCAGCTAGCTTCTCTATTTCAGATGTTTGTTTTCTTCTTTATAGTTTGATGCATTGAGAAGTTTGCACAGTGTTTCAGGACTGAAACATAAAATTAAATGTACATTTCTGTTACTGTCTAAACTATTGTTGGCTTTTTTAAAAGTTGACTTCATAACAGAAAACTTATCTGAGATTGTTTAAATGCTGTGTACTTTGAAAGGGGTCATTCTGGGTCCACTCCATACTGATTCCTTAAAGGAAAAAACAGCTGGCATCATCTGTTGTCTTGCAGGCTGACCATATTTATGGACTCCCTAATGAATAAATGGATATTGACAAGTTGAGTGTGTTGCACTGTGTGGGGACTGGATCAGCCTGCACTTTTGCACATTGCTTCTGGTGAATAATGAGGTCCCGAGGTGTATCCACACTGATTGTTTGACGAGACGTTGCCCTGCGAGGGCTCAGAAGACATCTCATTTCTGCTGCACTGCCTCCGTACACTTGCAATGAAGTGCAAATTTAGATTTCTGAAAGAGGAAAGATCTCTAAAGTCCAGCTCTAACAGGACATCTTTTTCTAAGATTTGTTCTGTGTAAAATATCCCATACATGAGATTTGGCTTGTTTGTCTTCATTATTTTGGTCTTAACTATGGGAGATGGTGGTTTTCTGTTGCTGTTATTTACTTTAGAAAAAAAGATGTCTTCCACATTTCTGCTTTCTTTCCACCAACACTCTCTTGGCAGCTTTTTGAACGTCTATTGGAAGTTTGTCATTGAAAAAATGCTGAATTTGCTCTTACAGGTACAGCTACGCCTGCCAGCACGATCAGTTCTTTTTAATCTATTTGTTTAAAATAATTGACCTCTCAGCATCGCTCTCGCTGGCAAACTAAACCTTGCTGCCAGACTCCTACCCACAAGATGATCCATTCATGGACTGCTGGTTAAACCATGAATTTAACCTTACATCACTTGAAGTGAACGTGCTCCGATAAACACTAGAAGAAGAGATCTGTTCTAGTGGTTGTGGTGTCACTGATGTCGGTAATGACCCAGATCCTCAGGATCTTCAGGCAGCGCAGGGCCGGTAAGGCTACTAAGGAACCCAAAGACAAGTTTTAGGCTAACTGGCTAAAAATATTTCCGTGGCTTGAACATAACATATGTGACATAAACTGCTCAATTTAATGTACGGTGTTATGCCTTTTAGCATCAACTCTGTGTCGCCACTCACTCTCACAGAACAGCTGATTCAGAGGCGCACTCGTAGTGTGAAGAAATGAACGGACTTCTAAAACCCACATACCGAGCCCACCTGGTGACATCACCGGGAAAAAAAAAGCTGTTATAATGCGTGGCCACGTATTAGTAACGTGAAGAGAGTTGTGGTCATGTGTTAGTTAAGCACATATATGTGGGCAGTTGTAATTTAATTTTATTCTATTTTAATATTGAGATCAATTATAGAATTGTAAGTGAGCTTACTGCAGGGATCTCCAACTCCGGTCCTTGTGAGCTAGTGTCCTGCAGGTTTTAAATGTCTCCTACTAGAACACACCTCTGCACAAGCCTGTTAATGACCTAGTGATTTGACTCAGGTGTGTTGCATCAGGGCAGAATCCAGAACCTGCAGGATAGTATCTCACGTGGACCGGAGTTGGAGATCCCTGGCTTACTGGGTTGTTAATTTTTTAATTAAATTAATGAATTAATTAATTAATTTAATTTTCTTTTTTATTATCAGATAAATTCAGTATAAAATGAATTGGCTAATGCAATTGTTCTAATCTGATTAACCTTTTAATTTTCTTTTATTTTATAACTATTTTACTAGACAATTTTTGTTAGGTTATCATCTGCTATGGTATAGGGCTGCAACGATTATTTGACGTTGTCGACAACGTTGACAATCTTGGCTTTTTCTCACGTCTCACCCACGCTATGTCTGGTACCTTTAAAAACGGTGCGACCGTCGGCGGCCACCAGAAGTTCAGTATTAGCATGATTCCCTTGTATCTAAGAATATCTAAAATAACTGTAACTGATGTGAGGTTGAGGGGATAGTTTTAATGAACAGCTGATTCAAGTTCTGAAAAAGCAGGAAAATGTATACATCACATGTGACATTTAAAAACACAGGACGTGCACAACCACGGTCTAACACAGAGTATCAAGTTAAATATGAAATAGCCAAGTAAATTTTTCATTGCACATCAGACATCCCCCATTCCCGCCCCATTCCCGTCACGGATGAAGGTTCTCGTGGAGTATGGGACCAGCTTGTTTTCATACCCTTACTATGGTCGGTAAATGTGTGCAAATATAAACTTTATGTTCATTTATACAATATAATTTACATTTGTAACTTGTGAACAGAAAATCATAATTGTGAAGACCTGGTGTTTATTTTATTTTTGTGCCCTACAACCACAACGTCAGTCAAACATTAGTTTGTTTTTTGTCTAAGATTCTTCAGCAGTATGTTTTTCTAGAGGTGCATAAAAAGCTGCTGAAGGATTAGCTGTGGATAGTCAGATGAAATGCCTCAGCTGGTCATCTGAATCTGCATCACTTTTTATTTATTTATTTATTTATTTATTTTTCACATTTCATTTTTAAATAAGATTTGCAAACCAATGAAACATGCAAACCGTGAACGTCACGGCTGACCGTTAAGGCGTTATGACAGCAGAGAGAAGATAAAGGGGAATTAGAAGACTGAAGCCTTCACTGTGGTTATGGATGGAAAGTGTCTCCAAGGGGTCTCCCTCACAGCGTCTCTGTTCTAAGCTGATAAAGATGTGACTATGCTCTCTCCTGCATGCACACACATTACATGCAGCACCTACACGAAATGTCTGACTCAAGTATATATGGCCAAGCCTGCCTTTTTTTTTTCTTTGCAGTGTTTGTTGTGTTAAGATCAAAGCAGCGGTGCAATATTTATTTTCTAGAAATATCTTTTGGTTAGGATGTTGAGTTTTTATGTTGTGTGTCTGGTGATATAACCTCCTCTAGGAATTATGATTTTCAGGACTGTTCGACTGTTTCAAAAGAAACGGTCCATCAATGAGATCAGTCCAAGCCGAAGAGTCTGAGGCATTTCCTGAAAAATTTCCAAACCGTGATCACAACCTTCGTCTTGTGTAATGGGATTAAACAAATCTATGTTTCTAAAATTTGTTTTAATTGCTTAGATTAGTCATCTTTACTGGCCTTCACAGGAGAGCTGGATTTGCAAGACAAACATTTCCACCTATGGGTGCAGATCGAGGCGGGTTGGGATGCATTTTTTTTGCGTTTTCACACACAAAAACTGAGAAGGGTACCCTAATAACCGACCCGACTCGTCGTACTTTTTTTGGTACCCTTCTGTTGGGGTACCAAACTAACCAATCTGACAGCTTGACACACTGTTTAACTGTTTAATCACTGGTAAAATGGTGTTATGAAGCACTGCCAAGAAAAAGAACACAAACATTGATGACTACCATACGCCTCCTTTTTTATTGAGTCGTGTTCTTGTTATACTTCAAGGAAATTGTTGTGCTGCGATAGCGTCATGCTACTACGATGCTGAGGCATCTATCGCTATCCGACTGATGCACTGCCTCTCCGGTAAGGTTACGGCTGGCTGTGGGAATGCAACGAGATTATAGTTTACAAACCATATCCGCACCCTAACCGTCCCATCCTGACCTACACCCATTGGTGTAAACTAGGCTAAAGGTATCAGGAGAGCTACTTTATCACAAAACACAAAAAGCCACCAAAGTCATGAATCATATATTATTTTTTTTTAACTTGACATTCAACACAGTTTATAATGCAGCAACCTCAACTTCTAGACTAGATGGATCTTAATACTAGGATGATCTACATCAGGGATCTCAAAACCTGGTCCTCCTGGGCCACTTATCTGCAGGATTTACATTCTTTCTGCTTCAACACATCTACATCACATGAAACGGATCCAACAGCATGTTGAGTGCTGCATGACCTGTTTATTTGAACTAAACACTGGAAATCTGCATGACCATGGCCCTCCAGAACTGGAGTTTCAGATCACTGCTCTACAGTTTGTTTCAGTGCACCTTATTTTCGAACTTTGATTTTTTTATTTTTTTAAAGTGGTGGTGCTTTCATTTGATCATGTAAAAACCAACACCAATTTAAAAGGAAAGTCCTGACAAAAAATGTAATTCTGCATTTTTGACTGATCATAAAGTCATATTTTTTTCTTGTTTTAGCAACATTAATCCTCCTAGAACAGGAGTTTAGTCATACAAGCGATAATTCCTCATCGTTGCTTTTTATTACCGTAGCTGGTCATGACTGCCTTATAGCTGGTTTAATCTCCAGTCTGTTTCAGAATTTTTCAGGCAGCCATTAGAATAATTTTGTTTTAGATGACGTTAGTAATTTTTTAAAAAGTCTTTTAATTTTAATGAAAGCCAATAACAAAACCAGAGACTTGTGTATGTTAACCTAAAACTATTCATTCTTGTAGGACTGATAAATCACAAAACCTGGTTCATGCACTGTTTTGTCTCGATCGAGCAGACCTGCTCTTCTGAATCAAATACTCGTTTGCTTGCTTGGAAAGTCCAGTTCATTTTAGGGAGGTGTGAATGTGCAACTGAACTCTCACAGGCATCAAAGAAGAGAACTCTGCTCTCCCTGAAAATGTTGGCTTTGGTTCGCTTCAGGTGAAACAAATGCAGGAAACGACAACAACTGATGCAGCGGAAACGGAAGTTGTGCTACATTAACCAATAGATCACCAAGTTTTTTTGTTTTTTCTTTGTCTCGTCTTCTCCTTCAGTCAGTTTTGATGCAGTGCTATCCCAGGTAGGGAGGAGAATACAAATTCAAACATTTTAGTCCACTAAGTGTGGTGTGAAAGCAAACTCAGGCTGGAAGACTGTTCTAACCCAAGTTGAACACGGTGCCCAGTTGTACCAAACCTAATGGACTGTTAGGCGTGAAAAATTAATTAAGATGGTCAGATGGTCACTGTCACAGATGAGGTATAAGTTCATAAAATACAGGCATTTGACATGTTGTTTATTTATTTATTTGTTATTATTATTTTTATCTATTTATTTATTTATTTATTTATTTATTTATTTGTTTGTTTGTTTGTTATTATTATTATTATAAATTATTATTTGTTTATTTTTTTATTTTTCACACAAATGAAGTAATGTCACTGGTTAGAAATTAGAGGACAGATGTCTACTTAAACTTAGAGAACTGTGTGTGGACTAATGTGCATTTCTCACTGTTAGTTTTCTGAAACATACATGGTTGTTTGACCATAAACATATTTAAATATGTTTGTGTGAGGAATTTGATGAAACCTTCTTCTCTGAAGGTCTGTGAACTGTTTTTTGGGTTTTTGTAGGTTTGACGTTTTTAAAACGGGCACATATGCTTCTGAGGTGGTTCGAATCCGATCATGTTAGTATTGCAGCTCTTCCCTCAAAGCTCTAACCTAATAAAAGACTTCATCTTCTCTTACACAGCAATGATAAACTGATTCAAATGGCCTCAGCCGACAAGTTGTGGCAGGGCTCCGCTTCTATTTTTAACCATCCACTGGTGAAGCCATGGTCGTCATCTCTTTTTTCCAGGGCTTTCAATCTCATCCTCTGCAGTTCAGTGTCCCCCTTCCCACTCCCTCCTCTTCAACTTATTTATTTTTTTGCTTCCTCTATGCATCCTCTACCCTCTGAGCTTGCTGCCTGCTGTGACGTGGTGGAGAACTTGTTCTGCCTCATTGACTTAACTGCTAGCTGTTATTAGAAGAGGAAAATGCTAGTGAGGGATCCCTACATTCATTCAGAAGTGCTGTTTTCTTCCTAGTTTGAGCTGCTGTGCATGTTTTGCCACTTAACTATATGTATCTCAGTGAGCCAGCCCATTGGCACTTTTATTTAATCTGAAAAGGGAAAAAGCTCCTAAACATTTAAAACCTATTTCAACCCCTGACCCCCGAACAAACAGCACTTAAAAAAGGAAGCGACTGCAGACCATGATACATTAATCTGCAGCGTTGTCTTTTATCTTGTTGAATTTTTATTCTTTAAATGTGGACAGGCTTCTTAATCTACTGGAGATATTGAAATAAAAAGTTATTCAATCTATTATTTAGTGAAAATCTTTAGACTATTACTATGAAGCAGTTGCTGCTGCTAATTATGTAATTTTGCAAATAAATGTAATTAATTATAATTCTCCAGACCTGTTGTATGTTGATCATTGTGAGCAAGCCACTCTGTTAAAATAAAATCTGTCTATAAAAACATAAAGTGCTTCAAAAGCTTCGAGAATAAGAGAAATATTTACTAAATTATTACCACCCCGTGGTGTTTTGAGCATGAACAGTCTTCATCAGACAAACAAATCAAACAAAACATCCAGAGACGTCCACCTGAAATCCACTGAATAGGTCCGAATAGGTCACATGACAATCCAATGATTAAAAATGATAAAAACTAAAAATTTCACCAGATTTTCACATCAGTACATTAAATAAAATTAAAGTGTAACAGTATCTAAACCCACATCTTCTATCAGATACAGATCCGATTAGAGGCATTAACAACTTAAGTAACACATCAGGTGTGAGCCGTCATTTACACATTTTAATTACTAAAAACATGTCTCTCTGCTTCCAGCCTGTCATCACGGAACGGTCTTTAATTTATGGAAGCCAAGATTCACAAGTTAGACAGCAACAATATCAGGAAGCAGCTAAACAAGCAGTGATTGCAGCAAAGCTTCCTTTCTCTGCTTCAGAGGGTCAGATTGTTGGATCTCAGCTAGAAAGTTACCATGTCAGCCACACGCTAAATGAACGGTGAGGTTCTCATGAGGAGGGAATGTTTAGGTCGACCATCACAGGCAGATTTAATGGCATCTAAAATAATGAAGTTAGAACCCCCACCATGTTTAGTGCTGGTAAAACATCCATCCGTCCGTCCTTGCTTCCTTCCTTGCTTCCTTCCTTCCTTCCGTCCTTCCTTCCTTTAGGTAAGTTGCCACCACCATCCTGAATATTGAAACATCGGTCTGGATGTTCCTCTGTCTCCAACGCATGGGTTGGATGTTTATCTGAATGTTAGCATGGTCCATGAACCTGCAAGAAAGTCTACAGTTTTTATTTTTTCATAAAACTTAATCGATATCAGTAACAGAAAACAAAAAACACAATATTTTTTGTGCAGTACAAAAAACATTGGGTAAGGATATAATGTGGGTACCTTAGCAATGGACAAAATATTATATTATTATCATATAGACAGTTTTACAAGCCTTTTATTGACCCTAATCTCTATTTAAATCATCCATGCTTAATAAGGAAAGTCTGACTGTCAGCTGATAGCGTGTATAAGTGTGTTTGTCTTCTGGGAGGGACTGCTGACTGTGAAATGCACAAACGCACAGATATTTCCTTGCAGCAGATTAGTTTTACCTTCATCTGAGACGAAGACTGAGGCAACATTTAAAGACTACCAGGGACTTTTATGTTTTACTATTATAAAATAAATAAAAACAATATAAAACATAATTTCTCTTGGGAAAGTTTCAACCATTTTAGCATTTTTCTAGTTTTGTTTCCAGACATATCTTTCTATAGGCTGATTTTCCCTTCCTGTCTGCACACTGAACGGCTCTAAAAGAAAAACTGGTTGAAAATGTAGAAACAATCATATTTGCATCAGTATTCAGAACCTTGTCTTAGTTCTTATATGTGTCCTTTGTGTGAAGCTACCTGTAGAAAAAGAAAAAAGACTTTCAGCGATATCTAGAAGTTACAGAATGATTTCAAATGATGGTGTGCCTCAAAAAAGATCAAATAAATCCTGATTTCATTGTAGCAGAGGAACATTTTATCTTGCTTTAAAAGGAGCAGATATATATGAGAGAGAGATATGTGTGTGTGTGCATATATGTGTGTGTATACAAATATAAAATATATATGTATAAAATCCATTTGTAAAAAAACTGATTAAAAAAATCTACAATTAATATGCAACTAGTCACACTGATGAAGATCAAATGTATGTAATTTTTGAAGATTTTTTTTTGACACTTCAGTGTTGATATTGAGATTTTGTTTGATTATTCGTTGTTGATTATTCATTGTTGATTATTCATCGCTTTCAAGCTGTGAAAGTTCATATGGTTGTGTTTAAACAACAATAACAAGTAAGAGTTAATCTCTAATACATTAACATTTGGATCCACACGTAAAAGTGTGTTTTCTACCCTCTGCTGACTTCAACTAAACAACAAGGCTAATGGTATAGACGTTTGCAGAACTGTCTCTATATCTCATAACAGAAGAAAGGCTTTATGACCTTCAGACAGACGGCTTGGTGTCACAGTGAATGAAAAGCTTGTAGCTATTCATCTTTGCCTGCTAAAAGCTCCACGCAGCCTGAGTGTTTGACAGAAGCTGACCTGCTGACTTCAGGTGGGTGCTTCTCAGAAGGAAGGTTTTCGAACAACAGGCAAGCCCAGCCATGTTGCTGAGGGGAAAACGATGCCTCCACCTAATGTTTTATGTAAAACTTTGGGCAGCAGTGCCCCTCTGTAAAATCATCTTTGATGATAATGTCTGTTTGAGTTGTTTATATTTTATGAAGAGAATGAACAAGTTGTTAAACCACCAGATGTGACGACTGCGTTAAACTGAGTTAAACAACCAATAATGTTGAAGAAACATTGATAAAACCTGTGGTTTTGTTCGGTTTTTCTCATTAGCAATGAAAATTCAGGTCTGTGCAGCAGTGACTAAGACATACAATGCAGGATCATCTTGAGTTGATGATCTTAATAAAGTAATAAATGAATTAAATACTTAAAGTATTTCTATTCTATTCTAAAAATGTTATTGGCTGTTTACTTTCTACATTACATGACCACTTAAGTCTAATAATTAGTGTATTATTTCCTAAAATCTGTCAAACATTTTCTAGACTTGCCCCAGCCGTGAGCTGATGAAGACAAAAACTGGTTCATTTTTATTGTTGTGGATACAGAAACTCTCTCGAAGCTGCTCAGCCTTCGCTCGCTCGACCTCTGAGTTCTTGATATCCAGCATTTCATTGCAGAAAAACAGCCAGAAAGGAGTTTCATTGTCTTGGTAAAAATATAAACTGAAAATTATGAGAAAGGTTGTCCTCATATGTTCAATGGCTTACATGCCATGACAGACTGGCCCGGTTTTACACAATAACATAAGTGTAAAATGATTTTAATGTCCTGTTGATATCTCATTACTGCTTCATCCGTAAAGCAACATCTGCACCATCTACTAACTGATCAAAGCAGAAACTGTGTAGTTTGCTGTTTATATGACCTTTGACAGTCTTTAGCTGTGCCATGTTCCTCTCTTTCAGCGGGGTCTTCATTATGTCTAATGACCTGTTTCACATTTTCAACCTGTTAGACTGAGGTTGAATGTTTCTGAGTGTGAGTGGTCCCGACCTGCTGGTTTTTTCATCGCGCCACCCCATCCTCTCCTTTGGTGAAAGGCAGCACATAGCTGTGCCATTCAGACATGGAAAAAGCAAAAGCCCACACAAAAAGCTGTCAGCTGGAGATAAGTTGCTGTTCATTTTACTGCTGCAAATTGGCTCTTTGACTTCCTGAATGTATTTGTTGCTGGCACTGTGGCAACAGATGGAAGAATAATAGATTAATTTCCCCTGATGACAGCATCTTTCTCATGCTTCATACATATGCAGCTACTGGTGAGGCTGTTTCTCATAAAACCATGAAGTTTTCACACAGCACAAATTATTGCACAAAAAATGCCACTACAGACATTTATGGCAATAATTCTTTCTTTCTGTCTCTGGACTGACCCATTACACTGAGAATACAGAACTGTGCTGCAGCTTTTTTATTACTGTGCATTCATTGTGGCTGACAAAAAAAACCCTGTTCATTTAATCTTTACCTTTCACCGCACATATGTTAATATATGTTAATATTTGAAGCTACAGATGGCCAGTTGGAGGAAGGAAGAAAATGTTCACAAGTTCACATCATATATAAAACATAAGTGAAATTACGTATTATTTTAGTTATCATAAACTTGGATTGATGCTTCTCCTGTTGTGTTTGTTAAATTATGTTTCCTAATAGAAGATGTTTGTGTGAAAGTGAGACTCTTGGCTGAAATAGTCTTTTCACACGGTCTCACGCTGTGCAAACAACCCTTATGTTGTGCTTTTGATCTGTTTCCTTTCCATTATCCTCTGTTATTCCTCTGTCTCGTTATAAATGATTTATGCTGTCCTCTGCAACATCTCAGTAATAATTTTTCTCTTCTTTTCTCTTTCAGGTGAACAAGCAGCAGCTACAGGCGGTGAAGGAGCGCTTCCAGGCCTTTCTCAATGGCGAAACACAGATTGTGGCTGATGAAGCTTTCTGTAATGCAGTGAGAAGCTACTATGAGGTAAGATAACTCATTATAACCAGGGACAATTCTTGGGTCTGTGGGGGCCCCAAGCAGAATTTCACAAGGGCCCCTCCAACTAGTGTTCATCACCCTTTTACTATGGTATTGTATACTTATAACAATGACGATGAAGATATTAATAATAGCTTTTAAGGTGCTGCTGTTACAGCAATAAATTCTTCAGTTGCATGTTCTTTGAAGGCTCTCGTTATTCTACTGACTTCTACTCATTATTTACTACTTTCATTGAATTAAACAGGGTCAATATGATTTAATCTAGTTCCTATACAGAACTTCTAAATTATCTGCACTACTCACCACTGCCTTAGAATAAGAATAAATAAGAATAAGAAAACCTTTATTAGTCCTTCAGTGGGGAAATTGCTTTGTTGCAACATCACAGGCGCAGTAAGCAGAAGCACACAGGTAATATAAAAAGGAACACACACATAATAAATAATATGTGCAGTATATGGTCTGACAGGGTACGTACAGTATATAAATATGTACATAAACAAGTATATAACTATATAAAGACAGATTACATGTGTTCATTGTAAAGTCTGACAGCAGCAGGGAGGAAATTCCTGTGAAATCTCTGCTTTGCACAGGAAGGATAGATCAGTCTGTCCCTGAAGCTGCTCTCCAGAGCAGACAGGGCGTCCTGCAGGGGGTGTGACTCATGGTCCAGCATAGAGGTCAATTTTGCCAGGACCCTTTTGTCACCTACCTCCCGCACTGAGTCCAGAGAACAGCCCAGGACAGAGCTGGGCTTCCTGATGTGTTTGTCCAGCTTCTTCCTCTCTCTCTTTTTGATGCTGCTGCTCCAGCAGACCACACCGTGTCACAGAAAGTCCTCAGGAGTGCCTCCTTTACTCCAAAAGACTGCAATTTCCTCAGAAGATAAAGCCTGGTCTGACTCTTCATGTCAGACCTAAAGGTCTGAGTTGTGAGTCCAGTCCAATTTATTTTTTAGTTGAACACCCAGGTACTTAAGAGTCCAGGGCTCCAGACTGCGGCCTAATGATCGCATTTTGTGACTAAAGTGTAAGAAATTGTGAGGGAATTTTTCATCTACTCACGCAATAGCGACCAATACATGTACCGCTCTTTTTCTTGTAGTAGTTATAACTGAATTTATTTTGTCGCTAACAAACTTCTGCTCCCCTCTTCAGCCCAGTAGTTCACAGTAAGGCGCAAATTAGCTGCTGGTTTGCCAACTCAAACTAACTTCAATACGAGAAAAGGAGACGGAACACCAACGAAGTAGACGACAGCCAATGTGTGTGTGAGCGGGACAAACGACCACTGTGATTGGCTTATGTGTGGAAAGTGGCGGATCTTGGGGGAATTTGATATTCCTCAGTGTTGCCAACTTATTTATAAGCTATATTTAGCGACAAACTACAAATCTAGCGACTTTTTCTGGTATAATTGGAGACTTTTGGAGACTGATGTGAATGAATGTATTTTACTTTTCCCAATGAGGAGCGGGTGCTGTGCAGACCCCTCCCCCGTCCACAGGGGAGCTCCCAGGCTGAAAATGAAACTACAAAGCTGCTGCTGGATGATCCTGCGCTGGCTTACCATCAGATAGTAATGTCTGTTAAGATAAGGTAAGATAAGATAAGATGTGCTTTATTAATCCCCGAAGGAAATTTTGAACACCAGTTGCTCATGCCCCATACAATAGCTTGCATATATTATAAATAAATAAAGTTAAGAGTTCTATTACTAAAAATCAATCAATAAAAACCAAGCAAAATAAAATAAGATCAATTATAATAAAATCACAAGTCCACGCTAGTGTATTTCAGCCAGGGAAGCTCCATCTCCTCTCATCTTAATGATAAGTGTGGACAAAAATGTTTAAAAAGTTAAGTGTTGTGAAATGTGAAAGAGTCCTAATTAAAAAACAAAATTACACTTATTTATTTATTTATTTTGCTGTTCTAAACATTATCGGTTGTCTTTTTATCAATTTTTGCCTTTCCCACAACATCCCTCTTTATGGCAGCATCCATTACAACTATATGTACCAGGCTGATTATGCTAATTAGCGACTTCTAGCGACTTTACAACAACCAATAGCTACTTTTCTTACTGAGGAGTCAGAGCAGTGGCTGAAGAGGAGCATCAGTCCCTGAAGCTGTTTATTGCCAGGAACTACATGGACCAGTCTTGCCATGCTCTATGGGGGATGATGATGACAGCTGCCGTTCTGCTTTGACTACAAAGTGAAAATTTGATTTGACAAGTTCTATGTCTACTTGTTTTGTATTAGTGCGGCCAGTAAGATGTTTTTTTTTTTATGTAATGTCACCTGCTGAACAAAAAAATGTTAATTGTTAACATTGTAATTTCTGAATTTATTGTTCAAGTAGTGAAAATAAGAGGAAATGTGAATATTTGCTATGCAAGGCAATTTTAGTGTGCGTCCCTAAATTTTATGCTTGCTCTCCTAAAAATTTAAGTTAGGAGCCACTGTGCTCCTCGTTAAAAACGTTAGTCTGGAGCCCTGGAGTACACTCTCAATGATAACAGTGTCCTCAAAACAGAAGTTTATGTAGTCTATGATGCAGTTTGTGATGGCATTAATGTCCCCCTGGGTCCAAGTGGCAACCCTCGCCCATAAAATGTGAAGCCTGTGCGGAAGTGCAAAAATTTGCAGTTCCCCCCTAATCCACTAGGGGCTGGCTCCACAACAGAGTAAATCCCCATAGACTCCCATATTAAAAAGACCAGCTTCACAGCAGAAATAAACATGTTTAAAGCCTGGTACAAAAATCCATTTTAGGATTAATAGGTCAAGTTTACCTTCA
>JBAFTA010000011.1:3266922-3280240 GCA_036919975.1 Melanotaenia parkinsoni | reverse complement strand
TATATATCATCAGCCATTAGCAGCAGTAAAAGAAGTCAAAATCTTTTCTTAACCCTTTATAAACGGTGTATCAGTGGGTGGCTGCCGGAGTGTGCTATAAGTATAATTATGTTTAAAATGCCCTAAAATAAAAACTATAGTAACTACAATTATATATTTTTTAAGCTTTTTTTTTAGTCTGAGCGTTCAGCGATGATTATCAGAGAGAAACAGAAGGCGAGGGATGGTGGGAATATTTTATTCTGCAGGTTATGGTGTGTTTTAGATAGTTTTACCATGGTTTTCATTTTGACCACAGTTAGTAGTTTAAACATAGAAAATGGCTCATTTTGACCACAGTTCTTCAGCAGGCTTAGCATAATTTATTGTCTTTCGCCCAACATTAGTAGTTTTTAGCTTAGTTTACATTAGTGTAGGTTAGATAAATCTTAGCATTGTTCCCTGTTTTTCCCGCACATCTGGAGCCAGTAGCCCAGAGGAAATGCTCAGCAGACCAGGTGAGCAGCTGAACTTAAACTACGCACGGTACATAAAACATGGCCTCAAAAACAAACAAAAACCAGATACATAGTTCTAATCAATATTTTCTGCATTTATAAGTGTTTTGTTAACTGTTTTTGTCTGTTCAATTAACAACACTAAGCCCAACTCAGTTTCATGAAAAAAAAAATTTGAATATGAATTTTGCATGCCATTGTTTTATATTGATTGCGTGTGCAGAGACATTTGTGTTTGTGTGACGTTACGTCTGGAGAGCAGACAGATCAGAGCTCATGAAGAAAATATTTTAAAACAAGACTTTTTACGACTAACTCACAAGTCCATGTTAAGTCTTAATTATTTAAAGTGTGAGTCTAAGTTGAACTTGAACTCTATGGCAATGCGACTTCTCTGTAGACAGTTATTAATATTTAAAGAAATTATTATTGACTAATATTAATTACATTAGCTGAAGAAATCTTGGAAACTAATAACTAAACGTTAGTATCAGTGTCAACTGTCTGTTGGACTAATCTGGAACAGATTTGACGCAAACAGAGCAGACAATGGCGGTTAGGAATCGGACCACCGGACCCTGCAGTTGTAACGTAAAATTATACACACACAATGATCACAAACAACTTCTCCTTTAAAATACAACAATATAGAATTTATTGAAGGTGAACACTGATTATTGACTCAAATTAATACATAGTTTTGTTTACTGTGTTTCCAGAATAGCTGCCTTTGCCATGGGAACAGTGAGGTCACAAGATGGCCACCATTGCTGTGGTAAACGAGACATCGCATCGTTGCCTTGTGTAATGAGTGACCACGTGCTGTTTCCTGGGGTCTCATGGTTCTTTTTCTGTGTAGCTGCATGTGTGCTGGAATTTTAAGGTTCCAGTTTAAACAAAGAGGATTTTAGTTTGGCATTCAAGAGAAAATAACATTACTAATTCATCAAAGCTCCCAACACAAATTTAAGTCGAATCTGGGCTGATGTGGCGTTTATAAGCAGGTACAAAATTAAACCTGTTAATGATAATAGTGCTCTACAAATCTTCAGAAACTACACTGCATGTTTAATTTAAATACTCCCCTTCACATCTGTGCAGATGGAACAAATGCAACCATAACAGTTTCTGTTCTCCAATCACTGTCATTTTAAAGTACATCACAAATAACAAAAAGAAATCTGGAATCACACATAAAGCACTAGTATTAAATTACCACGGTCTGGCCTTTTCACTGATGGAAACTGTTCAGTAAAACATTCATTTAAACAGTTGGTTTCTAAAATTGTGAGACAGGAATTCATCATTTCTGACATGTTGAGATTTTGATTAGCAGCTTCATGTGAATTGTAGTTGTCATAGAAATTATCTTTGAGGCAGAATTTAGAAAAACTGCTAACAAAGGCAACATAATAGAAGTCATGACAACAGAACCAGCATGTAATCTGGTCCGTCTGTGTGGGTGTTTTTTTAGTACTGTAAACTCTCTAGTCTTTGTCAGTAGATCTGTAGCCACCAGCCAATAGCAAAGAGCATGATATGAGGCAGTTTTGTACACAAATGTCCTCAAATAAGATTGTTTGTGAATGGTGTTTGTGTTTTCTCTGAGTTTTGAACTTCTTGTTGAGAAGTGAGTGGTATTATGCCGATTTGTGTCAGCACACACCCCTTGGGAGTCTGCTTTGTCAGAAGCTACCAGTACTTGCTGTGATTTCTACTCCAGAAACGAGTTGAATGTGAAATTAATTGATGAGGCATGGCTGAGATATGTCAACCCACTCCTTTGTTCCATACATAGATACAGATTAAGTCAGCACGTCTTTGTCCAACGTCTCCACGCCTGTTCCAGTGTCATAATTAACTGCTGAGACAATATTCTGAAACAGCTACTTATAAATTACTGAACAGGAGCTTGCATGTTGAAAATCTAAACAAAATCTGGACATCATCGTTGCCAATATTCCAAACACCAAAGCTAATTAATCGAAAGGAAACTTATTACAACGTTATATAAATGATCGCATTGAAAAAAGATTCTCTGGAGCTCGTGTTGACTAAATGCAAGAAACAGTTCAATCCTGTTACCAAATTAGCTCATCTAGTGTTTGAGGCTTTTTTCATTTCAGAAACAAAAGCCACAAACAAAAGTCTTTAATATGAAAGAGGCGTTTCTTAGAAAACACATCCCAGCGTTCAATAGCTGCTTCCTCAAGCACGAGGAAAAGTGTGTTTGCTGAGGAGAGAAAAAAAGTGCACAAAGAGCTTTTTTAAAAACTGGGATTTTGGATCTTGATTCACATACACGAATGATCCACAGAAGGAGGACGAAGCAGCTGCTGTCTCTTCCCCACCGACACAGGAAAGATGTTTTTCCCTCCCCACACAGTCCATTCCACCACCAGCAGACCAGCTATAGCACACTGAACCTGCTTTCTGCCCCCCCAACAATTCACTTTGTTGTCAACTGTAAATATTAACCAAAAACAAAACAGAATTAACTAGATTGATGTACGTTTTAAAGAACTCCATAAATGCGAGTGTGTTGTCGAGAGGTTGGTAAATGCAGCAAGAACTTGGTGTGGATTTTAGTTGAAAATGATGTCAGACCATATTGTTATGCTGCACAGCTGCCTGAATAAATGGTTTTAAACGGCGGGATAACCAGTAACTGGGAGAGTAGTCACATGACACTACCAGCATTAATCATAAATCCTTCATTTTTATCATGAATCATCATTCTAACAGGTTAACTGTAGTTTTATGTCTACAAAAAATTGTCTATACACTGAAACTATAGTGAAAGCTGGATTATTTCTGTGCTATAAACCAGTTAAATTTTAAAGTAATAAAAATGTGTTTTGTTTTATAATTAGGGCTGCAGCTGTTGATTATTATAATAGTCAGTTAATCTGCCACACATTGATCGAATAATTTGATAAGCTTTTCCCTTTCCTGTGAAGATCTCTGAAATGCAACCAAGGAGTAATTGTCCAAAAGTCAGTAACAGACACATATTTACACATCGCAATTAACTGTCTACATTCAACTCCATTTGCAGCTGCTGCATTGTAAACAGTGTCAACAGAAAAATAGATTTCACCAGTAAAAAGTTAAAAAAATAAGTAAGTAAATAAATAAATAGTAAAAAAATAAATAAGTACATACAGTTAAAATTTTAAAACGTTGTTTGGTATTTCAATAAGTTGACTGGAGAACATTTTTGTTCCGTGTACCTGAAATATATATAAATGTTATTCTTTTTAAAGGGAGTCTCCACCTCCTATGTTTAACTTCAAACCTTGTCTTAGACTGGAACCTTCGGCATGGTCCTGCAGCACAACAACTGATCAATGTTTAATCCAGCTTATACTGCTCACATTTTCATTCATTTTGTAAGATGCAGAAAAACGTTTAACACCAGATGCAGCTGCGGTGGCATCAGTGCTGCTACAGCAATGTGCCGTATAGCAGCGCAAAGATGCGCTTCTCAGCTTTTAGAATCCGGAGAAATGGTGCATATCGTAAACGAAGACTTTCATCGAACGTGTGTTATAATCTGCTGTCTACAACAGCATCTGGTTTTAAGGGTTCATTTCTGTCCACATGTAAAAAGATAACATTTTCTAACATAACATGACATTGTAAAATTAGCGTTAGCTTTAACCCGCATCAGACCACGACGGGAAGAAAAAAAAGGAAAAAAAAAAACTAAAAATGATTGCTGTTACCAGTAGCAGCCATGCTATCTTTAATTAACACAACTTCCTCTTCTCTTTATCTTCATTTTAACTCTGATACGTACCTTAACTCAAGTCCACCAATGAAGGGCCTGCTGCTTTCTACTAGAGACGCTGCGACATGGAAGTTTTACTTGGAAAGCTTGCTTGGTCTTACAGTGAATGCACCGTACAGTCCTTTAATTTGGTTTTGGTTTTAAATGATCCCACACTTGGCACTTTTTGACGTTTCCCTGGCTGTCTTGTTCTTTTCCTGTCTCTTTTCTCCTTGCTCTGCTGATTGCATCAGACAAGAAACAAGCATGATTCTCATTTACCAGCAGGTAATACCAGAAGTATGATATACAGACCGGAAGTGTTGCGTTTAACATACATTTTTATTTTATTTTTTCTTGTTAAACGAAGCTTCAATTACTGGAATTTAAATCAACCATTTTTTTACAATCAATCTAATAATTTGAATATTAGCTTCAGCCATTTATATGACCGTCCTGTGTAGCCATGAACTGGATTTGGCAAAACAAAGACTGAAGGGAGGAAGTTTTGTTCTTATTTTGACCTTAAAAATCCATTCGTAGAGTTTCAGAGAATCCTGTTAGTAACCTCAGAACCATTTAGAAGTATAAAGGAGGCTGTAGTCAATAAATGTCAGTTTAAAAGCAGCATGAACATTAAACAAGGTCAGCATCTCCTCCATCAATCTTTCCAGCTAAGTAAACTGATCTTTGGACCAAAGAGTTGCATTTAATGGCAGAACAAACTATGCCCTTCAGTGCTTGGGTAAAGGAAATTTCTTTTTTATTTAATAACAGTAATACACGTTACTGAGAAGGTAGGTCTGCATGAACAGACTTCAGTTAAATCTGTTAAGCCATGTGTGAGACATGGAGTTCACCACTCACAAAAAGTTAAAGATATTCAACTTGTGGGTGAAATTTATGAAAAAATGTAAGAAATTGACATGTCACCATTTAAAGGGAAATAAACAGGCTTTCCATAGGTTTAACATTTATAGCCAAGAAGCATTGTTACAACAAAGAAATGATCCACTAAAAACTGATGTATTACTTTTTCAGATAATTGATTTTTAAATGGATTATTTTTTATTTTTAAGTTCCAGTTTTTAATCTGTGTCTTTCCTCGGTGTAATTAAAGGAAGTTGACACATTCTCTGATATTTCTGGGCTGAAATTAAACATCTTATCTCTTCTGTGTGTTATCGGCTCAAAAGGCTCCTCGTGTCTCTGGCTTTAGGCCACTTTACATAAGAGCAAATCTATTTCTCAGTCATTTTTTGCACTTATGCTCTTCTTTTTCCTCCTCACAGATCTGGTTTCTGCCTGTTAAGCAAGCCTTAACTCAGTCTCAATTCTGCTTTCATCTCCACTTTCAGTCTCAAGTTTAATGGTCAGCTTTGTGATTCTTCCAGTCAGTGTTTTCCTCTCATATAGCTCCTCACGGTGAAGGTAAAGCTGCAGTGAAGCCAGTCAGTGTTGGTTGTATAAGAGTGGAGCCCCTTAACCAATTTCCTGTTTTGCTTTTATAACTTCTAGATGGAAAAAGAAGGGACTAAGGCCAAAGCACATTTAGAAGTGTTGAGCTTCTTCTTTCTTAAAGTATGTCTGATTATATACAAAGCCATAATGTGAAAGTATCATTTATGAAATTGCATTATCAATAAACATAATACAACATAGACATTAAGCGAAGCGGTGAGGAAAAAAAGGCAAAACAGGCAGACATTACGATGTGTGATAGAAAAACATGGTGGAATTGCTCTTATTCTTTCTCTTCGCTCTAATGAGTCAGTGAGAATTTAGGCTCATCCAGGCAAGGTAATTAACAGCCAATAATTTTTTCAGATGACCTTATCTCTTCTCCTCAGCCACTGTACAGCCAGCGTGCCACACAGTGATGGTGAACAGGGTTTCCACTACATGTAAACGATCGTGGCGCAACGTCAAGGCAACATAAAAGCCTCCATGCCTTCAGAATTATGCTTTTGTCCAGATGTTACAAAAGTAAATTATAGTGTTTGAATGGATCCATATGAACATAGAGTCTATATTTGCGCACATTTATAGACCATAATAAAAATGTGAAATTGTTCTCAGGAAATGAGAAACTGCTCTGCTAATAGCTTGATTTAGAAAAACGAACAAGTCTCAACTTCCTCTCTGGTTCTGCTCCACCTTGCTCAGGAGTAAAAGAGGTAATAGAGTGGAGTAATTGTCACATACTCCACGAGAGGTGAGAACTCCTCGAGGCAGCAAGAAGAAGCAAAAAGTTTGTTTTGGTTCGGTCAGTTTAAACTCCACGAGAAGCTTCGTCCGCGACAGGGCGGGAAGTACTGCAGGGGGTCTGTGTCTTTATGTTCAATGAACAATTGACCCAGTTATTTCATATTTAATGTGAAACTTCGTCCTTGGCAGGGCTAGGTTGTGCATTTGGCAGTGTCTTTAAATCCCACATGTGTTGTATACATTTTCATCCTTTCTCACCACCTCGACCAGCAGTTTATTAAATAAGTCTAATAAAAACACTAGTGTGGGACAGAAAAGTGGAGGCAGAGAACAGCAAGGAAGCTGTGGCCGACGTTCTGTACAGTGGAACCTCGAGCAGAATCAGACGTGGTTTATTAATCCCAGACTGGGACATTTCAGTGTTGCAACAGCATTTTAAAATGACATAGAGATAAAAAAAAGTCAAATTAAATTTTAAGATATGTATATATTCATATATAAATATAAAAATATAGATTAAACATACTATTTACTACTTAATATACAATTAACAAATAAGTATCGAGGTAAAAATATGGTTAACGAGAATATATGGGATACAAGATGACAAGCAGACATACGGTGGTGTATGAAAATAAGAGAGAAAAAAATCCCCCTGCAGTTACTCCTGCCCCATCACAGACGGAGCTTCTCGTGGAGTACGAAATGACCGGGCCAACACAAACGTTACCCCTTGTGTCACATTTAGCTGGACAACAACATGGAAACATACAGTTTAGTGTCAGATTGACAACTGTTCTCCAGAGAATATTTTGTTGTTGTTGGGAATCCAGTGTTGTCTACTACTGTATGTCCAGTGTTCCTCCGTAACGTGAACACACCACCATCACCAGAAACAATGTCAACCACCATCCCCCATCAGTGACACAGCAATCTTCATGAAGTAAAGCTCTGTGTTCTTAGCGTTCACTTTTTTTTTTTTTTTTACCACATTTACAAGTTTTTCACTGCTTTCAAACAGCCATGAAATGAGGAAGTCTTTCCAGATTTCCTTGACATTGTTAAGAAAATGGTCCAATGTTCTACTTTGACATGCACAGAAATGCCACCTGAGCAATGCCAGACGGTCTTCTTCTGGTGTTTACCCGGATTAGTCTTCTCCAGTTTGTTCCTTCTTTGAAATTCTCGAGCGGTGACGGGGCTGTTCAGCCTCATAACTAGAGATGATGTGTTGGCAGACCACAGAAAATCTTCAGATACACATCCCAGAAATTTAAAGGTGCCTGGCCTGTTGAGACTGTTGGTCTGAAGGATTCTTCAGACCAACAGTCTCTTGAGCAGCAGGACAGACTTAGTACGATTAAGAAAAACTTTATCATCTGGGTTCAGTAGTCTTGACGGCTGTATGTAGGTTTTTTTTTTTTTTTAAAGACATCCTTAAGACACCGGCAATTAATCCAGAATGCTGCTGCTTGGGTCCTCACAAAGACCCGAAGAAGTGAACATATCACTCTAATTCTCACATTTCAGCACTGGCTTCCTGTGAGACAAAGAGTTAATTTAAATATGTTGCTACTGGTGGTGTATAAGGCTCTGAATGGTTCTAGATCAAAATTTAGATCTGATCTCCCAACGCCATTTGATCCACCAGTACTAAGATCATCTAAGTTAAATTTTTTTTCCATCCTGAGAGTTTAAACTAAAGATTTAGTTTTTCTGCTGATGATATCTGAAACTAACTACCAGAAAACCTGAAGTCTGATGAGTTCTGGTAGATAAGGTCTTAAACCTCTCCCCCCTCTTTTTTTTATGTTTTGCCAGTTTTTCTTTTCAATATATGCATATGTACAGTGTATCCAGAAAGTGTTCACAGCGCTTCACTTTTATTTTATTGTATTAAAAATAGAATAAATTCATTTTCTTAAAAAATTCTACACACAGTACCTCATAATGACAATGTGAAAAAAGAGAGAGAGATTTAAGAGTGAAATTTATTAAAAATAAAACGCTAAGAAATCACATGTCCTTAAGTATTCACAGCCTTTGCTCAATACTTTGTTGATCCACCTTTGGCAGTAATTATAGCCTCGAGCCTTTTTTAATATGATGTCACAAGCTCGGCACATCTGTCTTTGGAAGTTTGCCTTTTCCTCTTTGCAGCACCTCTCAAGCTCCATCAGGCTGGATGGGAAGCGTCGGTGCACAGCCATTTTCAGATCTCTCCAGAGATGTTCAGTCAGATTCAAGTCTGGGCTCTGGCTGGGCCACTCCAGGACATTCACAGAGTTGAAGCCACTGATATCTTGGCTGTGTGCTTAGGGGCGTTGTCCTACTGAAAGATGAACCCCAGTCTCAGATCAAGAACAATCTGGAGCAGGTTTTCATCTAGGATGTCTCTGTACATTACTGCATTCATCTTTCCCTCATTCCTGACAAGTCTCCCAGTTCCTGCTGCTGAAAAACAACCCCATAGCATGATGCTGCCACCACCATGCTTCACTATACGGAAGGTATTGTCCTGGTGATGAACGGTGCCTGGTTTCCTCCAAACATGATGCCTGGCATTCAAGCCAGAGAGTTCAGTCTTTGTCTCATCAGACCAGAGAATTTTGTTTTTTCATGGTCTGCGAGTCTTTCAGGTGAATTTTGGCAAACTCCAGGTGAGCTGCCATGTGCTTTTTATTAAGGAATGGCTTCAAACCGGCCACTCTACCATACAGGCCTGATTGGTGGATTGCTGCAGAGATGGTTGTCCTTCTGGAAGGTTCTCTTCTCTCCACAGAGGAATGCTGTAGCTCTGACAGAGTGACTATTGGGTTCTTGGTCACCTCCCTGACTAAGGCCCTTCTCCCCTGATCACTCAGTTTAGGCAGCCGGCCGGCTCTAGGAACAGTCCTAAAAGAGTGGTTCCGAACTTCTTCCATTTACGGATGATGGAGGACACTGTGCTCATTGGGACTTTCAAGGCAGCAGATATTTTCCTGTATCCTTCCCCAGATTTGTGCCTCGAGACAATCCTGTCTCGGAGGTCTACAGACAAATCCTTTGACTTCATGCTTGTTTTGTGCTCTACCATGCATTGTCAAGTGTGGGACCTTATATATAGACAGGTGTATGCCTTTCCAAATCATATCCAATCAACTGGATTTACCACAGGTGGACTGCTGTAGGAACATCTCAAGGATGATCAGTTGAAACAGGATGCACCTGAGCTCACTTTTAAGCTTAATGGCAAAGACCATGAATACTTCAGTACACGTGGTTTCTTAGTGTTTTATTTTTAATAAATTTGCAAAAATAAAAAAAATAATTTATTCTATTTTGGGATAAGGCTGTAACAACTAAATGTGGAAAAAGCGACACGCTGTGAATACTTTCCGGATGCACTGTACATTGACTGTGATGATGATGATGGTGTTGATGAAGATGTATGATGTCTGTTTGTATTAAATGTAACGCAGTGTATTTATTCTCTTGTCTGTTTCTTTTGATCAAGGGTTGCCTTATGTATGCAATGTGCTGTATAAATAAATGTGCCTTGCCTTATGTTAGTTTAAAGTCTTGTATTGTAAGGCAGTCAGTATAACAGTATTGGGGTTCTCTTTCATTGATCCAGCTGGTGAGACATGGCTAAATGTTTGAGAAAGAAAAGAACAACAAATACTATTTTCTTTGGCCTCAAACAGCTGTTGCCAAATCTAACAATGTAAATGTAAGCTCTTAAATTCAATTTGTTTTGTTTGTTTATTTGTTTATATTAATTAATTAATTAATTTATTTAATTATGCTGGCCTGGAACTGAATTTCCATTGTCAGTTTTTGCAGGTCGCTCTTTTTCTTTTAGACAGATTAGTGAAGATGTTCTCCACACTTAAATATCATCGTCTTGAAGCACACATATGAGACATCCACTCATTAAATGTACCCCAGGATGTACATCTAAAGATATTCCCAACTGTAACAAGATGCTTTGGTCTTTTATGGAAAGCTAATGTGTATTTCCTACTTGTTATGGATATTTTAGATAAAAACTGAAGCCCAATAACCATTCAAAGGAGTTCTTTTTCTTTTGACACTGAAAAGAAAAACAGCACATTTTATTTGCAAAACAGAGGGATATGGTGAATCCTAAGTGGTGAAATTAGTGTTGGCCCTTAGATTTTAATTATTTAAATGCAATTTCACTTCTAAATTCTGTTCACATCAGTTTAACAAGATGAGAAAATACTTTAATTCAAGCTTTTTGCTGCCTGCTGTTCAATTATGAGTAAAGCTCTGAGTGTTCATGATGAATATATGAACAAGGTTTTGGCTTTTCTTTCCTTCCCAGGACAACATTTAGTAGAAAACCAAGAAGCACTTTAACACTCAGTTGCAGAAAAAAGCATGTTTAAGGGATTTAAAGGGATAGAAAATGTTTGGAAGTTTCTGTTTAAAGATCCTTCCTGCTGTTGTCTGATTGCTGTCATTTACCATCACCTGACCTGCTTCACAGAGAAGTCCGCTTCTTTGAGGGAGACCTCCGCTGATTTTTTTTCCTTTATTTTTTTTCTGTTCCTTATTTTATTAATTCTGCACATTTCTGAATGGGTGACTGATGCAAGTCTGATTTTATTCTCCTTCAGCTGGACAATGTGGATGAACAAGCCGCTCAGATTCGCAGAGAGCTTGATGGGAGGCTGCAGCTGGCTGAAAAGATTGCCAGGGTGAGTTACAATATTTACCTTTTCATTCTTTAGTTGTTTTGTCTTCTGATTGAGTTTATGTTCAAATTTAGCTGAAAATATTACAAATACAGCCCAAGATCAGTCATGTATTTATATAAATGTGCGGGTTGATGGGGATATAGCCGCATTGTGTTCCAGACTTGGCTCTGTAAGTTGCAGTATAGAGACAGTTTTCTTATTCCCGCTCCAGCTGGATTTCTGACCATTAACACCCACCCATACTTCCTCTGCATCCCTACTGGACATGAATTCCAATGCAGCCATCTAGTGTGAGTCATCCGTCAAACACGCTGCTAATTATAGAGATGAAATACAGCAGTAATGTAGAAAGGCACCAAACTAAATCAAGTCTTTTGACACCCTCGCATAGCAGTAGCGTGAAGCCACAATTAGAAAGCAAAATAAGTCTCATTAGTTCACCTCCTCATTGAAAGGGCTACATATTCCCCAAATGCAGAATCAAGCTCTTGAATTCTGTTTTTCAAAGGACTCCCCAACTTGTTATGAGATGCTATTTAGAGATCTTCATTAATGTTATACAGAGAAACATTTACTGGTCAGTTTGATGTGCTAGCTAAGAACATGCTGATGTAAATTTAACCCATTTAAAAACAATGATCGTGTGTTCTGCAGGAAAGGAGATACCCTAAGTTTGTCTCCGCTGACATGGAGGCTCTGTACATTGAGGAGCTCCGTTCATCGGTCAACCTTCTGATGGGGAACTTGGAAAGTCTGCCAGTGTCTAAAGGAGGGCCAGACTTCAAACAGAAGCTCAAACGCTCCTCCATGAATAGCTCCTTCCTGGATTTAGGGGACGAGGGAGACATCCTGTCCAAATCTGATGTTGTGCTGTCCTTTAATCTGGAGGTCTGTTTCCATCTTTGGCAACTGGAAAGCAGAAAAGCTGCTGTGAGTCATTAAAAGAATAAACTCTGTTCTTCTGTTTTCAGATCATGATCGTGGAAGTCCAAGGGCTGAAGTCAGTAGCTCCGAACCGAATTGTTTATTGTACCATGGAGGTGGAGGGAGGAGAAAAGCTGCAGACTGACCAGGCAGAGGCCTCCAGACCACAGTGAGTTTGTCTTCATGCAGGGCTCAAAACCAAAAGAAATTAGTCTTCGCATTATGATCGCTTATTCAAGATGTTTAGTGAACCACAGGTGGCTTCCAGGCTAGTTTATCACGAAATCATTTAATTACAATGAAATGTAATTTTGAAACCAGAAGAAACTTTTCTTTTAAACTCAGATCAGGTTTGAGGGTTTCTTTGGGTTTTGTATGTCTCATTAGTAGTTATTGTCTTTCAGTATGTCATCTAAAAATGATCTGTGTGAAAAGTTGGTAAGCACATGACTGATGTGAGAGGTTTTCTATTTAAATCTTTAAAATAAATGTATAAATAAAAGATCAAAAAACAGAAAAAGGCCTCATAAATCCTCGGGGATTAAAGTATTGTGCCAGATCTCCAGCGTGTGGAGTTTTTGTGATGGGGAAAAAAATAACAATAATTCAATAACTTGTTGATTTATGTGCTAATGTGGACTTTCGTTATGTTTGAAACAGTTGAGGTTGAGGCGGACATTGCAGACTTTGGAAGTGTATCGTATTTTCAGGATGTTTTAGACAACACAGTAAGTTTCTTCTTAGATTGAAACAAGGTAAAATGTTTGCCGAACAAAATAAAAGTTTTTAAGCAGTCTGAAATGTACAACTTCCTCACCAGCTCTAATGACACGAAAAAGGAGATGAAAGAAAGGGTAATATTAATGACAGTGGTAATGTGTCAGTTTTATTTGGTATCAGAAACCTGATGTACCTGCGTTATTCCCCTCGTTATGTTAAAAAGAGCTTTTATGATCTATTAAACCTTTTACTTATGACAAGACAGCCTATTAAAATTCTGCATAAACAATCAGTGATCTCTGGGGAAATATTGAAAAAATCAAGTCAACACAACAGCTTCTGTCATTGATGTGCATTTACACAGCTCATTTTAAGAATCATAACTTTCATCTTACTGGTGTCTTCTTGCTTGTTTAATTTGGGGGCCAATGCTGTATAGCAGTGGCCAACATATTGCTATTGCTTTGCGTTTATTCCGCAACTTATACTTA
>JBAFTA010000011.1:3230800-3253965 GCA_036919975.1 Melanotaenia parkinsoni | reverse complement strand
AAATAAGAATAATAAGAATAAGAATAAACGCTTGCATTTCAATAGGCCTTCGCACCGCCTTCGGTGCTCGGGCCTAAAAAGGTCAAAACTGATTTTTATTTCTATTATAAAAAGAAGTTCTGAAATATTGCATGATTATATGTTGCAACCATGACTTGATCTTTGCCTTATTAGTTTTCCACAAGACATGATCTGGGTCCAAATATTACCAACAAATATCTCTTTTTGCCATTTGTAACACACCACTACAAAGTTTCCAGGTTCATTCACAGTCTTTAACATCTGGAAGCACATTAGTAGTTGCTTCAGAGACCTTTCAGACTGCAGGAGTTTTTCCCAAACTTTTTTTCTATATTGAACTTTAAATATACAAAAACTGTTTTCATAGAGATTAAGTGTTTTTTTCCAAGTAAATCCACATAATTAAAAAAAAATTTTTTTTCTTTAATTTTGTAATCATCCAGCTGGTAAAACATTTACTATTTTTATTGTAAATTAGGCAAAAAAATTTGTTTTTCGAGTTGCATCTACTCTTGTTATTTGTTCAAATTTATTTAATTTTTTTTTAGTTTGGATGTTTTGCATTGTTACACTTTCTCATGCTGTTTTGTCATAATACAACAAAACATTTAAGTAGGGCGGGTGATATATCAAGTATAGTCGATGTATCCAGAGACGTTTTACGTAGGAGATATAAAATGGCTTCATCACGAACGTCAAGTATAAACTATCACAGCAGCATTTTAAGCCTGTTCATGGGCTTCCCTGAAGCGACTTCCCTTGAATATAAAATAATTGTATGAATAAATGTATGTGATATTAACTGAGTAATTATGGGACATAAAGTTGATATTCTAGGGGTGGTGGGGGTTGATGTTAGGTTGGGGCGACACCTAGTATAATGGTGAGGGAAACATTGGTTTTTATTACGTTTCTGACTGCTGGTCACTGGTTCAAAATAAAAAGAGATATATATCATGTATCTTGATAAGGCCAATTCACAACAGTCATGTCAGGTCATGTTTATAGATTCGAGTCAATCCAATTGTAGTCCATTTATAATTCGCTTAAAACAAATCCATTATATGATCCATGTTAGTTTATAATACGTATATCTGAAAAAATCAGTTCATAAAAATAATTAAGGAAACCAATGGATTGGATGAAATCTTCTCTTTAATTCAATCCTGCATCCTGAGTTTCACAAGGGGACTATGGAGAGGAAAACCTCCATCAGAACCAGAACCAGGAAGGAAAACCTCCATCATAACTATAACCGGGAAGGATGGCCATCTGTGTGGACTGGTTGGGGGTGGAGAGGACAGGGAAGAGGGGCTAAGCAGCATAAGCTAAGCCAGGGATACCTGAAAGAAGAGAAACACAAATGATTTTTATACATGGAGAGTAAAGAGAGCAGAAAGCAGCCCAGTGCATCATGGGATGTTCCCCAGCAGCTTCAGTCTATAGCAGCAGTACTAAAGAGGTGGGTAAGGCTCACCAGGCCAGATTTATCAGAAATATAAGCTGAAAGACTAATCCTAAAGGCAGAGGGGGTGTCTGCTTTCTGTAGCCAAACTGGGAGCTGGTTCCACAGCAAGGGGTCTGATAGCTGGAGCTAGGAACCACAAGTAAACCTGCAGTCTGAGAGTGAAGTGCTCTGTTGGGAAAACCTGGAACTCAGAGATCTTTAAGATCCAATAGAACTTTGTCACTAAGAGCTTTATTTTAAACGCCATCCTAGATTTAACAAGAAACCGATGAAATGAAATGTGATGTCAGATGAAGACTGTTCGGAACATTTCTGGGACAGAACAGTAATCAGGAATTACAGTAGTTGAATCTAGAGGTAACAAATCCATGGACTAGTTTTCATGCATCACTCTGAGACAGGACGCTCAGATTTTAAGGTTCTTTTAGTTGTTTATAAATGTGTTAATGCTCTCGGGCCTTCTTATTTATCAGACCTACTTTTAGATTATGAAACCTTGCCGACCCTGAGGTCCTCTGGTACCGGCCTCTTGGTTGTTCCCAAAGTCGGAACCAAGACTTCTGGTGAGGCCTTGATCCACCACGACGGGCCTAGACGGTGGAGCAGCCTGCCAGAGAACCTCAGGGCTGCAGAGACTGTCGATGTTTTTAAAATCAGGTTCAAGACTTCAGCTTATAGCTGAATGTTATTTTGTTTTGATTTTTGCTTATTTAACCATATAATCTTCTGTTATTTTACCACCTATTCATATGGCTTTCTGTTATTGTTTTATTGTTTTTTTGCTTCATTTTTACCCAAGTACAGTTTATTATAAATAATTTTATTTAATTTTTCCTGAACTCCATTATTTGTATTTTATTCACTCTTATCAGTTCTTACTGTTTATAAGTGTATTTAATCTTGTTTTTATTGTTTAGTGTTTCCTCCTGTGGATCCTTCACACCGGTAGCTCTACCTGCTCTGTCTGCGAGGTTGTTGCCATGGTGACTACCCTAACCTGGGTGGTTCCTGTGGTGGCGCCCTCTGTGGTCATGGGTGCACTGGTTTCCGGTGTGACTGGCTCCCCGAGAGATTGCTTCCTCAAAGCGGTGTCAAGCCAGATGCTTGCATTTTATTATTATTTTGTTCAGAGACGGTTATTAGTGATGGGAGTTCGTACACAGATTGGGGTATGGGCGGGAGGGAGGGAGTGCGCATGCGCTTGGTTTGTATGAGTTTGAGTTTGTGTACGGTTGTGCCTTTTTATTCTTTCATCCATTCACTCATTCTTTGATGTGTGAAGGCTTTTAAATTTTGTTTTTAATATTCTTGAATTGTTTTTATTACGTGCAGCACTTTGTGTTGCTTTGTGTATGAAAAGTGCTCTAAAAATAAAATTTGATTTGATGATAAAAAGTTGAAAGCTTTCCAAGACGTCCTGATGCCGTGCACTTCTTGATAGTCGGCAGAAGGTGGCAGCAAATTCCAAGTTATGAGAAAATATGGCTGTTCTTGTGACACCAGTCTCTTGTAGATCTCTCTTAATTTCTTTGTCCAGGAACCCCTGACCTATTAATCCATCTGCCTATGAACGAATGAACACGCAGGTGATGTCCATCCTTCTGCTGCCATTAAGTGTCGGTGAAAACATGAAACAAATTAGAGTTTAGAATTAAAGATTTCATGTCTGGTTCAGTTTTCAGGTTTCTCCACTAGGAGTCAGAGTTAGTCTCTCTGTGGATGAAGCTGTCTCCAGCTTACATGCATTTATTTGTATATGAAGCTGAATGTGTTGTTTATTCCACTCAGGTAGAGAAGTATTTCTTAGAGAAAAGGCCACCATTTTTTAGGAGCTCATGTCAGACTGCTAAAAAAGGTAAACAACAAACAATAAAAGGAGTAAAAAGGTCTTGAACAGGTTAAAGCCATGACTCTATGAGGAAGCTGACAGCTTCTTTACCGACTGGTACAATGGTGAAGAAAAATGGTACAAACAACAGTTTGGATTCATTCGTTTGCAAATTTCTGTAATATTTGGTGAAATCGGAAGGTGCCAATGATTCAAAGTGAGCACCGGTGAAGTCTTAACCTTTTTCATCACCAAATATTTTTATGTTTTTATTTATTTTAGCTTATTTTAGTGGAAAAATAAAGATTACAATTTTTAAATAAGGAAAACATTGCAATTATTTTTCTTTCAACAGTGGCTTCATTTCACATTCTGTTGTACTTTATTTAATTTGGTTTTGTTTTAACTGATTTATTTTTTAAATATTTATTTAATTTAGTTTTGTTTTATCTAATTTATTTTTTATGTAGTATTATATTTTATATATTTATTTAATTTAGTTGTATTTCTTTTAGTATGAGTTATTTATTATTTTCCTGCGTTGTAGGATGATACTCTGTGACATCAAGGATTATTTAGCTGACATAAAAGATGAAAAGACATGCATATGAAGTTATTTGGTTATTGACATTCTTACTTTTCTCTCCAGAGATGACTCGAACTCACATTGACCCCATTTTCTAAGCAAGCCACTTAATTAATCAAATTAATTACAGAGAATGTATTAAAGAAAACAAACCTAATAACCAGCCAGTGTGGTAAGAAACTGGTTTGAAGTTCTTCATTTTGTATTTGCTGCCATTTATTCTTACAAGTTTATAAATAGCTATCTCTATGTTGTTATTCTTAAAAAAAAAGAGTTTTTTAGATTTAATTTTATTTACTTTTTATTTTAAAGACTCAGTTGACTTTTAATATAAATAAAAAGTTACTTGTGTTTTGATTGTGGTTAAACACTCAGCCTCAGTCTCGCTCCTTTTTATTACCGCTTACATTGTCTGCAGTAAATTTGGAAACAAAGGGGAATGAAATTTTAATTAAAAGAAGCATTTGAAAAGGAAGAAGGAAAGAAAGGAGGCACCTAACAACAAGACAGATGACTTGGTGCCATGCAGACTGTTAAATGCCTGCAGGAAACTCTGGTGTCAGCGGTCTATTGCTGTGGTGTGATGCAGCATAGTGGATGTTTGAGGAGGAGGACTGGCAGCCAAATAATTTTCACAAAGGGCTGCTGGGCGCTGCCACATGTTGACCCAGAGTCCTGCAGAATGGCCCAGTTTCCCTGTGCAGTGCAGATGCACAGCAGCCTTGACTGAAGGCCTTTTCTTTAAGGGTGGGCAGCAGGGCTGAAGAAAGAGGTCTCACCGTCAATTGATTTTCCACACTTGCACTTGCCTGTATCCCACGCTTCAGGAAGCCCGGGAGCAGCCATTGATTGAGAAGCCATGCTAGTCATTCTTATTTCTTCTTTTTTTTTTCTTTTAAACTTGCTGCTGACTGTGTCACAGCCTTTTCATGGATTGAGACTCATTACATTGTGATCAAGTTCTTTTTTCCTGAAAAACAAAATTTCTTTGATGAACCTATAACTTTAGTTTAATTTGTCAGGAATGTATTAAAAGGTTACCCGTCCCATTGTCCTAAAATATGGTCCAACCCTTTAAGTCCTTATTTTTCTGTGAGCAGCAGTAGGCCTACTAAAGCTTCTTATTTTATTCAGAGCATTTTCAGTAATTCACAAGCGATTTATTTAAGGAGAAAAAAGAATAAATTGCAGTAATTATTTACATGAAAAAAAAAAAAAAAAAAAAAAGCTTAATTTTTAGGGAAGCATTTTTTTAGTTTTTTTTTTTTTTTTTGGTTGGTTTTTTTGGGGTGTTTTTTTTTTTTTTTTTTTTTTTAAAGCCCTTGGACATGTGATGCACCAAAAATCCAACATTAACATGATTTTTAACCCAACAAAACAGTTTGTTTAAATGAAAATCTAACTAATTGCACTAGAGAAGCTTCAGTTACCCACAATGCACCACAGTGGAGATACTAATGATAGACTTTCTATAATCCATAAATCTCTCCTGGGGTCCGAGTGTGATGTGTCACTTTTCCTGGTGGAATACATATTTTAATTTAGTTCATTAGTTTTGGTCAGATCAGCGTATTTGGATGCTTTGTTGGCTGGTTACTATGGCAACCGTCCTTTCACTGACAACGAGGCCAGCAGAAGTGATCAAAACTCGCACCGCTAAGTGAATCCAAAAATTCAACAGTTTGTTACACAAACGGAGTGTGTTCAGTCGTTTATGTGTAGAAGTAGTTCACAATCTGGTTTTATTAACACAATTTATTGTAGTTAATACGGAATACGTTTAGCTTCCCTCGCAGCCTCAGTTACAGGACAAACTCACAGCCACTGATTCACCCATGAACTCTACAACCATTTAGATGAAAAGTTAAGGTTAAACTGAAGGAAAACCCAGGTTTGAGTCCCACACAAATGGAAGTGGCATTTGATAGCAGCCATTGCATGTAAGTAAATCCTGATTCATTGAAAATGAAGGCATTGTGAGTGAAAGACAATTATGCAGAACACCTATAAGGTGTTTTTTCTAATAAAGATCAAAGGTGAATTCCTCCTGCAACCCTCCCAATTCTCCGCTCGGTCCATGCAGGGAAAGAAGCTACCGCTGAAAACTGGTTCCTAACCTGTTGCACTCAATTATTGGAATTACTACGGAAAGTGTATAGGACCAAATATTATTTTTTACAGCATTTCTCTATATTTTAAGGTTGAAAATGTGGTTTTCAACCTTAAAATATAAAGGTCTCATCAAACTTCTGTCTTCAACAGTAACAAATACTGTAATGTCCACTAAAACCATTATCATGGTGTCAAAGTTTTCACCTTGAATACAGATTTTATGTGAAAATATTCCGATTTAAATAAGTTTTATAAACGCTAAACTCATCAATGTGTGATGTTGCTTATATGTCATAATCGGAATTTGAAGAGAAAATGTTGAATTGTAGATTCACTAAATATCTGCACAAGTTTGAGTCGTTATTTTTCTCTCGAAACATCACTTCATTCCTCACAGTCTAGAAGAGCTGAGATTATTATCCTGCTTTTTGATGTCCGAGCAGGAAACACACCTCGCTGTCAGATGTTTTGTGTTTAGAAGGAAGCAACTTCACACAGCTTTGAAATGCATCCTGCTGACTTTTTACCTTTAACCAAGTAATTTAGCTGCTTTCATCCTTCTTTGATAGATTTTATTTGATTACATAGATTTTTTTTTTTAGTTGAGATTTACCAGAAATATTTCCGTTAAGCTACTATTTTTATGAATTAGCTTGTATAAACAGTTATTTCAGAAGATATATTGTCTTTAAAGTGCCTTGAGATGACGGTTGTGAATCGTCACCAAACAAATAAAGTTTAATTGAATTTTAACTGCTACCGTGTAAAGAGAATACTGCTTTTAAAAAGCCGCTTGTTCAAAGTGTTTGTAAACTAAAAGTTCATATAGTAATTTGTTTTCAATGGGTTTATTGAATTTTGTGCATAATAATACAAGTATTTGCAAAAAGATCATTTGATTAATCCCAATGATAATCCGTAACTGTTGCTTGGTACTAAATTTATGTATTAATAAAATTATATTTATTTGTTACACTTAACTTGAGGACATCTAAAGTTTAAGCCAAACCAAAGCTTGGGTCTCAGGAAAAAAGGGAGAATGTAATGAATTCCTATCATTCCTATCAAGCCTCCACATTCTCATGAAATTGATTGAAATGTACTAAAATGGTAAGTAATTACAAACATCTCCCTTTGTTCTAAATCCCTGGTATCACCTCTGTGTTTCAGGTACCTGTACGCTCTGGGACAAAGAGTCTGGAAACGCTGGAAAAGCCGATACTTTGTTCTTGTTCAGGTACGCCGTCGAAGAGAGACTGGTTGGGTATTTGCAGGCTAGAAATGGTTGATTAGTTTTAAATTCCTGAAATATAAGCATAGAAATAAAAGGACTCATTCAGCAACATCTTCTTCCAAATCTTCCTAACTTTCTTTTAGAACTTTTTATCTGAGTTTTATTTAATTTCTTAGCACTTATTGATCATCCGGGACCTCTGTGGTTCAAGGGAAGTCTTTCAGATTTATTATTTAGTTGTTTTCTTGGTGAAATTAAATCTCTGTGTAATTGACATTCCCTCACAGGTAGAAAAAGTATCATCTGTGTTCATTGATTAGGATTCAGGTTTCTAAACAGTCCAGTGTTTGACAATAGAGCCATGGTTTAGACATTTTAACAGCCCCCCCTCAGTGTTAAGTTAGGCAGACATTAACATCATTTAACCCAGTTACTGTACGCTTACCCTGTTTTGTGTACAAAGCTGCTGGTTATCCTGCAGGTGGTGAAACATCCATCCATCCATTTTCTTTACCGCTTAGTCCAATTCAGGTTTGCAGGGAAGCTGGAGCGGATCTCAGCGAGGGCGAGGGTTCATCCAGGACAGGTCGCCAGTACGTTGCAGGGTGGTGAAACATATTGAATGTATTTCCTTGTGTCATGCTTGACATGCTGGTGAGCTGTCCTCCAGTCTGTTTGATTGGAGGGTATAACTCTTTCTTCTGCTGTACTTTCCCACTCTTAACACGGGAAAAAAAACAAAGCAACACAAGCAGTAACACATGGCTGTTGTTTAACTTTGTTTTCAGGCTGTACGTGAGTTGTGCTGATTTGCCTGTATCATTCAGACATAATGGAAAGTGACTATATTGATATATGTATATATACAGTACACATATGCTTATGTGACCATGGCTTTTAATATCATGAATAGTTAAAGAACGTAATCGTGACATCCCTATTTACAGAGCTAAAATGCAGCCAGGTCTATTTGCACTCTGAAATAAAAAAGCATATTTAATAATGACAGAGAAGAACTTGTCAAAACTATAAATAATACCAGGACCAGATTGTTAGATCTGGCCGTGGAGAATGTGAGTGTATGTCACTTTTTTTTTTCTTACCCAAAAATAAATTTAAAAAATAACTATGCTATTTTACAGCCTCATTAGATGTTTTGATTGACTAAAAACAGTACAAACTAACATAGAAGGGAGGTGATGGAGAAAAAAATGACTTACTTGAAGTAATTAAAGCAACACTACATAACTTTTGAACCTTAAAACACTGTGTTTCTGACTTATTTTGATGGCACAGTCACATTTAATATGTACATTCCTGTACACACTTAACCACACTTAACCACCTTTTCTTATGGGACACTGCCTCACTTTACAGCTGGGTTTTGCTTTATGCAGCATGTCACAGGTCAGTGACTGGATATCATGCTGTTTTGAACACACACTATGGTGATTCAGTACAGAAACCGAAGAGGACATTGTCAGAGGAAGAGAGAAGAAAGAAAAGGAAAGGGACAGAGCAGTCAACGTCAGACTGACTTTTACTGTCTGGAAGGATCTCAGAGAAGAGACAGGATGAAGACAGATTGTTAGGGAATGCCAAAGTATAAAAAGATGTTTAACATTAAAACAAAATCTGATCTCTGTTTTTGGCAAATTTATTAAAGCATTTCTTGACATATTAACGTGAACAAAATATAATATTTTCAGAAATATTTAGTGATTATTATGTGAGGTTGTGCTCATTGGGTTTTTTGAGTCACTGATTGATTATAAACACATGAACACACCTTCAAAGGAAAAAGAACTATTTACAACAACATCTTGACATGTAACAAACATTTTTCATCACTGTGAATTATTCAAAGTTGACAGGAAACTGAGATTAAAGACTCAATTTCTCAACTTACAATTTTTACCTATGTTCAGGTAGCAATGGTTTAGGAAAAAGGGCTGTGCAGGCCTGAAGGGTGGGGTTAACCAGGCTGGATGATGCAATGCAACTAGTGATTTAACAGTTGCCATAACTGGAGTTTCTCTGTAATCTTCTGGTGTAGGACAATGTATCTGATTCTGAAGTCTTTATAATTTTTATTTATTTATCAGTGTGTCCTTGTCCTGCAGGTTAGTCAATACACATTTGCAATGTGCAGCTACAGAGAGAAGAAAGCTGAGCCTCAGGAGCTGATGCAGCTGGAGGGCTACACAGTGGACTACTGCGACCCTCAGCCAGGTACACATGAACATTTATGTCCACAAGTGTCATATTTGGACTTGACAAGCAGACACTGAGCTTTTGTTTGAGTGTCATCCAAATTCGGAGGACCTGTTGATTTGTGTATGTAAACGAAGCATGAATGAGCCTTTAGTTTAATATGTTTTTTTTTGTCACTAAGCTCAACTGATCGTTTGTTTTTCTAAGAATATATTCAGTCATCTAATTTTCCTTTCATGACACCTTCATTCACTCTGTATTCTCATCAGCATCATGAGATAATCACCTGAAATTAAGAGCTCTTAAATAACTTATTTTTGTTGTTGTTGTTTTTTTTTGTTTTTTTCCACTCTATGACCCAGTATGTCCCCATGTCTGACCCTTTTTTTTCAATCTACTGTTAAAAAAAGACACCAAACGCCAAAGTAATTTTAAATAGGGGTGTAAAAACTTAAAGAACACTAAAAATGTGGGCTAATTCTGCTGATTATCTTATTTATCTATTCATTCCATGTTTATTCTTCCTCCTCATCCGTAGGTCTGCAGGGTGGTCGGGTTTTCTTTAACGCTGTGAAAGAAGGTGACCTGGTGATGTTTGCCTGTGATGACGAGCAGGACCGAGTGCTGTGGGTTCAGGCTATGTACCGAGCCACCGGACAGTCCTACAAACCCATCCCCCCTCTGCAGAACAAAACCATAAATTGCAAAGGAGAACAAAAGCCAGCGTCACCCATCAGTAGGTTTCAGTGACGATTCAGACTTGAAACAGCAGATTAGAAAAAAGATGTCGGGTATGATTTAGTAAGATTAGGACAGACTTTGTGTTGATAAGTAACTCTGAGTGGTTCTTGAGAATCTTGCTTTTTTTCTGTTATCTTTTGCTTTCCAGTGGTAAACACAGAAGTGATGTTCTCTTATATTTCTGGCAGTTGTTCAACCTTCTATAGACATGTTTGAACAATCCTTGATTTTTCTCTGCCTGAACTCAGGCTTCAGGTCTGTAACTCCTTCAGATATTTCACACCGGCAGGGCTCGGTGCCAGTGTTGAGTTCCTAAACCTAACTTTGACCTGACCAGTGCATTAAGACATTCAGACCAGCACATTCACACACACACAGCAGCACTTTCCAACAGTTTGTAAACTTCTTCAACATAGAAGATTAAGAGATTCGTGCAGGTCCTATACTCATCTTCCTCTGGAAAATTAGACCTCAGCGTAGGACGTCTCATCTTCTCCTGTTCCCATCCCGTACTTAGCTGGACCCTTTGGTGGAAAGGGGACTTAATCTGATGTAGCGGAGCAACCTGAGACCAGAAGGGCTTTGAGGAGGTGGTCTCATGAAGCTCAAGAAACTAAAAAGAGGGCTCTAAGGCCACAGACTGGAATGCATTTTGTGAGCTTCATAGAGATGACATACAAAACCAAAATGATTGATACTGTCTATATGAACTATGTCTACTTCTCAGTGGCTATATTAACTTTTGTGTGGACACTATCATCTCCATATGGAGAGTGAGATGCTTCCTAATTGTTCCCAATAAGTACTGAATCAACAGCTGAAGATAAAGATCAAAGCCTTTAGGGAGGGAGACAGGGGTTATAAAGGAGTACACAAGAATGGTTAAGAAAAAGATAAGAGAAAGAAAGGAAGTGTTGAGATTAAAAGCTGGAAAACAAGATCGAGCTGAACAGTATGATGGATGTGTGATCAGGAATAGATGAAGGAAATGTTTACCACATTTTTGGTCCTGTTACAAAGAGAGACAGTACAGTACTTCCATTAATTTAAACCATCATTATTCCCGCCATCCCAGTCTGAGCCTCATTACAAAGTATCCATAACACAAGGGCAGCTAACCTGAGGTGGAACATCAGGAGAGTTTCATTGAGATGCTTAGCAATACAAGGAGCAGTATTCCTCATGGAGAAGTTTGTTGTTCAGAGCAACCTGAGGATGGTCTACAAAAAGTAACGCGAGTCCTACAAAGATAATGCAGTTGATTTATTAACCGGGTTCACTGAGGATTGTGTCTGTTAAATGGAAAAAATAGTATGCGGAATGGATTTAGTGCGTTTGTCTTTGACTATGCAATATGGGCGTCTCTGCCAGAAAGTGCAAAATATTGTGATGAGCAGATGCAAATAAATCAACTTAGCACACGTAATGTTATTTACCTAACATGAAACTAATTGCACTGGCTAGTTTTGGGTCAATATTAAGGATGTCTAAAAGGCAGGCATTAACTGGTACAACTTTATGCAAAAATGACTGCAGTTATTGTTGCAAGGAAGGGGCTAGACATCTCAAAGTCGATGGAGAGACCACATCTTTTCTGATCGTGTAAATATTTTTTATTGAAAGAAATGGCTGTGCTGAATTCTATGTTACTATTATATGTTGTTGCTGCTGAGCTCTGGGCCTGCTGGCATTGAGAGCCATCACCACCATCTTCGATCACTCTCTTAAGGGGATTAATGACCATCGTCAGCCCAGACACAGCACTGACAAGCTGCCGAGTGTGCGCTGCAATGTACCCGCTATAGTGCGCACCTTGTGCCTAATAAAAGGTGCCACAGTAGGGATGTTCATTTTAACAATATGCTTTGGACTGAAAGTTTTAATTTATCATTGAAAACTATTGTTTGATCACATACCTTTCTCTAAATCAAATCAAATCAACCTTTATTTTTAAAGCCCTTTTCATACCAAAGCCAATACAAAGTGCTTTACAAGATTGAGAAATTTAAGCACAATTCAATCATTTCAACTGGGGCCCACACCACAGCCGTAAGGCTGCAATGCAGGGCCCCAGCCAACCAGACAAGGGCAAATAACGCAGCAACAACCCCACAGACCGAGCAGGTAAAACCCCCGGCGTGGAGGACAGTCTGTAATTAGTTCTAGCATGTCATACCCAGTATTTCATATTCTGCTCCTCACAGTAAGTGAGCTGCACCAGTTGCTAAATATCGGTCAGAGGCATCTCCTGTGCCGGTCCCCATCTTTAGATTTTTTTTGCATCAGCAATATTTTTATTTGCCTCATCCATTAATATCTATATGTCCATCAGGTGAAATTTAATTTTGTGATCTTCTTGTTCTGCTTTTAAACTCTTGTTTAGAACTTGGAGAAACTTGCGGTGAGATCATGTGGAACCTGTGGTGAGGGGAAGCAACAGTAGTGCCAGTGGCAGCCTGAGCACTCTGGTACACCTGGGAAAGTGATCTGTTGTGAAGCTTGAGTGCATAAATGTAAAAAAAAAGCCATAAGTTCCACTATGAAATCACCCTGTAGAACCCCCCCCCCCCAAAAAAAAACTTGTCTAGTGTTGAGCATTCTTGATCAGACGTAGTCTAAAAAGCAGTTAATTTGATTGAAAAGCAGGGACAGAGTATTGCCGTAGCTTGTATTGCAGTGTCTGCAGCATCTTCTCTTTGTCTTCACTGGGAAATGTGAGAGCATTGTCCCTGCACATCTCCACCGATACTACACATGACCTCTTCAAAACAGTCACAGGTTTCTATGATGTTACCGCCACAAATGTCAAAGGACTTTGTAATGCCACTAATGACACTGGGCTCCCAGAGCCTGCAGATGGCCGCCCTCTCCTTGGTGCGTTCACAGTTGTTTGTCTGGACAAGGTGACAAAAAGATCAATTACTGAAAACTGAATCTGCTCACTGACTGTTATTGCAGAAAACCAGGCAGGTAGCTGAGGGGCTGGTTTTGATTTGTTTGCAAGATGCTGCCTGGTTGCCGGTTGTCACACAAAAATTGCCGTGTGCACACAAAGTAGGAATCAGATCGAAGCAAGTTGAGTGAGCTGGCGGTACTGAGTGAAAAACAGTTAAAGGAGAGGAAGATAAATGTAAGAGGAAAGTAAACAGAAACAAAATGACTATATAACTAACCTTTTATTGTTTGTGACATCCATCTCTCTTTTCTTACACTTTCCCTTCACCACCTTGAGTCTAAATCTACTCTTCATTTCTGGTCATAGAAATTGCAACACATTTTTTTCCTCCTCGCTAATTTATGTTTCTTCTTTTTGGTTTTATTTTTCTGCATTTACATCTTTTCTTTGTTTTAATTATCTTACTTTATTACACACATTCCAGATAGGCATGCCTTTTTTTTGGTAATTGCACTCTTCCTCTCAATTTTTAAATGATTAAATTTTTTTTCTTCATGTAGAAGACATTGTCTGAATTCACACCTCCTGCCAGGCTAGGCAAAGTGAAATGAAGAGCTTCATGCTGAGAAGTGATTATGGCTGTATTTGTGTAATTTGCTGCAGCAGCGTTCCATTCTCACCATTGCTTGTTAGCATTTCATAGAACAGATTGAAGCATCGGTGGCAAGAGGTGCTGACACACTGTTTGCGGGAGGAAATAGGTGTCCCTGAAATAGCTCTTAACTGGGTGCTAAGTGCTGCTCTTTGTGTGTGAATGTAATGTGCTTGACAGAAAGTCATTCACGGTAATAACTATCGTTGCTGTGAACTTGTGTTTTCGCCTCCACTCGCCCTGCAGGCGTGTTTTCATGAAAATGCAATGTGAAGGTTAAATAATAGTAATGACTACATGTATGCACACAGTCAACAATTCATGCACATAATAGACTGGTTTCACATTTTTATGGAAATGGCTGCTTTTTCAAACACAAATATGATTTTCTTTAATAGGGACAGCATGTTTCCATTATTTATGGTGCAGGGCTGATTTAAACTTTTTCTTTTTAGAAATAAGCAGCCAAGAGATTTTATCGACTGTCATGTAGCATATCATGAAACTATTTACACAGGAAATTTATGTCAGAAACGCTCAGGTAATGCTGTGTGCATGGATTAACTGGTACTTTGGTCTAACAGCTGGTATCTAACAGTTTTCTTTTATGTGGTTTATTGATGAAGTGCAAAGACTTGTGTCTTTATGTGTATATGATATGTGTATATTTATATATATATACATATATATATAAATATATTAGGGCTGCAACTAATGACTATCCTGATGGTCGATTAGTCGCCGACTATTAAAACGACTAGTCGACCAATCGGATTATGTATCTCATGATTATTATATATGGATCTTATTTCACTTTCAGATTTGAAATCTTGCATGAGGTTAAGTAAGTCCGACGTGCCTCCTCTTTAAATGTTCGAGCATTGCAGACGTACTTCCGTGGTACACAAGGTCCTTTTTACAAATCTCACATGTATTTAATTTATTTTGTAAGTTTAACGTGAAGTTATCCCAGACTTTAAACGTTCTCCGCCGCCGTTTTCCTCCCTGGTCTGCCACCATATTTTCACCTGGCGGACTTTACTGCGCATGTGCAACTCTCAGCAGAGATTTAAAAAAAAAAAAAAAAAGACAATGTCTCACTCTGTAGTTTTTTTTCCCTTCTTTGCACATGTGCATTGTCCAACTCTCAGCAGAGATAGGATTAGAAGACGATGTCTCACTCTGTAGTTTTTCCTGGTCAGTGCTCCTCCCTGGCCACCCATCAGAACTTTTCTAGACCCGCCCCTGCATAGGTGAAAACATAAACCCTGCCTACCACCAGCTAGCTACTGTGTTAGAGACGTTACTGCCAACAACAATACTTCTGGGTAAATATGTGACGAAGTGAACCATGAACTGCCAGTTTCCTCCTCAGCTGAATGATAAAGAAATGCAACAAGAGAGAGAAGCCGATCAGCTGATCAACAACAGCCGTCATGATTCTCGAAACAACTTGAGAGGGGAGGGAAGAAGCAGCTGTGCTCCATAAACATGGAGACTACCAGAGAGCCACTAGAGCAGACACGCTGGTGCGAAACGCAGGATAAGTTTAAAAAGGAATGTGGGAAAAGTGCAGGTGGGGCTCATCTTTACCATCTTGTCTCTCCACGTCTCGCCATCATAACAGAGAAATGGTGGATGTATGGTCTTGTCATGCCACACATGCGTTATAAAAATAAATAAAATATAATAGTTACATGTTATTTTATATATATGTATATATTTATACATATGTATATATGACATCTCCCAAGACAAAAGGAAGCTGACTTTTAGAAACAAAGAAGGGAAACTGAAATTAAATGATTCCTTCTGATTCTATGCAGAAAACCAGGCCTTCAAGTTGGCTTTACTCCTTTGTTAAAAGCTTTGAGCTGCTGGGCTTCATGATGGTTTCACCTTTGAGGTTAAAACTCTTTAGAAAGAGATCAATTTTTAAGTAAAAATGTCTTAAAGAAAATGAAAACTCATTGATATAGTCTAGATTTTAAAGGAGCCACAACAAAACTCTCCAAACACGTAGAAATCATTGCAGGCATCAGGGATGTTTCAGTCTGAACTAAAGTCCACTTTTATCTCCCAGATACAACTTCCATTGTCATATGAACAGGCAGGCCACGACTGGCTCCTGAAGGTGTTTTTAGAGATGTTTACACCTGTCATTTGTGTTGTTGAAAAAGAAGGTGGTCAGCTTGACAGCGAGAATGATACTGAGGAACAACATCAAAACTGTTGATTCTGCTTAACCTCCCGGTGTCTGCAGCTGGGAATGCATGTTTGTATGCTCCTTTCAAACTTTTCCTCCAGTTGAGTCAGTCAGAGATGCCTTGCACAGCTAGATGGACGCTGATGGACTTGTCTGTGTGCATCTTCATCTCTACTTGCCCTGACATTACCAGCAGCTCTCCGCTCCGACAGGCAGATCATGTCATGTCTCTTAGCTCTGTGCAAGTGAATCTAAAACACTCTGTCCTCCTTCACCTCCTTCTTGTCTGCATCAATAACCTGCCATCAGTGGCTACCACCACCTTTCAGAGTAGGATGTCACATAGATGTGACTGTTGCAGTGATGATGCCAATAGAGCCCAGACAAGATGGATATGGAGAAATCAAGCGTAGAAAACCACCCCTCCATCCCACCTCATCACACACACATAATCCTCAATCACGCATATGGTGTAAATATGATGGCAAGTTAGACAAATAACAAATACATTTTAGTACATTCATTTTCTATATTGCTTATATAAGAAGTGTTGTGGGGAGACTGGAGCCTATCCCAGCAATTAGCAAGTGAGATGCAGAGTACACCCTGGAAAGTGGAAAGGTCACCAGTTTATTGTAGGGCCAACACAGAGACACAAACAACCACTCAGGCTCATACATGCTCCTCTCTGGGTATGAATTCAGGCTTTCCCCGTATCACAATTGGAAAGTGGTCTAGAGGTACAGACCAGACTGCCTTTTTTCCAACAGAAGCTATTTGTTCCAGTGCAGAAGGCTGACGGACAGAGCCCCCTCGGTTGTTAAGGAAACTCTGAAGAAACCTGAAGTATTCATTCTGTGGAACACTATACTTTTCACTCATCCAATTAAATTAAATTTGGCTCCCCCTATAGACCAAATCATGGCCTATGCCCTGCACTTGCATTTATTGACATCGGAAAAAGACCTGAAAGGAAAATAAAGAAAATTCCGCTTTTCTTAGTCTTAGAAAAACTGCAAATTTCCAAGACTTTAGCATAAACTGATCAAATATTTCAATGACAGGAATTTATTTTAATATTTGTTTGAAATGGGACATTGATCCATGAAAAGATGATGGTAAGGTTACAGCCTATCAGAATCCGGTTTATTGCCAAGTAGGACAAGGAATTTGTTTTGGTGCGTGGGTGCCAAGAAGAATAAGAAAAAACAATTTGCACCAACACACCGAGGCAGCCATCTGCGGCGCCATCATAACCCTTAATCATTTTTAAGTTTCACTCTCAGATAATTTACATAACAGAGATGCAGTAGTGTTATCTCTTGCACTAAAATGATGAAATGTTTGGAGTATGTAGAAAAGTCATTTTCTGTATTTTCTGGACATTTTCAGGCCCAAGAAAGACCAAATAAAAGATTGGCGTATTTCAAAATGAGTCTAAAACGCATCGTTTAAAGTTGTTTTTTAATTAATCTGTATGAAGTAATTTGTCCCTAATCAAATATAATGCGATGAAAGGCTGAATTATTTTCAGTTACTTTTTTATTGTGCACAGTTGATTGTTTGTTTGACTTTAAAGGAAAATTAAATGACACAAACAAAAATGAATTATACGTGGTTATATCCACCCAGACTATACTAATTTGTGTGTTATGTTTATTATTAATTTATAATCATGTATTTCTGTTTGCTTTGGCCACAACTTTTATTTGAAGACGAACTAATCTGTCATATTGAACCAGTGAGAAGCAGAAAGCTTTGCCTCCGGAGCTCCACGCTTGTGAGAAAGTGCACCACAAATACAGGATAAGGAAGCTGCAGACAGCCTGGACCATGTGGACCATCTGTGTCAGGAGCACTGACATTCATCCATGTTTTCAGCCACACACGCTTATTCGCACACATCCGCCTACCCCACCCACCCCCCCAAGCACACGCACACACCCAACAGATAATAGCTGAAAGTTGGACTTGACAGGAATCAACATCAATTCTCTGCCGTCTGTCCCCCAATCAATACTTCCCCTCCTTTCTCCTCCTCTTATTATCAGCTTTAATCTATATCTCTTTGTCTAGTTTTCTTTAGAGGCGCCTCCTTCACTCCCTGTCTTTTCTGAAACTTACATTAAGGACAACCCCACGCTTTGGAGGTAACGAATATAAAATGACCTACATCGGAATTAGACGGGTTGAAAACAGGCCACACGAGCCGAAGGGCAGTCTGAGACAGAGATGTGGGAGAGTTAGAAGAAAAGACGAGAATAAAAGGAAAGGAGCTTTGATTGGAAGTTGATTGTGAAGATTTCACTTTTGCTGTCTTTTTTTTCTCTTTTGGACAAAAAAGCACAAAGGAAAACTTGGAGGGGAGGAGGTGATGGGAGGAGGTGGGGTGGGGTTACACTGAATCTGAGAGTCCTTGTGGGCTTCTCTGTGTCCAAACAAAAAACAAAATGGCAGCGTTAATAAAAAGCAATCACTAATGCTCGTCTCAGGCGTGAGGCCGCAGGCGTCACAGGCGTGGAGACAGCGCCGGCATTCTTCAGCGAGCCACGGTCTTTTGTGGAGCCATGTGTCATCCTCACAAACTTCCCATTCCAAAATGTACTCCCACAATGAAGGCAGAGTGGAGAGTGTTAGGCTTTTTATTTAGCAGGGCCATTAACAAGAGGGCCTGAAAGGACTGGAAATGAACCCAGGTTTGCTCAGGCTCGGATGCCTTGTGTCTCTTCTGCGTTCCTTTTTCTTTTTTTTTTATTTCCCCCTTTTCTGTTGATTCTACTGTTGCTGACCCCAAAGTCTTATTATTGTCTGCAGCTCCAGGGCTGGAAAAAGTGGTCTTAGTATTCAGCTCTATGTTGTAAAAATACTTGGTTAGTAACATTGCAATAGGACTAAAAGGGAAATACTACTGATGTTTATTCATGTGTATGAACTGACAGGACTTATGTTTGTCTGAATACATTATCAAATATGATATTGGACTTTGTTTAAACTTATTATTATAAAGGAGGTTATTTAATTTATTTATTATTATATCAAGGTAGCAGCATGCAAGTAGGGCTGCAACTAATGACTATTCTGATGGTCGATTTGTCATCGACTATTAAAATCGACCAATCGGATTATGTATCTCATAATTATTAAACGGTTCGTATTTCACTTTCAGCTTTTAAATCTTGCATCTAAGTCCGACCTGCCTCCTCTTTAAATGTTCGAGCGTTGCAGACGTACTTCTGCGGTACACAAGGTCCGGTTTACAAATCTTGCGTGTATTTGATTTATTTTGTAAGCTTAATGTGAAGTTATCTCATACTTTTGACGTCTTCTGCCACCATTTTCTTCCCTGGTCGTCCCCCGTATTTTCCCCTGGAAGACTTTATTGTGCATGTGCAGCTCTCAGCAGAGATAGGAAAAGAAGACGATGTCTCACTCTGTAGTTTTTGTTTTCTTTGCACATGCAGTTTTTTTTTGTTTGTTTTTTGCCGACAATAGTCAACAGGTAAATTCGTTGTTGACAATTGTTATTGTCGACTATAGTCAACAACGTCAACTAATCGTTGCAGCCCTATTTGTAAACTTAGCACAAAAATGAAGGAAATTGGTGTTTGATAGAATATGTCTTTCTTGATACCAATGCTTTTTGGCAAAAAATCAGAGACTGTTGGAAAACCCATTTATTTCCCTTTTAAATGGAGCCACATTTGTAAGGAAAATGCATTTGTGGAATGAGCAGCATAGCTGAGTTTGTGGGCTGTGCCCTTCAAAAGCTTGCCAGATCTTCTCTGCCATTGCCAAACAGCTTAGATTATCTGTGCCAGGGACACTGAACCGTAAGCTCTGAGTTTTCATCCAGATTATGTACTGAGGGAATTCCCCTCTGTTTTTTTAGGTGTTTGTTTCTCTCTGCCGATGCTGCCTGTGACATCATTGCTTTAATCATTTCCAGTTTATAAACTCAACACCCCAACACGTTCATCCATCTGTCTGTCCGTCCATTCATTCATTCAATCATTTATTTATTTATTCATTTATTCATTCATTTTTTGCCTCTTATATCTAAGGTCAGGTCGCTGACATTGCACATACATACAGCTCCGTAGCCCATCCTAAACTAGAAAAAGTAGACCGTATTCAGGTCCTTCTTATCTCCACCTACGCATAAATTTTTGTAGAGAAAATCTTTGACTACAAAATCATTGAGGAGATGGCCTGGGGAGGCTCAAGAAACTGTGAAGGGATGTTTTAAAGAATTGAAAAGAACTTTGGTGATGACATGACTGTAAAAGCTTCTGTTTGGACACTGTCCTCCTTACATGAGCAGTGATGTGATGTCCCAATAAACCCTGAATCCTCACTGAACTGAAAAAGCTGCTGAACATTAGGAACAAAGCCTTGAGACAGGGAGGAGGGAAGTTCTTTGGGATAGTACAGCCAAAAAAGAAAAGTTGTGATACCAAGGTAGTGTACGAAAAGAAAAAAACAGGGACACAAGCTCCAGAACACTTTGTAGTATGAAAACTTTCTTCCAACTAAGGAGAATCAGATGTCAGGCTAGTAGAGTAGAGGATGCTATAGCCCCAGCCTGATGTCGTGGTTTTGCTGTCTGCTGAGGGAAAACCCCAGAAAATGCAGCCAGTGGGTTAGGACTGATAACGTTTTCATACATGCATGGAAAAGTATCAAATATAGCTGTCCAAAATAGTCAGTTTTGGTCATAGCGGTCTTGCGGTTAAGCGATATGACGGCTATTATCATATAACACCGAAACCACGCCTCTCTCAACTGGTTCATGTTCAAACACTCATCTATCCATGTACTCAGAGGGGTTGTTTAAAAGAAGTGTGATTTAATGTAACTTCACACCTGTAGTCTTTCTTCAGCTGTTCAAAAGAAATGAGGTGATGATGAAGTCCTTCGTTTAAAGGTCCATCACACATTTAATCCCTCTTCTATGCCACAATTGAAAGGATGAGTCCGAAAGAGACTGGGGCAGAATTGGTGTTTGCTAGAATAGGGGACGAGACAAGAGCTTGCTTGCGCTTAAAGTGACTTCTACACTGTGACCATACCTTTAAGCAGCCAGAAATTAATGGCTTGTTTGTTCAATGATGTTTACTTGGTGGTAGTGGGGAACAAATTAAAGAGCGAAGGGAAACGGGATTACTTAAATATTATGCCACTGTGAATACAGAACGGAGACTCCTCTGATACATCAGAGACCCAGAACATCAGTACGCGGTCGGCCAATAATGATGCAGAAAACTGGGTAGAGATGGCTTGCTTCTCCTCTTTCTGAGTCTCCAGTGATTTTTATACAGATCAGCCTGCTCTGTTATGTGAAGAAGTCCAGAAATCCCAGGTGGATACCTCCACAAACATCTGAATTTATAACTGCCTAACTAACAGACCACAGTTTGTGAGGCTGAAAGGTTGTGTGTCTGAGATGGTGGGGAGCAGCACAGAAGCACCACAAGGGACTGTACTCTCATAATTTCTCCTCACACTGAACACCTCTGACTTCCAGTACTTGACTGCAGGAGACAGACAGGCTAGCGGTGGAGGCAGAGGAGGCCTCCGTATGTTCTGATGTGGCGGTAAGACGAGGCCGTGTGAAGGTCCATGACTGAGCTGCAGGGTGACGGAGTGGAGGTGTGTCCACTAGCTGTGGGCTAGTGGAGGGTGTGTAGTCTTATCAGATCTAATTAAAAGAGATGATTGTGAATTTTATGAAGAACTGGGTCATGTAAAGTTTCCATCCTTGTTTGGTAAGAGGCTCCTTTAGATCTGTTGTTACACAACGGTGGTTCTTTTGACAGCAATAGTTATTTATTATGTGTTATACACCTGCCTTTAAAACCCACTGATCACCATTACTGATTCTTTATGCTGTCAAGGATAATTTCCCTTTTTGGAATTAACAAAGTATGATTGTATTATGTGAATGAAGCATTCATGGAAGAGATCAACTGAATTTTCTTACTTTGTTACCAGGATATCTTTGTACTTGGCCGCATTCATCTTTCCGTCAACTGCTACCAGTCATCCTGTCCCTGCAGCTGAAAAACATGCCCATAGCATGATGCTGCTACCACCATGTTTCAGTGTTGGGATTGTATTGAGCAGGTCATGAGCAGTGCCTGTTTACTCCACACATACCGCTTAGAATTAATGCAAAATAGTTCAGTCTTGGTGTCATTAGACCAGAGAATCTTATTTGTGATAGTCTGGGAATCCTTCATGTGTTTTAGGCAAACTCTATGCAGGCTTTCATATGTCTTGCACTGAGGAGAGGCTTCCGTCGGGCCGCTCTGCCATGAAGCTTCGACTGGTGGAGGGCTGCAGTGACAGTTGACTTTGTGGAACTTTCTCCCATCTCCCTACTGCATCTCAGGAGCTCAGCCACAGTGATCTTTGGTTTCTTCTTTACCTCTCTCACCAAGGCTCTTCTCCCAAGATTGTTCAGTTTGGCTGGACGGCCAGGTCTAGGAAGAGTTCTGGTCGTCCCAAACTTCTTTCATTTAAGGATTATGGAGGGCACTGTGCTCTTAGGAACCTTGAGTGCTGCAGAAATTCTTTTGTAACCTTGGCCAGATCTGTGCCTTGCAACAATTCTGTTTCTGAGTTCCTTGGGCAGTTCCTTTAACCTCATGATTCTCTTTTGCTCTGACATGCACTGTGAGCTGTAAGGTCTTACATAGACAGGTGTGTGCCTTTCCTAATCACGTCCAGTCAGTTTAATTAAACACAGTTGGACAATGAAGGAGTAGAATCATCTCAAGGAGGATCAGAAGAAATGGACAGCATGTGAGTTAAATATCAGGGTCACAGCAAAGGGTCTGAATACCTATGACCATGTGATATTTCAGTTTTTCTTTTTTTAATAAATCAATAATGAAATTAATAAAAACCAAATTTTATATATTTCTGTTTTTTTCTGTCAAGATGGGGTGCTAAGTGTACATAAATAAAAATTAAAATAAACTTTTTTGATTTTAGCAAACGGCTGCAATAAAACAAAGAATGAAGAACTTAAAGGGGTTTGAATAATTTCCCTACCCACTGTACTTGAAAAATGAGTCTTGGGATGTGTATTAACACCTTACGATGCAGACGTACCGGTCCCGGTACACGACTACTAATCAACAACATTGCAGCCATGTGTGCAAGCCCCTCCGTCATGAATGCCCACAATATACACATCAAATGA
>JBAFTA010000011.1:3203582-3230562 GCA_036919975.1 Melanotaenia parkinsoni | reverse complement strand
CTTACAGTGATTCTGATTGCTGTGGGTGAAACTAGAGAGTGTTACCTTTACAAAGAGCCCAAGCCTGTACTTACAATTTCAGAGGGTTCAATAACAGCAGTAATTCTAATTTGGAGGTCATATTACAGGCGTTTTTGCCCGCTTGATAAGGGGGTTAAAACATGTTTTGGACATATTAGACACAATCACTGGTAATTAGTTTAAACTCTTGATTTTAAGTGCATGCTCACAGGTATTCAGTAGAAATCTAAAGAGGGAAAGATCGTCTGTTGCGGCTCTTCAGAGGTTAGTCTTTATCTGATGCTTTTTAGGAGGTATGCTTATCTCTTGTTAAAAAATTAGATCAAAAAAATTAACTAAATACTAAATAGTCAAAAGTTTTTGAGTCCTGTACTTGATGCTTCTTTGCCAATTTTGTCACTGTGGGTTGTGAGCAGGTAATTTCAGTTGCATCTGAGGCTGTCAAACCTAAGCAATTGTGTTACTTGTGTTTCATGTAGGATCTGGTTAAATCTGTCCTCTACAAGATAAGTCTCTGTGAATGAAAGAAGCAGTAACTTGGTATAAATCTGTAAGTATCTGCTCTAATATTGATGGCAATTTTTTCCTGTTAAGTGTTTTTTCTCCTGAGTTGTTTGCAGTACAGATGATCTATGCACATGCCAAAATGCAGTAATCCTAATACGTAGCATACGAAAATGACGTGGAGAAACTCCTCTTAAAGCCTCTACTGGGCAATGCCATCCAAACAAAACACAATTAAAACAATAATAACTTCACAGAGTGATAAAATATGTTTTACTTTTGATGCGCTAAAATATACTTCTTCACTTTGACGTTTGTATTTACTTCATTCTGGATCTGTATTGGTGTTCCTAAGGGGATCTTTGGTACTAGCCCTCGTTTCTCCCCAAACGTTCTACGAAAGCCCCTCGCCGCTGAGAAATGTTAATCAGGAGATAACATAACAATTATTTAATATTAAAACAAATTAGCATATTTAGCATAGCATAATTAGACACATTTTTAAAACAGCTAACTCTTCCTGCATGTTTCTACCGTAAGGTCATCAAACCTGTTGACCTGAAAGTTGCCCTGTGAATACGAATGCAACTAGAAAATAAAAAATCAATTATTTGTTTTCAACCAGTTGAAAACAAATAATTGATTGAAATGGCTTCTTGTAACCACCTGTTCTGCCTTGCGATGAGGGTTTTCTGACTTCTTTAAGGAAAAGCTTGAGGATGATGTCTTCTCGGATGCGGAAACTCTCACACCTGCTGCTTGTAGGGGTATTATTTTACAGATCATATTTGGGTCATACATGGTTATTTCAGCTGAAGGGAAATTTGGAGGATTGGTTGTTAGACAAACGGGGGTATCAATAATAGGTGAGTGATCATACAATGAATCAGAGGCCAACACAGCCTGCAGAAAACAGGTAACTTCAAGTTTTTTAGCCCCCTGGGAGGGAGTGGTCTACTAAACCGAGGTCTGATGAGGAAATGCTACTGCTGGTGTTGAGCAAAGATTTAATTGGCTTGTTTCCAAGGGTACTTTCTGTAAAAAATAAAAAATTTTATTTCTGATGTGAGAAGGGTAAATGCTCCGTCTAGGTGCTGTGAACATAGAGCTTGCTTCATGTGGTGAGTTATCTGTCAGGCTGTTTTTCCCCTCTTAACCTTTAGTGTTTTCCTCACATGTCGTCTTTGTTAATGAATGTTTAGTGTCGGCTCAGAGTCCTGACAGCTTCACAGAGGATCTTTAGCCAAATGAGGTGGGAACCATTAACCACAGCACTGAGAGCTGACACTGCATGTCGGGTGTTTGTGTATGTGAGCTCACAGAGAGGTGTGAATGATTGTGAATCTGAATTTCACTTTGCAGTCGTGGTTAAGTTGATGGGTTCATAAGAAGATGCTCTGCAGTCAGGCTTCTATGTGCTTAAATTCAACATTAATTTGACACTTATTTTAAACATGCAGCAGTTTATAGCTGGGACAGTTGTTCTTGAAGAAAAAAAACCCTTCATGCAACTTTTAAAGGTTTCAAACTATCCTAATCTTGTATTCCTGCACTTAACCTGAAAGCCAGTCTTGACAAAGCACCCGAGCTGCTGTTCTTATGTGGTGGCCTCTATTTTGACAGATCTTCAAGCTTTATATAAATTAAGGAGAAGCTAACTTGTACAGCAGCATGTCTTCCTAACCAGTCATGAATACTTTTGTAAATTAATCATCCACAATAAGCGAATAGTTACGTTTTTCTTACATTCTTAACATGCAAACAACTCTTGTCCTCCCTGTCTGTTTCCTGTACAGGTCTGGATCCAACTCAGCGTCAGGGAGTGGAGGAGTTCATCTCTGCAGCTCCAAGCCACTTCGACCACACCGCCCTGTTCACTATTTTACAGAAACTTACTCTACAGCACCGCATGAATGACTCTTTCTCCTGCCTGGTATGTCAGTACGAACACGTCCTCCTAACAAAGTAATCCGTCCATCTGTCTATCTTTTTTTGGGGATTTTTTTATTCATTTTTTTTCTTCATGTGTGTCACTTTTTCTTTGGTTAGATGAATTCAGAATGTGGCTTATTTCATGACATGTAGAGCTGAATTAATTTATTGATCAGTCTATCATAAAACTGACAGAAGATTGTCCAACCATCCTGATGAGGGATTAATCCTTCGTCCACTCTGCCCTTGGCTATTTTCTTTTCCTCTCTTTTTGAGTCAAATAAAACACCTTCTGAAGTTGTGAGGTCAAAACGAACAACTCTGGTATGTTAGAATGAGGAAAAACGTAAAAAATGTTAAGCAAAAATAGGTCTGTGATCCCATCATCTGGTGGGGGTTTGCAATGTTACCGCTAAACTCTTCTACTACCCAATAAAAGGTCTGAGTTAGAGAGTTTTGGAAATGATAACAACAATAAAATTCAGCATGTCAGGGCTGCATCAGTTTTAGTCGCAGTAGTTTCAAACAACCTCCAAATTAATCGATGATCTTCAGGAATGGTGACAGGTTGTATTGTTGTAGCGGATGCAGACACCTTACAGGGTGCAAAGGATCATTTCAACTTCAAAACAGTTAAAACCAAAGTTAAAGATATTATTAAATGTGAATATTTGACAACGTCTTTATCATATATGTGGTTAAACTCTGTGTCTTCGGGTTTCAATCTGATCCTTGTAGAAAATAAGGCAACGTGTTAAATTTGGCAGTTTTTTATATATATTTGAAAGACAGTTTCATTGTTGTCGTACTATAATCCAATTAAAACAAATCCATCATATGATCTGCATTCGTCTAGTTTAGAATAACTGTGTTCATATAAAATGAATTGCCAGCTTGATAAAGAAACTTAAACCGTCAGACATGAAAGGGACAGAAACGATCTCACTCTGAGTGTGAGTGTGTGTGTTAAGCCCTGGGGGCTCTCTCACACTGATTGAGGGGGTAAACGTTCTAATCAATACGTTCCAAATAGGAAAATAACCCTTACGGACGACTGCTGGGCCGTCTGAAAGGAGGAGTTAGATGGAGGAGGGGGAGGAAACCTAAATAAGTGTGTGGATGGGGGGATGAAAATAGGGCTTTTGTGTTATGTTCAACTTAGCAAAACATGATGACCCCCCCCCCCCCAAACTTTGCAGATGTGATGCACATTAACTCTAATGTGTCTCTCATCTTGAAATTAAAGGACAAAAAACTTGAGTGGGTTAATGTAAACAGGCAGCACAGATTAACCTGATGAATCAGAAAGTGTCCCACATTCCTTCTGCCTTTCATCTGTTGTGTAGGAGCAGGAGTATGTGTCAGTATCTAGTAGTTATAACTAGTAATGTGGAATTACCACCAAATATTAACATACAGGTGGAAGATAAGTCTCTTATTTGTGGCACACTTTGCTTGCACAGATGAGAGGAACTGATTCTGAAGTCAACTTCATTCTCCAATATATACAAAAAGATTTTCTTTTACAAAAGAATCACATGACACCCTGCAAACTCTTTTTTTTATGTAAAACTATTTTTCACTATCAGGTTATGAGTGAAGGGGAAGTGTCGGGATGTAAGAACACATGATGGAAAATAGATATTCAGCTGGATCTTTTGTAATTGCCACCTTATAAAATTGAGTTTCATGCTTTACAGCGTGTTATCTTTACATTTAGACGCTGTTGTTTTGTTCTGTTTAAATGTTAAAGTTGGCACCATGAGTGTGAAGTACAGCACAGGGAGAGACGCCGCTAACACTGTTTGAATTAATCCACCATATACTCTCATTTTAGGTTCTAATTGTGAAAGTAAACAGTTAAAATTAATTCCATATTATTCATATTATGCTCTATATTATCACGTATAATGTGGATGTTTATTTTATTTGGAACAACTTGAATCTTTTAATTATATTTCCATGAAATTAAGTCAGAGTAATTGAGATTCTAAAAACCAAAAGATTTGAGTGTCGCGTTGAACGAAGTCGACTGAACCTGGATAAACTTAATTCAGTCACTTTTTACAAATTGAATAAAATCATTGAAGTAGGTTTAACTGTTCTTTTTTACAGTGTGATTCTGTACAGTTTTCATCTATTATTAATGATGTTATCCAAACGTGGGGTGTGTAACTTTTGTGAAGTCAGACCTGATTGAGCTCAGTGAGAAAGTTTGAATTGGATGTTTTTTGTTGGCTTTTTTTGTGATTTGTTTTGAAGGGGACTGATTGTGTTAAACCCATATCGACCCCTGGCTCACGAATCAGATTGAAAGAGCATCCTGGCAGAATTTGTTATATTGAATCCGTACCTACTGAACTGATTTAGGATTTGTTGCCAAGGATGGAAACTGGACAGATCATACGTCACAATCAAATTTCATCTGTAGATCTCTTCCTTTTTTTATTTCAGCATAACATTGAAATTGAAAAGAAGCTGGTCTTTAATTCCTTTGTTAAATGAAGGATATTTTGCGTTTTTGGGCTTGTCCTCCAAAAACATCAGAACGATGAGAAGCTCCCCAGACTGACATCTGGGCCTCTTTCATTTCTCTACCTGCCTCACAGGACTCCTTCCAGCAGTGCAATTAGACCCGTCTATTCACACCGCCCATCCAGCTCTTCTCTTCTCAGCCTTTTGTGGAACCTGAAGGCTTTTGTGTTTCAACCTGAGCCCCTTTTCACCAAATACTCTGAGAAAAGGCCAGTGCCGAGGCGTGGGGGACATCTGCTGAGAAGTGGCTCGGATTCATGTCATGGCCTGGGTCGAATTCCATTCACAAAACAGTTGAACCAACCAACGACATCAGTGGTCAGGAAGAGATTTAGTCTGTAGTTGGAGCACACTGCTGTTGGTAGGCCATTAAAACTGTGTGGGGTTTACATAGAATGAAATATTAGGATTAACTGGATTGTTTATTTTAGTGATCTAAATAATTGTGTCTGATCTTTGAAGCTCTTGTGTTTCAGCTCAGCTTGAATAAACTATCAAGTTTCTTCTTCTAAATGTTATATTAAATGTTTCTCTTAAATCGAGAAGTTAAGATCATTACTAGAAGTTGATGACTTTGACCATCAGCAGCTTGCACCATCCCAGGACCCCCAACCCCCCCACCATCTTAAACCTCTAATCGGTGAAGAAGAGGGAAATGGGGTCATTGAGAATGACCGCTGAAGTGGACAATGTCTGAAGACCAATATTTACCTTCAATTCTCAAGACCTACTTAATGTTCCCGTCAGCTTTCATGTTTAAAACCTGGAGACCTCTTTGTCCTCCGTCCTCACCTGTAGTTCTAACAGATGAGAACACAGGTGTTCCTCCCCCTCCTTTCAGAGCCCTCAGCATCCTTATGCCAGGATAACTTCCTGTGGGTTGTCTCACATAAAAGAATGATGTAATTACGCAGGATGATGCATGCGCACGGCTCCAACTCCCACTTGCTTAAATCTGGAGACTCCCGGTGATTTACTGACATTTGTGCTAATTAGAGAAATCTGCAGGACCATTGACGAGGAGAGATGACAGCTGATTGCTCAAAGATTCAAATAAATTTACCAATATGTTTGACACACACATTTCTAATAATGACATCGTTTCTACGAGCGTTAATCATCTGACAGGTATTCTGCTGCTGGTGCTGATGATCAGCCAGCTTTGCTAGGGGAAATTTTCTTCTCCAACTCCCAATGATGGAGAAGAAATCCAAACCAACACTCATTAAATTCATGAAAAGGAATTTAAATCAAATAGGGAAACAAAAAACTTTTTAATAATAATACTATTATTCTAAATAAATATTCATTCATTTTGTTGTTTAATTTTCTCTTCATCTTTATTTTATTTATTGTATTATTATTATTATTATCATTAATTTCTCTATTGCTTGCTATTATTATTTATTTACATATATTTTATTTTGAATTGTTGGCATCTTTATTTATTTTTGTGTTTATTTGAAATTTTTAGTTATTTGTTTTAAATTATTAGCATAATTATTTATGTGTTTTTAAAAAAGTTATTTAGACGTTTATTTCAAATTATTTATCAATATTTAAGTATTAATTCAAAATTATTATTTATCTATTCAATATATATGTATTTATTTCAAATCATTTTTCGTATTTATTTAGATATTTATGATGATTTATTGTTATTATGATTAATTCATGTATTTGTTTTCAGGTATTTTCTATCATCATAATTTTTTTTATTTTATTGGTGGGTTTCCCACTTTTTATAATTACTTATTAAAAACAAAAAACACAAATCAGTTTACGATAATACAGAGTCTTCTCTCACTGTGTCAGGTATACATTATCTAGAAGATACAGTAACCATGGCAACAGAACGACTGCTTTATGCTACCTTCACAACACGACTGGTGGCACTACTCACACTTATAAATTTAAAATGCATCAGCGACAGAGCAGCTCCAGACACGATCAGTTCTTCTGCCGTCAGTCTCAGGAGTTGTGGTCAGTTTTTAAGGAAATCAAGTGCAGGGTGTTCTCGTTGTTCAGACAAACTGGGAACACGCATCGTCTGTCACGTTTTGGTTATACAGTATGCAAAAAATAAATTAAATCAAAGAAATCTTCTTCACAAACTTTGCCAGTTTTTTGTGATAAGAAAATTGGGCCAAAAGTGGCTTCATGGACCAGAAAAACGGAAAAGAAAGGAAAGGATTCCTTTGTGTTTTATTCTTATCTTGCTGTGTGTAGTCAGGTGATGAGACGCGACAGGTTGCAGCTTAAGAGCTGCCATACTGATTTGACTTTTCCTTCATCGGGGCCGTGGACGGCGGCTGATGGAGATCGAGCAAGTCAGTCTGCTCGTTAGCAGCTAATTGAGCGGTCTGTGCCAAGACTGGAGTGCGCCATCTGTTTGTCACGGAGGAACATCTTGTCGCTTCACGCCCGTCGACAAGCCCCTCTCTCTTTTTCTCTGCAGTGGGATATTAATAGCTCAAGCCCACAGATGTAGAGAAAAATGAAGAAAGAAACTGGAGAAGATAACAATGAAAGTCAAGACTGTGATGGGAAGGGGGAGGGCACAAAAAGGCCCGCAGACGAGGAATCTGCCAGCTCCAGTTAACCCAGTCAGGAAGCAATGTGTCAGTCAGACTATAAATACTGGAAATATCATCAGACTTCAAGTCTTTAAATTAACTTCATCACATTAAAGAGCTCGTTCCAATTAGCAGAACAGCCCACCGTTGGTTGTTGAACAACTTCACTATTCTCACCGTGTTTTTAATCCTTGTTCACTTATTTCTATGGTAGTCTAAACAGAAAAGATTAAACTTGTCTTTCCTTCATGTTTTACTAAATGTTATATTCCTGTTAAAGTGTTGTGGAAATTTGATTAAATTTGGCTTGAATGTCCACTCTGACAGGAGGGTGTTTACAAAAACATTTTTATTCAGCTTCATAATGAATAGTAATGATGTAACAATGAGACATAATCTAGAAAAACCAGATACAACCACAACAACAGTCATGTTAATAATAATAATAATGGTGGTAATAATAATAATAATAACAATAATAATAATAATAATGACAATCCTAATGATGATAATTTTATGACAGATAAATAACAATAGTGCAGTTAGTCTTATTTCAGTTAAATGGTAAATGGACTTGTACTTATAAAGCGCTTTTCCAGCCAGTTTGACCATTCAAAGCACTTTACACTACTTATCACATTCACCCATTCACACACACATTCACACCCCGATAGGCACGTCGGGAGGCAACGTGGGGTCAAGTGTCTTGCCCAAGGACACTTCGGCATGTAGTCAGTCAGCCTGGAATTGATCCGCCTACCTTCCAGTCGAAAGACAACTGCTCTTCCTCCTGAGCTCCAGCCTGCTTCTTTTTTAGTTTAAAGCAGTAACAGAAACAATCTAAAAATCCAAAATGTCTTCACAAATAAATAAACAATAAAAAAAATAAATAAAATGATAAATCAGATCAGTAACTGATAAAGATAAACTGATAAAGGCCTTTTCCTGGCTGATGTCTTTGCAGATTTAACTTAAGTACTTAGCCTCTTCATTATAAAGTATATTTTTCTGCCTCGTGTCCAAAATTACACTTAAAATAAATAAATTTTATGAATTTTCTGCAAGGGCTGAATGTATAATATGTCAGAATTGAGACGTGTTACTGTGTCAGAGTAGATTAACCTGGAACACAGTAAAAAAAATGTAAATGCATATCTCCTCTCAAAAGGAAACTACATTACTTTCAGTGAAAACAAGAGGATAGCAGCCTGATTCGTCTAGGAATGAGAAAAGAAATGAACCTGAGCAGTTTTAACAGAGGTGTTACGCAGGTAAACATCTCAGGAAGCCACTGGCTGATGTTGATGATGGACACCTCTATCAAATGTCAGAGTCAGGAGGATCCAGGGATAGCCCCTCATTCATCGTAGAAACACCATGAGAATCCAGAAAGAAGTGAAAGCCCAAGATTGTCTATGATATGAAGATGCAGGAAAACCTTCTTCATCTTCATGGAACCAAGCAGGACCTTCATGATTCATTACAAACAAAGGCAGAGTTAACAAATTTTTTAGAGCTGGAATAAAACCTTTCACCACAAAACACAAAAGTAAGGCATGATCTACGATTCTGGCTGCTAGCTCATGGAAGAACACATTAGCAGAAGCTCTAAAGTGGACAGTGCTGCTCCCATGTTTTTCCTACATTCCCATATAACTTCTTTGTGTTTGGTTTGGATGCCAATGCTTGGCAGTCTTTTAGCTGATGGTCTCCCTGTAATTTGGGTATACTGCAGGTTAGGATTGCTGCTTCCTGGTGTGTGCAAAGTTCTTCTACACACACTTCATGCTGACCCCTGTGCAGGGGGCTCTCTTCAAGAAGAGGTTAAAGTGGAAAACGTGCATTTAAGCAATTTTGTGAACTTATTTCATAAAAGAATTAAATTACACATAACTGGACTACACTAAATATATTTTGAAATGTATATGTAGAGTTTCAGATGTGTGAAATTGTAAAAATTGTAGGTAATCTGGCATATGCTGTTACAGTTTCTCTGCTGCATATCTTCTCTCTCCCGTCACGTGTCGCCAGGCAGAGAGCAACGGTTGTCAAGCAGGAGGAGCTGTGTGTGTGTGTGTGTGTGTGTGTGTGTGTGTGTGTGTGTGAGGGTGGGGCAGCAGCTTGGTGAGGTGCTAATTTGTTAATGTTCCTTCCAGCGTGATCTTAATTAGCATTGGATGTTTCATGCTTAATTTTGTGATTATGTTCGAGTTAAACGGACTAATGAACATCTCAGGATATTCAACACCTTTCTTCTATTTTCTCTCTTTTTATTTTTTTTAATTTAGTAGTTGTAAGGTTAGCCTTTAAACTTTGACTGTTAAACTGTGGTAACACTTCTAGTGTTGCTTTTTATAGAATTTTATACCATGTGAAATGAGTTTATTGAGCCAAAGTATCATCAGGCTATGTTAGCATTTTAATGGTATATATATATATATATATATACAAACTACATTAAACCCAAGAATACTGTGGGAAGCTGCAGCTGTTTTATCCTGTGTTTAACATCTGCTGGTCATGTTATTTTTTCTTTTTTTTTCTTCTTCAGGGGTGGTTCAGTCCAGGTCAGGTGTTCGTCTTGGACGAGTACTGCGCTCGTTATGGTGTTCGAGGTTGTCACCGCCACCTGAGCTACCTGAAGGACCTGATGGACTATTCAGAGAAGAATGCTCTGGTTGACCCCACGCTGCTTCATTACAGCTACGCTTTCTGTGCCTCCCACATCCATGGAAACAGGTACATCAGCAGTAACAGAAATGACAGCGATCACTAGAGTAATTATGGTCATGGCCCACCATCACGACCCTCAGAGGATGTTTATTCTTATTAAAGGAAACAATGTTATTTACTGACCAGTCTGGTTTTGAAAGTGTCTGCAAATTTAGTATACACCTGTACAAAAACAAGAGATAATCATTAACATCTCCTCTGGTCCAGTACCTGACATCCAACCCAGTACTGTCAATGACTGGATGTTCGCTCATTTTCTTCAGGTAGTAATCGTATTTTTTACTTGGATCCACCAAACAACAGTTCTCGTACCATTTCCTATGACTTTACCCAGTCATCCACTGCTTTCTTCAGCCCTCTGTAACCTGCTTTCCTTATGTCTACCTTTAATGACTTCAGAGTGCTGCACTGTTTTTATAGTTATCACTGCGTGCATACACTACTGGTCATAAGTTTGGGAACACTTTCCCATTAAATCCACTGGGGAAGTTTCCTTTTAAGGCAACCGCTTGCAGCCACATAACTTTCAATAGTTTTCCAGGTCCCATTTTTACTCAGGGCTTTCCCATTAAATCTAATGGGAACGTGTGTCTAAACTTTAAACTGGTGCTGTATATTAAAAGAAAAAAAAAACACAATACATTATCATTTCCCTTTGTAGATTAATATTTTTTCTTTCATTCACTCATTGAAGCCGGACTGGAAAGCACTCTGACCTACATGGAGATGTTAAAACTACGTATGTGACAGACGATACTGACCTACATGTGGAGACTTGGTTTGAGCAGCAATAAGCTGCTTTACTCAAAAGTATTTTTCTTTTAGCATCGTTGTCATTCCAGCAGTTGAAATCACTGCTTCATTTACTTGCAGCCCCTGTTTAACTCCCTGGCTGGTAATTACTCATATCTGTGCATTTTGTCTTTGTCGATTCATTTAGTCAATTAGAGAGAGTAATAATTAGCTTCTTTAGTTAATCATCAGATAGTAATTGGTCCAGGGTGGGCGGGAGGGAGTACTGGCTTTTTGTCAGTTGGAGCTCTAATTTATATAACTGTCCATTCAGGACTCCTCGGTCTGCCTGAGTGGGTGTGGATGGGAAAAAAGAGGTTTTTGGATGTCTGGCAGACTCACAAGTGGGAAAAAAATAATAATAATTAATTGCAGAACTTGAGTTTTCCCTGGAGGGCTGCCTGAAGGAAGACATGAAATGATCAACAAACACCAGATAAATATATCAAGGTGATGCATTCAATGTGTAAAACACTGTTTTTCTACTGAAAGCACTCAGATTAAAGTTGGAGCCAATGTACATTATTCACTATGTGACAGACTCCCAAAGGTCAGCTTGTCCAGATGTTGTTGGATATGATTTTTTAATGCTTCTTTATTTGTGTTAATTTTCCCATTTAACATGTTTTTAAAATTTATTCCTGGTTATTAATCCCTCTTAGCCTCTTAAAATGCTCTTCTTCACTTTACTCTGAGTTTAATTGAAACTTATAGTTTCACGCAGAACTACTCAGTTACTTCAATACTTTGAATTCTTTGTCAATAATCAGTAAGCCTCATTTCTTTTTACGTGTAGAATTAAAGAAGCAGCAGATGTTTTCATATTGTTGTTCTGATCCATAATCTGTTTATGTAAAACAAGTTCATCCGTATATAACTATGTCTGTGTTTGTATTTATTTATGAACATAGAAGTAAATCTGTGCAGGATGACATTCATGCATGAATGTCAGTGTTTCAGAGATGAGAACCGCAACGTAAAAAAACAAAAGCAAACTTGTGTTTTCCTGGTGAACGTCCCTGCCTGGCCTCCTGCGTCCGAGCTGGAAGCTGAAACATCAAAGCTGTATTCGGACCACAGATATTTTCACTGTCAAAAAGTGAAGATGCACTTACATCTTTAAGGCAGTAAATCTTTAACCCTTAAAACTCTGCTAGATCTCTGGCAGCCCCGAACACTATCACTTATAACAGTTTCTCAGGAACGGCAGTGTGTAACTCTGTGGGGTAAATTGTGATCCGTAACTTACCCTTTAGGTCATCTAAGAAAGTTTTCCAGGTATGTATATCCTTCCAGGAGGTTTGCAGTCCAGCTGCTAAATGTAGTTTATTCAGAGACTCTTTATGGTAAATCCACAATGAGTTATCTGCGATGACACTATTATTTATCACAATTTCATAAAAAAAAAAATAAATAGCTATCACAGCTATGTTGCTAAGAGACCTTGATTTTATTCCTAAAATTTAATAAAACTTCCTTATTTCTGGAGATTGACTGGGATTAAAATGGCTGAAGTTCTACATGTGTTTTTACATCTATAAAAAATAATAATAATAACTATTAATAATAAGGTTTTGAGTCTTACGAGTTAAACATTGCAGCCGTTGCTATGTAACATGAAATTTAATGATAACCATGAATCTGTTGGAATGACTAAACATGCAGGTTGCAGGAGGTATAAGTTGAAGGTTTGACAAGACGGTCATGTCTGAATCTGGATCAAGGTTAAAGAAGCATTACCAGAGCCAGGAGGAGGGCGCTCGCTTCCCTCTCACCTGTCAGGTCCGATCTTCTCCTCTCTGAGCTATCCACACAAAACCGACACAGGATTTGACAGAAGGTTTAACAACCCCCCATCCCTTTATCCTACTACTCGCTGTCTCCAGAGAGGTGATGGGGAAGAGGAAAGTGACATATGACATCACCTGCCACTCAACCTCATCTCCTTTCCACACCTGTTAGGTGAAGTGGCATCCACACCCAGTACTCTGCCACACCAACTCATGACGACTCTGACCAAATAGCCAGAGGGTTCGGTGGATCCCACAGACAGATGTGGTGCTTATCATTTACACCTGAACTACATCAAGTGTAAACACATGAATTTAAGTTTACAGAATCCCCCAACCCTCCCTCCCTCCCTCATCCAGCCCTGGAGATGCACTGACAGCAGCCTCGCCTCCAATTTGATCGCTTCATTTAGCAGCAACAATGTGTCTGAACCCCCACAAGCTGTCGCTCCCCGCTCTGCTCTGAGAACTAGCATAGCAAAGCTCACACTGCGTTGTTTCTCTGAGCTCAGTCTGCTTTGCATCTGGCTTCCTGCCAGCTCGCTCCTCTTTGTGCAATTTATTTTATCCTGTAATTTGTTTCAGAGGAAGTGGAGGCACAGAGTGTCATTTGTGGGGAAAATTGAGTTTTATATATCGTTTGAAAGCTCTTGATGAGCTCTTTGTGACGATCAAAGAAAAAAGTATTTCATCTTCCAATCCATTGATTTTAGTCACTGCAGTTACACCGTTGTAAAGAAATTTTTCTCTGTCTTTGTGTTCATTTATCTTTTCTAAAGTTTTCATAGAAAAAATGCTACAAGTGCAGAGATAGTTCTGCTGAAACGGCCCACTCACATGCAGCCTCGCTGATTGGGAAAAGTGACCTTTCAAATCTGTCTCAGATCTGATTCTGAGGCTTGTTTTATATCTGGCAATGCTTTGTCAGTTCTGATTAAAAAGCACTTGAAGAACCCAGCAATCATCCTGAGGGCAAACATCATCCTAAGGAAAATAAATGTGCAGTTGTAATCATTATAGGCATTTAAATGTACACAAAAGGATCTAATATCTCAGGTTAGAACTAGAGTTTACAGCATTTACTCATAAGATACATTTTAAGAAAAGCTTTTTGATAGGAAGTGAATAAGACTACCCTTTACACACCAAAAAAGAAATGAGAATAATAGATGCTTTTAAAGATCAGCACTGTTAAATTAAATGGTTATTTGATGAGAAATTGGCTTTTTTCCCCTCAGATGGAGTCATTTCAGTCACTTTTCAAGCAAAACAGACTAATATCAGCTTGTATACAACTTCTGTAATATGTATAGTTTCAATTTTAACTTATAAATACAAATATTTGGGGGTTTTGGGATGTTGTAGCAACCAATAATGTAATAAAGGACAATAACGTAATCAGTTTGGCCATTTTTAATGTAATAAAGCCAATAACTTAATATTTAGCCAACAATGTAATACCATTTTTGCCCATGAAGTAATAATCTATTACGCTATTGGCATAAAATGAAAAGTAAATCATTTGAAAATGTAAAAAAAAAGAAAAAATTAAGCAGATGTCATAAGAAAAAAAAAAAGCATTTCTCAGAAGTACACAATTTTTGTTTCATATTAAAAAACAGGTATGACTACATTTTTGCCAAGTCATTATGTTATTGGCTTCGTTATGTCTAAAATGGACAAAATTCCATGATAAATGCCGTTAGTACTTTATCCGTTGCCACGGGGACGTTGACCTGCAGGCTGGGAATGTTTAAAGTTCAGCTCTTGTTTTTTCTTACTGAAACTCACAATACTGACGATTTTATTTTTTCTGGGCTGTAAATTGATCATTTAAGAAAACGAACAAGTCGGATTGCCGGACAGCTGGTGTTAACTGTGAGGGCTTGGTGCCCGAGGCCATCCCTCCATCTATGCCTCCACAGAGCACCTCGTGCTAATCACAGTCCTCATGTCTTAATTTTTCTGCAGAGAGGGGGTAGTTGGGGGGGGGGGTCTCACAGAGTGAAGCAAGATCCTCAACTACTCCAGCATGAAAGCCATTTTTCTTGCTTTTAAATGAGCGAGGGCACACACACACACACGCCCACACCCTCCTCCGCCGCCTCCCATCGACTCTGCTTTCTGTTCCTTCAGGATTATCAGGTGCTTGTTAAATAGGGGCTGTCGGGAGGGGGGCGTTGTAATGAATTGAGAGATTTAAGGAACAACAGGGTTTATAAGTTGTGCTAACAAGTGCTGTTGTGCATAGAAAGGCTGCTCCCATTATAGACTGAATGGAGTGGAGTGAATCTGAAGAGCTTTGCTGACGTTCTCACACAATGCGTGATGACCTCCTGTCGTCTTCCAGCTCAACCTCCACCGTGCACAAGCTGGGAAGCAAACTTATTAAGTTGTCATTTAGTTTGATATGTTTTTGTGGGACAGATCCGATGCTTTTACATTAATGAGTAATAGAGGTTAGTTTTTATTTGAATTAATTTGTAATATTTTTTATAAATTTGTGTAGTAAATGTCTTTTTGTTTTTTATTTTATGTAATCACATTTTGTTCCCTTTTAGTTGATAAATAATATATGCTTTTTTTTATTATTTAAAAGAATATAATGAATAAAAAGACTTAAATGAATAGATATATATTTTTAAAATAATGAATAATGTAATATCAGATGTTTAAAAGAAAATTAATTTGCACTCTAAAATCTAACATGTTGATTTTACTAGAAAAAAAAAAGCGAACTTGTTGCCACAAAATAAAAAAAGTTTTATAAACTCGAATAAACTGGGCTGATGTGAGTTAGTAGACCTTTGAAGAACTCCATAAATATGAGTCTGATGTCAGTCCATGAGGTTGATGAAGAAACTTGATGTAATCAAATCTGTATAAATTAATTGGCGATGCTTCACGTGATGAGTTCAGGTTCACTTCAATAAGATTAACTGATTACCTTAAATGCAGCAGGAACAATGTTTTAGCCAAAACAAAGTAAGACCACCAACCTCTCTGTTACCCCCAATTTTCACTGGGTGCGTGTGCACCGTGATCCGGCTGCGCTGCGATTTCCTTCCGACCTAAATGGTCTGTACTTATATAACGCTTTTATCCAAAGCGCTTTACATGTACATCACATTCACCCATTCACACACAACAACCCATCAGGAGCTATTAGGGGTTCGGTGTCTTGCTCAAGGACACCTAGACATGGACTCTCCGGGCCAGAATTGAGCCGGCGATCCTTCGGTTACAGGACGACCACTCTATCCACTGAACCATGAGGTGGGTCAATCCACACTGGGAGCATCTCAGGTACAGAGCGCCTGCAAGTGCAGCCCGCCTAGCTGGATCTTTGAGATCACTCAAGAACTGGAGAATCTTGTGATTCTCTGCTTCCAGGATAAGCGTTTCATCAGCCATGATGAGGAAAAAGAAAAGGCATTGAGACACCCTGATTGATCCATGACGTAATGTTTACATGGTTCAGCAGCATAAATCTGTTCCCGTGTCTGATTTCCTGTCTGTCCCTGTCTTAACTGCTGAGTTTGATGCATTCTGGACACATGCTCTGTCAAAAATAGGATTGACGCGTATATTTAGCGGAGAGCCGCGACAAGGTGCTTCTGGGAAGCTTCTGACACGCACTGCAGCGCATTCGGTGTGAACCAAACCATTGACTAAAACAGCTGCTAATGGCTGCGAGGGCCGCGACGCAGCCATGAGATGGCGCACACACACACAAGCACAGGGATAACCAATAACTGGAGAGTAGTCACATGACACATCAAGGCCAGATTGGGACAAAAGTTAGACTGGGAGTCTACCACTCATCAAGGCCACCGCAACTCATATATGCACACACTTGCATAAGGAAACACACACACAGACACACACAGGGGTTGAAGCCTCACTTCCACCAGTGGGTGTGGGATGGGACAGTTAGCCTACGGACACCCAAACAAAACCGTACTTGAGAGGTGGAGTATTAGCCGGATAGCGTTTGATGCCTCAGCTATGTAATAGCTTGACGCCATCGTAGCGCAACGCCTGAAAGTATAGCTAAAAACATTCTCTGGATCTTTTCCTGCCCACTTATCCCTAGGAAAGTGCGGGCCTCCTTGGACATCTATGGAACAGTACTTCGTAACGCTATTTTAAACAGAGATTTAATCAACAAAAAGAAAGTATGTTTCTCTAAACAATGAGGCATCCCAGCTTTCTTTCAGGTCACACAGGAAGTGACTTCTATTTTTAACCAATCAATAAATTGCAGTGTGTCAAGCTCCACCCTTTTGAGTCGGATTGGTTAATTTGGTACCACAATGGAAGGGTCTCAAAACAGTATGACGGGTCAGGTCTGATATTAGGGTACCCTTCCCAGTTTTCGCATGTGGAAACTCCAAAAAATGCATCGCAAAAAAAAAGTCCCTTGATTTTATTATTTATTTTGACAAGCAAGTTCCAGCCTACTTGGAATTGTCCCGCTTCCTTGGTGGGTCAGTCCAGCCCTGACCAGCAATAATTATAGATCCTTCATTTTCATCCTTCATCAGTCATTCTAACAGGTTAACTGTATTTTTATTCTACGGTTGTCTACGTGTCGTCTATACACTGAAACTATCGTGAAAGGAGGATTAATTCTGATATGAGGTCAATATGGAGACCAGAGCATGTTTCCTGTCTAGCTCAGAACAGGTTTCCTCACACCAGGAGATTCGGAGGTAGAGATCATCAAGGGTGACGTGAAATGAATTTCTAAATAATTCCTAAATAATTTGGGTCGATTCATGAAAATATAGAAAAACAAGAAGGAAAAAGAAAACTAAACATGAGAAACTTTTAGACCTTTTAGTTTGAATGACATTATAGTTTATTTCTATTCTTTTTTTACATTTAAATCTTTTTTTGGTCATTATAATTTCTTCTGTGTAATGTGAATTATTGATCAACCAAATAGCTACTGGACCAAAAGTTTAAAATTTCATCCAATAAATGACCTCTTATTTGTTTTATTATATACTGTTTATAACAGTATGAAGATTAAACTTGAGTTAGGTCAATTAAATATATTCTTTTAAAGTTAATATTCGAATTTACAGTGTAATTTAGTTTAATTTTCTCACCGTTACATGTTCACGTTATTTTTTTTACTATCTCGTGCTATTAAATGGTCTCTGAAATTAAATTTTTATTTGCATATTTACAGTTTTTACACAGTTCTGTTTCACACGTCCTCCTGCTTTCTCTTCCTGCTTTATTTTCAACTTTAGGGAGTAGAGAAGAAAACGCTCAGGAGTTGAGCGTGGTTGTTGGTGCTCGAGGCACAGCGGTCAGAGGCTAACCCAGTGAAGAACAACTATTAGAACAGCTTTTAGAAGAACAACTCATTAACAGACAACCTCCTCACTTCTCCCCTCCAGCAACTGCGAGTGTCGTTTGGAGAGGCGGCTTTTCTCTTTTCAGCTACACAGAAAAAGCCCAGAAAGTCAAGGCTGGTTGATCTGGGTGCTGATTGCATTTTTTTTTTTCCTTTTTTTCTTTTGTTCTTCTTTTTACCGGAGTGCCTATTCAGGTGAAGGAGATGAGGGAATGAAAGCTTTGAAAACATTAATGAAGCGTTCAACTAACTTTTTTTTTATTCTCCTGCTGCCACCCAGATGAGCTGTGAGGAGAAGAACAAGCCTGAGAAACTCTGTGTCTGATTGGTTGATTCTGAGGTGATGATGGACATTGCTTGATTGCTTGTTTGTAAAAAAAAAACAAAACAACAAAAACAAAAAGAAAACAAAGCCTCCCAGGCTTGTTAAAGCGAGAAAGAAACTAGACAACAGAGCAAAAGGAGCACTTCTCTGCTGTTTGGTGTGGCATTTTATTTTTCCTTGTTCAGTTTTAGAGGGGTTTTTAGTTATGGACGTTTTCTGGCTTTGGAAGAAGTTTGGATTCAGTCGTTTTATGTGTTGAAGAGTCTGAGACAGTCTGCAGAGTTCTTTTGTGGCATTTCAGTCACTTGAATCTGTGTAATATATTTATTTACCATACACATACCTTACACTAAGCTATTTATTTATTAATAAAAATCTTGCTCTTTTGGTCCCTTCATGGTTGTTTTTCAAGCATCCTGGTAGTAAAACATGAAAACCCTTTAGTTCACATTATCATATTCGATTAAGTTCCTAAATAATTTTCTCTTTACTCTCATTAACTTGACAAGTTGAATGAGTTTTTTTCTCTCATATGCCAAACTGAGAGCTCTGTACTAAACAGTGATGAGCTGGACTGAAGCCAGTCAGCTGATGATGTGTCTTTTCTCTTTCCTCAGACCTGATGGGATGGGTACAGTGACTGTAGAGGAAAAGGAGCAATTTGAGGCAGTCAGGAGCCGCCTCATGACTCTGCTGGAGAACCAGATTACACATTTTAGGTATGAACACAACTCTGATGTCTCTAATGTTTTTACTTTAGTCCATGCAGTCTTGGGTAAAAAAGGGGGGGGCATCAGCCAATCACATTATTTAAATTTTGATTTAAGATCATTTATTTGATCATAAAGGTAAAAGAAAAACAAGAAAATGAAGCCAAAGAATAACAACATAGTAAAATCTATTATGAGTGGGAGAGAGCCAGCGCTTATTTAATCACACCCCTTCATCATACGGTGATGAATTAAAAGAAATACCTTTTTGATTATAGACACTATACATACCACAGTCACGTTCATTACAGTAACAAACACTAGGAAACAATATAATGCCATCCCATAATCTACATCATATTATGACAAAGTTATGCAGTAACTGTAATGATGAAAAAGTATAAAATATGGCTGCTGAGTTTGTGGTGATGCCTTCTAGCTACGGTTCTCTCTAGAATTAAACCAATCGTTTCTACCTGTCATTTATTCCTTCATTCACTAAATTCTTACAGCGGACTTTTAATGAATTGATATTTGAACTGGGACATACATTTTTCTTGTATTTATTAGCATAGATAGATAGATATTTAATTAATTAATTATTGTAGTTTACTTATTCTGATCTTTGGATAGCAGGTGCTGACATAGACCACTGTTTCTTGTTCTCATGACTGATTGCTTTCATGTGATGTGAGCTGCAAAGGAATTGATCTTTGATCTGAATCAGACAGTTAAATAAAATGTAGGTGTGTCTCAGACTGCGGATGGAAATGATCTTATGGAGCTACTACAAACTATTCATTCATTCAACAGTTAATAAGAGCAGGATCATTTATCCTTCCCTGGCTTCACCGGTTTGTGTTTAAAGTTAAACACGATAAATACATTTTTATAACTGTGTATCTCCATCCTGAGGCCAGCAGCTCTTACTCCTTATGCTGGACGTGGGTCTTGTCATTAGTAGGTTTTATTGGCTTGTGTACAGACGCCTGTTCATAGATGGTCTGCATGGATACGAGTTCGTTAATCCCCATGGTTTTCCATACAATGTGAGTTCAAGGCAGCTATTTAGTTTTCAGTTGCCCAAAAGGTTTCCAAACCGAGCTGTGAGGCTCTATCTAATAAAGCATCTCTAGAAAAACCTGGTTGAATACTTCTGGAAAGCAGGAATATAAATATCTTAATGTAGTAGATGCAGTCATTGTTCTTTACATTATCAAGGTTTCTGAACATCTTCTTTCAAGTATTCTATAGTTCTTAATATAGTGTATGAAGAGATATTTAATTCTTTTAAAGTTAAGAATTAAGTTACATTAAGAAATTGCTTATATATTTTCATGTCACAGATATAAATGAGAAAAAAAAATCTGTTCTATAAACCAACATGTAGCCTTTAAAATGTACTGAATTTGAAATGATTCAGTTATAGTTCCTGCTAGTCTGTTCAAGTAGCTTTTGGATGATGTGCATCCCAAATGATTCTGCTGATAATTCCAGCACTTTTTAGCATCTGTTTTGATGTGTTACCATGCCAACAGGAGAGTCACTCACATGCAGTAACAGCTGACAGAGCTTTCCAAAGCCTCAGTCACCGTCTATGTTGGCAGTGAGTTTTCCTCCATTGAATTCACTATGAAAGTTCATGTTATTTTGGCTGCTGTTTAAACATCATATTACATTGAATGTGTCGGCCTGCGCTGCATCAGTGCAGCTGTAGCCAGGCTACAAACACATCTCTGGACATTTTAATCTCACTCCTTCTCTGTTACTTAACAGTTTATGGACTGTTGGCGCGTCCAGGCTTCCAGAGACCGATGCAACGTGGTGATAACAGGAGTGTTGTGTATCTGAGAGCAGACAAACTGACCTCTCACACGTCATTAAATCTCAGACGTCCAGTACAAGTCCGAGTCCTGAATCTGCAGAAATGCTCAAGAATTTCCAGCTGTGGACAAAAGGGCGCTTTGTGTCATAGTGTGGGAAAAACATTTCCTCATCTTGAATATTTACAAGTTATGATTGTGTATTTTAGGAGGAGAGGAGTAGTCCAGGGAGGACTTCATCTGTACAAGATACTGGACAGGAAATGCAATACCGACCCTGTTTACAAGAAGAAACAGAGCAAATTATACTTAATGAGACAGTTTAGACCCTTAACATTTGGAGCAAGATGTTGCATGTCTGCAGAAAGTGGCAGTTTTCTTTAGTGGGTCAAACAAACCGAACAAACAAACAAATACGAATTTTCCTCGGGACTGATTGCAAAACGGAGAATGTTGCAGCAGATTTCTTGACAAATACCCTACTTATAAAATACTTTATATTGGGATCATGCAAAATCCCTTTGTTGATGAGTAAGTATTATAATTCAGTTCAAGTACTTCACAAACACGTTCAACCACTGGTATGTTCCACTGCCTCAGTCATAATAACACAAAGTGGTTGAGGCATTTTTAGACCCCATCAGTGGAACACAACAGGTGCACGATGTGCATGGAAGGCTGCTGAGGAGACCTCCCTGCATCTGTGCGCTGCTATTCAGCGCTGCCGCCGCCGTTTGAACTCTTTGTGAGCGTTGTGTGAAAGCAACAGCCCAGAGACCTTGAGCAACACTAATTTGAATGGACCTGTGCCATTAACTATACTGAAGCTCGGCTCTTTAAACCCTTCACGCCTGAGAGGGGCCCTCCATCTGGCTCCAGGGCAGAGAGGAGGGGCCAGTCGGGCTCTGGCCAGGGGGTTGATCAGCAGGAGTACTTTCTAACTCACCTCAACAAGAGGCTAATGCAAGTAAACAATGACTTAGACAATGCTGGGATTATGTTAATGTCCCCCAGACAAGAGCAAGATTTCCACAGTTTGGTTTCAAGTAAAGATGAGCTAAAGAATAATTAAAGTTAAATGCTAACTACAGCTGTCCCGCTTTACTGCATTTAATAGTTATTATTCTTTCTTCTCTCAGAAGAAGCTGAGAGATTACATAATCTAATTTGTTTTCACAGTTATTTGTCTCAACTTGCACTTGCTAAGAGACTAATCTCTCCAGAGCTAAAGCAAGACGTAGCAAGCTCACAGGGGTTCCTAACCAGATGTTAATGAAGTGATCTTTTTAATAAATACATAACAGACAATGAGCCTGTTTATATGCACTCCAGAAATCTGATTTCTGGAGTTATCAGATAGATCAAGTGAAGTAGACAGCATCACCTAATTGTATTTTACCAGATAATGGTAGTTGTCTGAGTATGAGAAACACTTTCTTTCTCAATACTCTGCAGCTACCTGGTCCACCAGGTACCCGTGCTAATTCATATTGAACCGAATACTAAATTTAAGAATTGATTAGTATCTGACAATCGATTTTTTTTTGTTTGTTTTGGTTTTGTACACTACTACTTCATATTACAGGCCTGAGGATTGGGAAACACTAGACTGTGAACAATTAGCGTCTGCTGTGCATCCAAGTCTTTTACCTCTACCTCTCTCTCTCTCTCTCTTTGGCTCCCCCACCACTGTATTCGAGCGATGCCCTGCCACCCAGCGAGACCCACACAACCTAAACAAGCGTAATCTACCGACATTGTAGTGATTTCTGAGTCGTATTACGGCTTGAAATAGATCCAATATTTTTTCTTGGTTTTATTAACACGTGGTCCTCTGAATGAAACGGTCTTCATCAGGACATTAAAAAAGTTTTTTCTTCTAAGTGTTGCACCACTGCATTTCAGCCATTTACGGGAAACTAGTTTGTGATGAATTTTTAAGTAAATTAAAAGCCAAGTGTAGCTGTTGGATAATGTTTAAATTATTTTCTTTTCCACTGTAATGTTGTGATAGGTTAAACAAACAGATCAACTTCAGATGGAGTTTTTTTAGGTTTCAGTAGTCTGACATAGAGCTAAAACAACAAACACTGCTGGAAAAAGTGCAAAAATTGTACAAAGATTTCGTTCATGCATTGGAAATATTAGACGTTTTGTGACATTTTTACCCTGCAGTGGCAGTAATTAGATCTTTTAAATGTCATGCCTTTTTTCTACATGTTGTATGACATCTTAGTTTGTGTTCTTTTATCACTGGGGGTTAGTTTTTCTTCGACGCCCACGTTCCTTTACCACACTTAAACGTACATCCATAATCTTTGCTCTTTCCTGGAATTTTTCATTTTTATTTTAAATGAACATCATGAACTCACGACTTTATGAATGCAGTGAATTTTCAAACCAAGTCCTGTCTGATACTGTGATTTTCTTTTCCTTTGTTTTGTTTTTTTATATACACTCAGTTCTGTCGCTTCTTTCCTTTTCAAGTGATAGAACGTAACATCTTGTAGGGTTTTGTCTCATAAATGGCTAAATTGTGTGGCTGCTTCTCTTTGTTTATTAAGTACTGTTCACTTGTCAATTAGCAAAGGAAAACCTCCATGAACTGCCTCATCTGCGTTCAGATGGAGTTGGAGGTGAGAAAAGCTTCCTACATCAGAGTAATTAGATGAAAGAAGGCAGCCATCTGTTGACGCTCAGCAATGTGTACTGCTTTGCTCCCATCTTCCTATTATTGTGGGTTTTTTTTCTTTTCTTTTTCTATGTTGTTGTCCTTGAGATTGCTTTTAAATGTGATGCTCGCCCACGTTTTGCATCTGCAGGTATTGCTTTCCCTTTGGAAGACCAGATGGGGCCTTGAAAGCGACTCTCTCCCTGCAGGAACGGGTAAGGAGACACTCCAAAGTAGTTTTTGCATCTCTAATATTATTCTAGTCAGTCAGCAGAAGTGCTCTTTGGAATCAGAATCAACTTTGTCTGCAAATCATTCAGTACACATTCAGTGAATGTGTCATTCGCTGTCAATATGGACGCTCCGATACCACAACAAACCAAGTATGTAGATTGGAGTACTTGCCAATACCGAGTACTGATATGAGTTCTAATAAATCCCATTCACTGGTAAGGAATGTGGACCAGAAAGCCAGACGCGACGACTGAGCGGTTATTTGCCTGACGGGTCATCCTGCGGCCATCCTCTCAATGTAAAGCTTGAAAACTGTCAGAATCTTCATTAATGGGGAGGATAAAGTGGTTTTTGGTGGATTTGGTAAAAAGACACCTACTTGCGAAAAATAAGCTTCTGTCACAGAGGTCAGATTTTTAAAATGGCATATAAGTGATACCTTTAAAGGAACATTAATTTTATAGATTAATCTTGTTGCATAAACCTGTGTAGTTTGACAGCCCTGTTTTTTACATTGGTATTGGGTTCTGTAGTATTGGAATACTTTTATGAATACCAAGTATGATTATGCTAACATAATATCCGACCAATACCCAATACTGGTATCGTTATCAGTGCTAGATTTTAGTTGTGTTTACTGTACTTAAAGTCTTTAAGTCTTGGACATAAAGCATGGACAACAAAATCTGAATATGACCCATGCAAACTGGCTGTAGTAGCTCTTCATTTATAATTATAAGATGTGAGTGGCCTTTTGCTTCCCTCACAGCCAGCCACTGCTTTACAACCCCACAGGAACACCCTGACAGAAAAACTTTGCTCCACATGTGACCCCATGGTTTTACATATGTGAAAAGATGTTGGAACATTTTCATGGTAATAACATGTGAAACCCATACAACCACATCTGGAACCTATGTGTTTTGTAGCTCACATTTTACACCTTTATATAACAAGAAACATGACCATACAAAACCGTATGGGCTCCACATGTTATATGGGTTTCACTTTGGAATTTACATGAATTTCACATGTTATTACCATGAAAACATGTGCTGCTAATTTCTGAAACCATGTAGCTCAAATGGGAAACACGTGAAACTTGTTAGTTCTTGCCTGGCTGACTAAGCCGTGGACAGATGTGGTGTGTGAACTCGAGTGACTGAAGGCCGGGCTGGCCATCGTGAAGACAGGAGGAAGGCAGGAAGATAAAACAAAGTTCTCCAACTGTTTCACAGTGGTTCGATTATTTTTAATAATCCATATATACTGCTGTAAATTCTTCAGAAAGGTGTCACATGGCATATTTTGTATGAAAGCACCTGGAGTACTCTAATCTACTCCAAGTGTGCATACAAGGGATGTAAAGTTTGATCACAAGATATTTTATAGATACAGATTTAGATCAGTTGCAGATATCACAAATTCTACCGCAAACTGTTTTGATTCAGTTCAGGATCCATCAGTTGAGACGAGATCATGCACCGTGCTGACTGAACACAATCATTCCCATTCACAGCAAATCACAAAAAACAACTAAAATTTCAAAATCTAATTTTCTCTCTGAGCTCAGTCAGAGATCTTAAAGAAAAATAATCTGTTCTTCCACATTTTGGATGTTGAGCTTTAAAATCTTCACGTCATGGAAAAGAAAACTAAAAACAAATTTCTATTTGTAGACATCAAATCGAGACATACTGTAAAACCTCCTCCTATGTCCAGTCTCAAACTAAATATCCCACATTCTTACTTAAGCGCATCTTAAAAATATGGCTGTGTTGGTGACTGATATTTTCAGTTTGAATAAATGCTATTGGTCCATTAAATAGGAAGGTTGAAGCCCACTGGTTAATAAGACAGACTTGAAAAAACACCCATGCTTTGATTATTATAATCCAGCACAGATGACGGATTTTTATTCATGTTGATATTAATCTTTTATTGATCTCATAGACAGCAGCATCCATATCCGAGAGACAAAAAATTCTCTGTATCAGCTTTAGCAGCATTTCCCAGCAGCCCTACCAGAGCAGGTGACCTCTGTAGGGCTACTAAATACCAGCAGAGATGGAAATCGGCTCCTGAATTGGAAAGTTGATACTAAAAAGCAACCATTTCTTGCTTTAAACGTCTAAGTGTGCACAGACTTTTTGACCAAGAAAACTGCTCTGTTTTCAGGTTTTGATGAAAGATATCACCACACCTGTTCCTTCAGAGGACATGATGAAGTTGGTCCAAAGGTGTCTGGAAAAGGCAGCTCAGATCAACTACAGTCAGCTGATGGATTACGCTCAGATCAAGGGTGAGATTTTAATCTTTCACATCCTGCTGAAGCAGAGAAGGAAAAGTAAATGCTGCAGAACTCCAGCTTGTTTTGTAAACACAGTTACAGCAAATACAACTCAATTTAATGACTTATCAAAGAATACAGGCTCTGATGTTCTTCATGTGATACGAAACAGCCGGTGCTTGTGAGGATTGTTCAGCTAAGAACAAGACGTTGCTGCAGAGACATGAACAGAGAGTGAGGGGGAAAGAGGTGGACTGAACAAACCACATGTTGGAAAAGACAAGTTAAAAAGAGGGATGTAACAGTCCATCATGCCACAAATCTTCAGTCATCAACAATCCAAAAACATTCACCCAAATAGAAAACCTGACCCAGGAAGACGTACTTCAGGAAGAACATGACAAAGTGTTTCTGTTGTCTTTGTTCTAGCAACCAAAATGTCTTTTAAAAAGCTATAAATACTCAGATTAAGGTTTACATGATGTCCTGATTTAATGTCTACAAATAATTTCTTTCTTTTCAGTTTTGTCTTACATGATGTCAATGTTTTAAAGTTCAATATAGAGATAGTAGCACATTTTCTGCTGAGGTCAGAAATTAAAATAGTTTTGTTTAGACATGTAAATGGGTCAGTGACATGACTTGCATATTTTTGTGTCCAAGTGTATATATA